>CM061229.1:9181634-9533260 GCA_030844895.1 Ambrosia x helenae
TTTTTACCTACACGAAGAATAACTGGTTGGACCGGTTCCGTAAAAAGTTTGTGTCAGCGTGGACTAACCAAACGCTGAACTTCCGCCAGACCACTACCAATAGAGTTGAGGGCATGCATGCCAAAATTAAAAGTTACCTTCCAAGCAATCGCAACTCGTTGTCAACAATTGTGAAGTCCGTTGATCAAATGGTGGATAAGCAATATAGAGACATTAAAAAAGGTTTTGAAGAAAGCCTAAGAAAAACCATGAACCACCACAAGCGACAGCCATTGCTTGAAAAGTTACTTCGGAAGGTTAGCAAACATTCTCTTCAGTTGATATACGAAGAGATCGACCGTCTGCAAACGTCCATGCGCCGTTACAATAACACTTGTGGATGCCAGCTTTATACTAGTTGTGCTTTGCCATGTGCCTGTCGTCTCGAGCAGTTACAAATTAA
Organism: Ambrosia x helenae; assembly: GCA_030844895.1. Classification (NCBI taxonomy): domain Eukaryota; kingdom Viridiplantae; phylum Streptophyta; class Magnoliopsida; order Asterales; family Asteraceae; genus Ambrosia; species Ambrosia x helenae. The sequence continues at coordinate 9,182,077 of CM061229.1, forward strand.
CGGTAATTAGCACTAGTGTCCATATGATTTTACTACATAATTTATTACATGACTTAACTTTATAACATATGTTATTTTTTCAGGTCAGGAAATCCATTTGTTCTCGATAGACGTGTTCTGGAGGAAGCTTGACTTCAAACCTGCGAAGACTGGTTGCGAAGATATAATGTAGATAAGGTGTGGGCAGATTTAAAGGAAACGATTGATACAAAACCAGTTTTTGCCCAATTAAACTACCTGGACAAATTTGCACAAATCGTCACAGGCAACTACTCCCCCAATAAACCGCCTGTTGTGCAAAAGAAAACCCGTGGTCGTCCAACCAAGAAGCAGCAAGAACACAAGAGAGAACAATCTGCAAGAAAGAGCTTGCATATGCCGGTTGAAGAAAGTGGGTCCGACGAGGAGTTTGAATTTCCCCGGCACAGCTCATTCGTACCATCACAGGAGGACCTCGTACGACTTTCCCAGTCCCAGCCATGCCCTCCTTACGAGCTTCACCGTCACAGCTCTTACATACCGTCATCGTTCCAGGGGGCAGCATTTGGGATAAATTCAATTTCCCAAAACTTCAGCGGACAAAAAAGTCAGAGAGCTTAGTAAGGACATATGGGGATAGAATTCCATCTATGTTTCACCCATATATATCTAAAATAACGGATGTGAGACCTGATGGTCATTGCGGTTTTCGAGCGGTAGCTGTGGGGTTAGGGATAGGTAAAAATGAACATATGGCTGTCCGATCCCAAATGCTACTCGAGTTGCGCTGTAGCGAAGGCTTGTGGAGGTCAATATTTGATCCGGATAACGAAGGGCATTATCGTCGTCTCTGCGATAGCATTTCTTTTACAGGGGTGGGAGATGCTGGAGAAGAGCATTGGATGGCGACGCCGGAAGCGGGGTTTCTCGTTGCACAGAGATATGGAGTTGTTTTTCATACACTCGACACTAGAGGTTCTGATACAGTTTTCCCTCTATTTTTAGGCCCAAGTTGTTCTATGCCGCCTATTCAGACGGTAGCAGTTTGCTACGTGGGGCGACACTACATCAACATAAAGCTTGAAGGATCATATCCAATGCCTCCCCCGAATACAGTTTGGACTACTTTTAGAACGGAAGGTGGTGCGGAATGGGAAACACTGTTTGAAGATCAAATCAATATGTACAAACAATTACATTTCCAGAAACAGAACACCAATCAAACTCCTGAAGTACAAGATTTAAGTTAGATATGTGAAATTTGTAAAAATATTTAAACACTCTTTACTTTCTTAAAAATCGTATTGGTTATGTTTATGTCGTAATAATCGTTCACGTGCCGGTCGGGTCGGAACAGTCCGGTTCGTTCACGTGCCGGTCTTAATAATAATAATAAATAAATTAATTAATTAATAATAATAATAATATTAATAATAACAATAATAATAATAATATAGTAATAATAATATTAATAATAATAAATACAATAATAATAATAATAATACTAATAATAATAATAATAATAATAATAATAATAATCGTAATAATCGTTCACGTGCCGGTCGGGTCGGAACAGTCCGGTTCGTTTACGTGCCGGTCGGGTCGGAACAGTCCGGTTTGTTCACGTGCCAGTCGGGTCGGAACAGTCCGGTTCGTTCACGTGCCGGTCGGATCGGAACAGTCCGGTTCGTTCACGTGCCGGTCTTAATAATAATAATAAATAAATTAATTAATTAATAATAATAATAATAAATACAATAATAATAATAATAATAATAATACTAATAATAATAATAATAATAATCGTAATAATCGTTCACGTGCCGGTCGGGTCGGAACAGTCCGGTTCGTTCACGTGCCGGTCTTAATAATAATAATAATAAATAAATTAATTAATTAATAATAATAATAATATTAATAATAATAATAATAATATTAGTAATAATAATATTAATAATAATAAATACAATAATAATAATAATAATACTAATAATAATAATAATAATAATAATAATAATAATCGTAATAATCGTTCACGTGCCGGTCGGGTCGGAACAGTCCGGTTCGTTCACGTGCCGGTCGGGTCGGAACAGTCCGGTTCGTTCACGTGCCGGTCGGGTCGGAACAGTCCGGTTCGTTCACGTGCCGGTCTTAATAATAATAATAAATAAATAAATTAATTAATAATAATAATAATATTAATAATAATAATAATAATATTAGTAATAATAATATTAATAATAATAAATACAATAATAATAATAATAATAATAATAATAATAATAATAATAATAATAATAATCGTAATAATCGTTCACGTGCCGGTCGGGTCGGAACAATCCGGTTCGTTCACGTGCCGGTCGGGTCGGAACAGTCCGGTTCGTTCACGTGCCGATCGGGTCGGAACAGTCCGGTTCGTTCACGTGCCGGTCATAATAATAATAATTACTAAATTAATTAATTAATAATAATAATAACAATAATCGTAATAATCGTTCACGTGCTGGTCGGGTCGGAAAAGTCCGGTTCATGATGTACAACGATTTATGAATATTTAGTCCGTGTATGACATATAACAACATGAATCGACTGTTTAGTCCGTGTATGACATATAACAATTTATGAATGTTCTTCAAACTCGGATGTTTTTACCGAAATCCACAAATACGCAACAAACGAACCGAAACGCTTCGAACGAATTTTTATTGGTTTGGATACAACATAAAACTATTAGAAATTAATTAAAAAAAAATTTTTAACCGCCCAAAAGTATTTTAAATGAATTTAAACAAAAAAAAAATACCAGGCGCCTCGCTTAGGTCAAAGCGAGGCGGCTGGTTAGTGTAACTGTCCTAACCAGGCGTCTCGCTTAGGCCTAAGCGAGACGCCTGGTTTAGACGGTTGGTCTAACCAGACGCCTCGCTTAGGCCTAAGCGAGGCGCCTGGTTTTGGGTTTAAATCCCAAGGCAGACCTCCCCTTTCCCTTTCTTCTTCTCTTTTGCTCTCTCTCCACACCCACACAGCTCCAACCGCCTCCCACCGCCTCCCACCGCCGTGTTCTTCCTCTTCCCCGCCGTGTTCTTCCTCCTCCTCGCCGTGTTCTTCCCCCCAAGGTTAGTTTTTCTTCCTCCTCCTCCGTCGTTGGGTGTTTCCGGTCGGGTGGTTCCGGTTGGGTGGTTCTGGTTGGGGATTCGCCGGGGAAGACGGCCAAAGCATCTCGCTTTGGCCTCGGCGAGACGCTTTTTTTGTTATTATTATTATTGTTATTATTATTATTATTAGGATTATTATTATTATTAGTATTATTATTAGGATTATTATTATTATTAGTTTTTTTTATTATTATTATTATTATTATTAATATTACGATTATTATTATTAATATTACGATTATTATTATTATTATTATTACGATTATTATTATTATTATTATTATTATTATTACGATTATTATTATTATTACTAATATTATTATTATTATTATTATTACGATTATTATTATTATTATTATTATTATTTATATTACGATTATTATTATTATTATTATTACGATTATTATTATTATTATTATTATTATTACGATTATTATTATTACGATTATTATTATTATTATTATTACTAATATTATTATTATTATTATTATTATTATTATTATTATTACGATTATTATTATTATTATTATTACGATTATTATTATTATTATTACTAATATTACTAATATTATTATTATTATTAATATTACGATTATTACTTATATTATTATTATTACGATTATTATTATTATGGACAATTGATGTTGTGGGATACAATGGACGACGTGTGTTGTCTGGTTTCTTATAAAAACAGAGGAGACTCTGCCCAAATTTTTATAAAATATAAGAAACATATCGGATGTTCAAAATATATTATTTTGTATAAAAGAAACTATGTTTTTCAAATAAACGCTATTCAAACTTTATTTTGGCATGATATAAAACGTACATAAATATACGAAGTTTGAGGGTTTAATTAGAACGACCCTATTTTTTATTATTATTATTATTATTACTGTTATTTTCATTAGTGATTGAAAATTATTGTTTACTGTTATTGTTTACATAGATATGGATATGGAGCCAGATTTTGTTGATGATGTTTTTGGTGGTGATGATGACGCTGGGTCGTCTGCACCGGGGCCTTCGTCGAAGAGGAAGCGACGGGGTCCACCACCGGACCCCTTACTGGGCCACCCCTACCTGGAGTTTGAGGAGGGGCTTGAGGATGCGCGGCGCTGCTGCTTGAAGATGCGTCATATGGCTGTCGACCCTCAGATATACATTAGTTGGTCGCTTCTGGAGAGGGTCGGCGAGGTGGGTAGGGCTCACGACTATGTGGGGACTGACACTCCTTGGCGTCGTCTCTTTGACATAGCCGAGCAGCCTTCTTACCGGGCTTTGACGATAGAGTTTATGTCGTCGTTCGTGGTTCTGGATCCGTCCGACAACCTGAACCCGGCTCAGACTTTTCGCCCCATCCGATTTCGGTTGGCGAGGAGTTGGCATGAGATGACCTATGAGGTATGTTATTTCAATTATCTGTCATTTTATTATTATGTTACCAAAGTTGTTAATATTTACAATTATTTTTTGCAGGAGTTTGTTGTTGCTTCGGGGTTGTACACAACCCCGGAGACCGAGTCTGCGTTGTACCGAGACGGTCTCATTACGGTGGATAGGCCGACCCTGGTCAGGTTTTGGAGGTTCATCTCCAAGTCACACTTTGGCGCAAATACTGGGAAGGCGACGTCGATTAAGGACCCCCTGCACATTTACTTTCAGCATGCGATCGCCACCTCTATCGCAGGACGGGGGAATAGTCGGGAGAAGGTCAGCCAGTGTGACCTTTTCTTTTTGTACTGTTTGATTATGCGGCAGCCGTGCAACCTAGCCGCGTCCCTGGTCGACTACTTTAAGTGCTGCAACAAGCGCCAGACTCGCGCACATCTCTATGGCGGGGCGCTCGTCACTCACATTGCGCGTCAGCTCGGTTTCTCGCCAGAAACCGACCCTCGCTTGCTGCCCGCGATCCCATCAGCAGAGCTCGCTGACGCCAATGTCCGGAGCATGGGGATCCTCATCGAGGTCTCGAAGGGTGTGCATCGGTTTCGAGCATACGGAACGAAGAAGCCTTTTGTGCCGGGCCCCCTTCCTACCCTCGATGATATACCGCCCTACGTTGAGGTGCGTCCGGGATATCCTCTCCTGGTAGAGATGGCGGGTGTGGACGACGGTGCTGACGACGATGACGCCCCCCACCTCCTCCGCCGCGACCACAGCAGCAGTACCCCCGTCATATTTATGATGACCTCACTCCTGCTGCGCGTTTCGTGGCAGAGGACATGGATCGCCGCATCGGTGAGCTCCGGGAGGTTCAGGAGTGGACGGTCGACGCGATGCAGGCGATGGCGAGGCATTGGCAGGTAGAGTTACGCCCACCACCACACCGTGGACCAGCAGAGGGGGCCCCACCACCACCGCCACAGTAGACTTCTTTTATTTGTATTTTTTTTATGATGTGTATGGACAAAACTTATTACTCTTTTTACCTTTTATTATTATGCATTTTGATCGTTTGTTTATATATGTTGTGTGTTTTGAATGTTTAATTGTCTAATAAATACTAAACCCATAAATAATAAACGAACTAAAACCAAATTATAAATTGCAAGCCAGTAAAACCAATGAGATCCAAACAGTAAACATTCGATTATAAACGTTAAAAGATCACTCAACCCTTTCAATCCCAAACCAAATACAAATCACATGTTATGAACCAAAACGACGCCACGTTGACCATCAACCACCATATTCGTATCAAAAGTCGCGAATTCGTTCAATCTTTCTTCGACGAGGTCTTCTCCGTGAATAATTTATCCAGTCACAGTGACAATCGAACACTTTATTAATAGGTTAAAGTTGGGATTACTTGATTAATTATAGTTTGATTAGGGTCATTACGTTGTTTTTAAATTTTAAAAAATTACAATAGATAAATACCCTAAATCAATAAAAACGATTTAAAAAAAAAAAACACGGGTTATTTCGGTGTTTTTAGAATTTTTAAATTTAAAAAAATTACAATAGATAAAGACCCTAAATAGATAAAAAAGTAAAAAACAAAAAAAAAATAAACACTTCAAAACAAACAAAAAACAAAAAAAAATCCAAACCAAAACTTTCCCAACATCAAAAATGTCCAGATTCATCCCCCCTGTGGTCAAGCGCCTCGCTTAGGCCTAAGCGAGGCGCTTGACCCCCCCTTTTTCAAACTCCCATGCAACCTCGTACTGATTAGTAATTAATGTGACCCAAGCGCCACGCTTAGGCCTAAGCGAGGCGCTTGGGATGAGGGTTTAAATAGAAGCTGAGGGGGTGCCAATAGACAGACCCTTATAAAACTCCTAGCCGTCAAAAGAGGAATAGAATAATTCCAGTTCCATCTCACTGGACATAATTGTATGATAAGACAAAGGAGTCAGGACAGTATGCAGCTACAAAAGTGACACGTTGGAGGAGTCAGAAAAATATTTTTTTTGAACGATCAACTAAAGTATTGCCGGGTACTCTGTACGCGGCCCCCATTGGCTGAAAGGGGCCCCAGACGGCCTCTAGTCCGTACGGACAGAGCCCTTTGGCCCACCCTGTCACACCCTCAAATTCCACTTGCGGAGTTTTACCGCGAGGCGCATGACAAACCAGGATCCAAACCAACGATCACAATAAACAAGTCTAAATGTAATTAATGCAATACCAAAACATAGTTTTAAAATCCCGTTTACAGCGGAAGCTTATTCAAAATAAAGTTCACATAAATAACCAAAGTTCAATGTTTATGAAATCATGCAACTCTATCTAGACGCCGTGCAGACGCGTGCGCCCTAGTTCCATTGTGCTACCTTAGCGACCTGAGAAAACATGTAAAAGTTTACGTCAGCACAAAAATGCTGGTGAGTTTACAGGTTTGCAGTTCAAGTACCCAGTCCACCTGTCCATACTATAACAAATAGAAAACCAGTATACGCTAGCTAGGCGTACGTTTTGATACTACCACGATTGGAAAACCATTACTAACTCGAATACCAAAAGTATGCCCGATGTATGTTCCTGTTGTTCCTGTTGTTCCTGTTGTTCCAGTTTGAGACAATATGCACCCGCCGACCCTCCAAGTCGACGAGCGGGGTTGGTCACTCCCAATAGCGCTATTCACATTTCCCCGTTGTGCAAACCCGCACATTCATGGTTCCCCCGGGACTTCCAAAGATCGTGTAGTATACGTTAGAACCCATAGTATGACAGTAGTTATCAAATAGTTGTTTTAACACATGTTTTCTCCCCCGAAAGTATAAAACCAGTTTAAAAGAGGGGCCGTAAACTCACCTTAAGTTGCTTTACTCCTAATCCCGAGTAAACTCAGCTGCTATGTTAGTCCCGTACAGTGGCGACCTAACATACGACAGTTACAAGTACTTAGACTAATAACCCGCAGGTTAATTAGTCCCTAGATGTCCAGACCATAACCGAGTTTGTTTGAAAACACCGTGACTGTTTAACCGACCCAAAGTACAAGACTCGACATCCCATTGGTGACCCGAGACTCCCGTGTTATGTTTACGCTCCAAAACATACAATAACGCAAGTATACTTAACATACGTTAACACACAACAAGTTATAGCACATAGTTCACGTATCACCGAAAAACATCCAAATATATGTTACCAAGTTATTAGACATGTTACGGGGTTCCTAGCATGTTACTACATGTTAAATCGGGTCTCGGAATGCTAATTTACACTTACAGCAGCAGTACATGCGATTAGGAAAAGTCAACTAGTGATTAGGAAAGTCAACTAGTGATTAGACATCCTATTCGCCCCTGTTATAGGCGAATAGGGGCTATTCCCCTTTACTTCATGCGATTAGGGGCTATTCCCCTGAACTTACTAGTGATTAGGGCTATTCGCATGAACTTACTAGTGATTAGGGCTACTCGCATGAACTTACTAGTGATTAGGCTTCTACTCGCCTATATATTGGCGATTAGCCTTGTACTCGCATGAGTTATAGGCGATTAGCATTGCTACTCGCCTGTAACCATGCTGTTCCGGTTTTTCGCGCGTTTAACGCTCCAAATCAGATCCAGAACGTGTGTAACTACCCAATATCATCCCAAACACTATCCTAAACATGTTTAACCCAAAACCCTTCGTTCAACCTCGTATAATCAGTCCTGCATGCAACCCAAAACAATCCAAACACTATTCACATAGCATGTAACATCAATTAACGCATGTAATCATAACCCTATTATCCGATTACTGAGTTTTCCATCATCATACTAACAATATTAATTCTGACCTAACATGATAATACATCAAAACATCATCAAGATCCATAAAAATCCTATCTTTCTAATCATACATACCCATAACGCATGTTAATTAGTTATAATCTGTTTAACAACCCTTATTGACGATTTTCAGAAAGCTTTTTCGTTTATGAACAGGTCTGGACCATTAGGGATTGATTAAAAACATTTACAAAGTGTTATGGATGAGAATCAAACCTTAGAATTGTAAAAGAATGATGGTTAGACCTTGAAACCTTGTGTTTTTGATCAAAATCGCCTTCCAGAGGTTGTTTAAGTGTTTGGGGCGGTTATGGGACGACTAGGGTTGATATTAGGGAGTTTAGGATGTTAAGTGTTGTATTTATAGACGTTTCTAGTCGTTCCAGCACGTTACATGCGATTGTGCAGCAGTTCAGGCGATTAGGGCTTGTAATCGCCTGAAGGTTCTAGTGATTAGGGCCTAATCGCCCTTAGGTATACACGAGTATGGCCTAATCGCCCTTATGGGCTCCCTACTCGCCTCCCCTATAGGGGAGTAGACCTCCTACTCGCCTATAGGGTTTGGTCTTGTGTGTTTTGCGCGTTAAACCCCGTTTTAACATATGTTAATGCATATTCATGTACCGACAAGTCATATAATGATTGTAAACACATAACACAAGTAAATACACATATTTACACTCGTTCACCAATTCCCGGGACTCGAGACTCGTACGTTCCGTATGCCCTGACGATCCTACAAATCGTCACCGTTTGTACACTTGGTTAAGGACCGACATCTAACGAACCTCTAGACCAACATCCAATGATCTTCTAGACTAACCAATAGTTCCCGAACCATATCCCGACTTAACTAACCCAGTTAAGTACAATATACGCGTGACTCGCTAAGGTAGACTTTCATCTAGACAACGTTGTTAACCCGAATTTGCCAGGTGTCACATCATCCCCACGTTAAAAGAATTTTCGTCCCGAAAATTTGTACAAGTACAGAAAGAACAAAAGAAGTAACGAAGGAAACAAGCAAAAGGTAGAAACCAAAAGAGAGAGATTTACCCGAGTTGTCACATCATCCCCACGTTAAAAGGAATCTCGACCCGAGATTCATTCAGCTGCCGAAGAGACATGTCTCGACTCGAACGCTTCCTTAGGAAAGAGATGAGGATACTTAGACTTCATCTGATCCTCCCGTTCCCACGTATTTTCCGGTCCCCGGTTCGAGTTCCACCGAACCTTAACGATACGAATCTTGCTGTGACGTAGGCTACGAATCTTGTAATCAAGGATCTCCACAGGTTCTTCCACAATCCGAAGACGATCATCAACCTTGATCTCTTCTAGTGGAACGATGAGAGACTCGTCAGCCAGACACTTCTTCAAGTTTGACACGTGAAAGACGTTATGTACGTTACCGAGCTCCGTCGGTAGATCAAGTCGATATGCCACCGGCCCAATCCGTTCCAGGATCGTAAATGGGCCGACATATCGCGGATTGAGTTTGCCACGCTTTCCAAAGCGTATGACGCCCTTCCACGGTGAGACTTTTAGAAGTACCTTGTCATTGACTTGGAACTCCAGTGGTTTGCGACGCTGATCAGCATAACTCTTTTGCCGGTCCCGTGCCGCCGCCAACCGATTACGAATCTGTACGATCTTTTCCGAAGTTTCGTACACTAGTTCGGGCCCAGTGAGTTGACTCTCACCCACTTCAGCCCAACAAAGAGGAGAGCGGCATTTCCGTCCGTACAGTGCTTCGAACGGAGCAGCCTTGATGCTCGTGTGATAACTGTTGTTGTACGAGAATTCTACCAACGGAAGATGAGCTTCCCAACCCTTGCCAAAATCGATCACACACGCCCGCAACATGTCTTCTAAAGTTTGAATCGTACGCTCACTCTGACCGTCAGTCTGTGGATGGTAAGCCGTACTCATGTCTAGTTGGGTACCCAAAGCCTTGTGCAAAGACTTCCAGAAGTGAGAAGTAAAATGGGAGTCACGATCCGAGATAATAGAAACTGGTACCCCGTGCTTAGAAACAACTTCTTTCAAGTAGAGACGAGCCAAACGATCCATGGTGTCGGTCTCCTTAATAGCAAGAAAATGAGCTGATTTCGTCAACCGATCGACAATCACCCATATCTTGTCGTTCCCGCTTGGTGACTTAGGAAGTTGTGTGACAAAATCCATAGTAATCCGTTCCCATTTCCATTCCGGAATTTCAGGTTGTTGCAGGAGACCCGACGGTTTTTGGTATTCCACCTTGACCTTAGCACAGGTCAAGCATTTGCTCACGTATGAGGCTATGTCCGACCTCATGTTTGGCCACCAGTAAAGCACCTTCAGATCTTGGTACATCTTATCCGAACCAGGATGAATAGAATACCGGGACTTATGAGCCTCATCAAGAACAAGCTCCCGTAGTCCCCCGAATAAAGGAACCCATATGCGTTCTGCGAAATAGTGCAGGCCATCAGGCCTTCGCTCTAGGTGCTTGTCGGCACCGTGCATGGTTTCAGCTTTAAGGTTTTCCTCCTTCAAAGCTTCTAACTGGGCAGAACGGAGTTGATCAGGTAACGACGAATGGATAGTGAGCTGCAACGCCCGAACGCGACGAGGTTTAGAAGATTCCTTCCTGCTCAAGGCGTCTGCTACAACATTCGCCTTGCCAGGATGGTACTTAATAGCACAATCATAATCGTTCAAAAGTTCGATCCAACGGCGCTGCCGTATGTTCAAGTGTTGTTGGTCGAAAATGTGTTGGAGACTCTTGTGATCGGTGTAGATGGTGCATTTGGTACCGTACAAGTAATGTCTCCAAATTTTCAACGCGAATACCACGGCACCCAACTCCAAGTCATGAGTTGTGTAGTTCTTCTCGTGCACTTTGAGTTGACGAGAAGCATACGCAATCACTTTCTCGCGTTGCATCAACACGCAACCGAGTCCATGAATGGAAGCATCACAGTAAACGACAAAATCATCAGGACCCTCAGGTAAAGACAGAATAGGAGCAGAACACAGTTTAGACTTCAGTTCTTCAAACGCGGACTCTTGTGATTCACCCCAGTCGAACTTCCTATCCTTCTGAGTGAGAGTGGTGAGGGGTTGAGCAATCTTCGAGAACCCCTGAATGAAACGACGATAATAGCCCGCAAGGCCTAGGAATTGCCGCACCTCAGTTGGCGTCTTTGGTGCTCCCCAGTCCTTGATCGCTTCGATTTTAGCTGGATCGACATGAATTCCTAGTTCATTGACCACATGTCCTAGGAACTGAACTTCACGTAACCAAAAGTCACACTTTGAGAACTTGGCGTAAAGTTGTTCCCGTCGCAAGAGTTCCAAAACTAACCGCAGATGTTCCCCGTGTTCGGTCTCGTTCTTGGAGTAGATCAGAATGTCATCAATAAACACAATGACGAACTTATCCAGATATGGTTTACAGACGCGGTTCATCAAGTCCATGAAAACCGCCGGTGCGTTCGTGAGACCGAAAGGCATGACCAAGAATTCGAAATGGCCATAACGTGTTCGAAAAGCAGTCTTTGCAACGTCAGCCTCCCTGACGCGCAGCTGGTGATAACCGGACCTCAAGTCGATCTTGGAATAATAACTAGAACCCTGAAGCTGGTCGAATAGATCATCGATACGTGGAAGAGGATAACGGTTCTTGACGGTCAATTTGTTCAGCTCTCTGTAGTCTACACACAATCGGAAACTCCCATCCTTCTTCTTGACAAATAAAATCGGGGCTCCCCAAGGGGAAGAACTTGGCCGGATGAAACCCTTGTCCAAGAGTTCCTGTAACTGACTAGACAACTCCTGCATCTCGGGAGGTGCAAGACGGTAGGGGGCCCGAGCAATAGGAGCAGCCCCCGGTACAAGATCAATACCGAACTCGACTTGACGATGAGGAGGAAGACCAGATAAATCATCGGGAAAAACATCAGAAAACTCGCGTACCACCGGAATGTCGTCAATCTTCTTCTCATCACTAGTGGAAACAGATAAGAGCGCCAAAACGGCTGGATAACCCTTTCGAAGACACTTAAGGGCTTTCATGCTAGAGATGATGTTTAGCGAAACACCACCCTTGATACCGTACACAGAAAGAAATTCTCCATCCGGGAGAGGAATCCGAATAACCTTATCGTAACAAACGATCTCCGCGCGATACAAAGATAACCAATCCATTCCTACCACAACGTCAAAACTACCCAAAGGTACCGGCATAAGATCGATGGGGAACGATAAACCCGACAACTCTAACTGACACTCCCGAAGAACACTAGTAGCTTCAATCGTTTTACCATCAGCCAACTCAATAATATACTTGGTCTCTAATGGTACAGGTACTACATCTAGCAGTCGACTAACACCCATGGATACAAAACTCTTGTCGGCACCAGAATCAAATAACACGCTAACAGAATGATTATTGAGAAGAAACGTACCGGTGACTGTATCAGGGTCCTGCCTAGCCTCAGCAGCTCCAATGACGAAGGCACGTGCATTTCTGCCGCCGCCCCCGTTGTTACCATTCCCATTGTTTCCACCCTGTTTCAGTTTTGGGCAATCCTTCTTGTAATGCCCAGTGTCACCACAGTTGTAGCACCCTTGTTTCCCTGTAGTCCCTTGAGTAGTCGGTGCTGAACTGTTGGTCGGAGCCTGAGTTGATGGAAGTGTCACCCGACAATCTTTAGCATAGTGGCCTGTTCGCTGGCAGCGGTGACAACGGTTACTGTCGCAGTTCCCTTGGTGATGGCGTCCACACTTGTTGCATTTGGGCAGTTTTCCCGCATAACCACCCTGCTTATTACCCGAAGACGATGAACCTCCATTATCAAACTTTTTACCCTGCTGTGCAGACCCAGACCCCTTCCCGTCGTTTTCCCACTTGCGCTTATTGTTCTCTGGGGCCTTAGCAGTCGAACCTTTCGCCGGCAAAATCCCCTCATTCACCTTTAAATTGGTCATCCTATGGGCCGATCGAACTACCTCCGCATAAGTAGGATGATTCCCAGCAGCCACTAACCCTGCAATTTCCGGCACCAACCCTGAAACATAATGTTCAATCTTACGATACTCTGGCACGTGCAAATCGGGACACAGCACCGCCAGCTCATTTCTCCTCACAGTATACTTCTCGATTTCCGATCCAGTCATCTTGAGGTTCCATACCTCATGCTCCAGCTTCTGTACCTCTTCCCTCGGGCAATACTCCCGCTTCAGCAACTGCACAAAGTTCTCCCATGGCATAGCATATGCCTCCCCAATACCCATGTTCTGGGTAATACCATTCCACCAAGTCAATGCCACGTCCTGAAACAACGCAGCAGAATACTTCACCCGATCTTCTGGGAGACAGTTACACATCAGAAATACCGACTCCACTTTCTCCAACCACCTAAGCAAACTAACCGCACCCTCGGTGCCAGAGAATTCCTGGGGCTTGCAGTCCCGGAACATCTTGTAGGTGCACATGGGTGGGGGTGGGTCAACAGGACCACCTGAAATGAAACGTATGAGAAACCACGAATAACGTACACAAGACTCACCAATGAGGCAAAGAAAATGGATAAAACAACTTACCACCACCGTTGTGCCCTAACTGAAAGGCAGCCTGGAGCAAGTTGTTCAGATCAGCCTGCGATAGGTTAATACCTCCACCACGACCACCAGCACCACCGCGACCACCACCGCGTCCACCATTGCGACCACCTCCTCGTCCTCCACGCACTCCAGACATGATTCTGGCAGAAAGAACGAGAAAATTTAGTTTCGCAGTTAAAGATAACCACTAATGTTCACAAGATCAAAGCCAGATCCAATCCAGGACTATCCCCTCAAACCCAGAGCTCACTAGGGCTTCCATGCATTTCGTTTTATGATTTTGTGTGCACCCAAAATGATAAAACGTTCTACATGGTCCTCCAAGTGTTCTCCTAGTTCAAAGATCAAATCACCGAACATAGACTCTTAGCTACACACCGTAATACTACGGTAGTTTATGACAAGTGTTTCTATTGGAGTGCGAAAGGGAGATGTCCGAGCCTTGGACAAATCTCAAGAGCACACGAGTTACTCCAATAGACCACACTGCCTAGAAAACAAGTAACCCAACCTAAGATAGAACGGATGATGTAACGTAGAAAGACCAACGATTTAGAGACACCCCGACAAGACCATACGTAACCCACTATAACGTTTAGTACCATGTGATCGTCTAGTGTGTGCGACTCGGCTATAGACTAGACTCTACATGCAGTCCTAGTTCACTATAACCATTGGCTCTGATACCAATCTGTCACACCCTCAAATTCCACTTGCGGAGTTTTACCGCGAGGCGCATGACAAACCAGGATCCAAACCAACGATCACAATAAACAAGTCTAAATGTAATTAATGCAATACCAAAACATAGTTTTAAAATCCCGTTTACAGCGGAAGCTTATTCAAAATAAAGTTCACATAAATAACCAAAGTTCAATGTTTATGAAATCATGCAACTCTATCTAGACGCCGTGCAGACGCGTGCGCCCTAGTTCCATTGTGCTACCTTAGCGACCTGAGAAAACATGTAAAAGTTTACGTCAGCACAAAAATGCTGGTGAGTTTACAGGTTTGCAGTTCAAGTACCCAGTCCACCTGTCCATACTATAACAAATAGAAAACCAGTATACGCTAGCTAGGCGTACGTTTTGATACTACCACGATTGGAAAACCATTACTAACTCGAATACCAAAAGTATGCCCGATGTATGTTCCTGTTGTTCCTGTTGTTCCTGTTGTTCCAGTTTGAGACAATATGCACCCGCCGACCCTCCAAGTCGACGAGCGGGGTTGGTCACTCCCAATAGCGCTATTCACATTTCCCCGTTGTGCAAACCCGCACATTCATGGTTCCCCCCGGGACTTCCAAAGATCGTGTAGTATACGTTAGAACCCATAGTATGACAGTAGTTATCAAATAGTTGTTTTAACACATGTTTTCTCCCCCGAAAGTATAAAACCAGTTTAAAAGAGGGGCCGTAAACTCACCTTAAGTTGCTTTACTCCTAATCCCGAGTAAACTCAGCTGCTATGTTAGTCCCGTACAGTGGCGACCTAACATACGACAGTTACAAGTACTTAGACTAATAACCCGCAGGTTAATTAGTCCCTAGATGTCCAGACCATAACCGAGTTTGTTTGAAAACACCGTGACTGTTTAACCGACCCAAAGTACAAGACTCGACATCCCATTGGTGACCCGAGACTCCCCGTGTTATGTTTACGCTCCAAAACATACAATAACGCAAGTATACTTAACATACGTTAACACACAACAAGTTATAGCACATAGTTCACGTATCACCGAAAAACATCCAAATATATGTTACCAAGTTATTAGACATGTTACGGGGTTCCTAGCATGTTACTACATGTTAAATCGGGTCTCGGAATGCTAATTTACACTTACAGCAGCAGTACACGCGATTAGGAAAAGTCAACTAGTGATTAGGAAAGTCAACTAGTGATTAGACATCCTATTCGCCCTGTTATAGGCGAATAGGGGCTATTCCCCTTTACTTCATGCGATTAGGGGCTATTCCCCTGAACTTACTAGTGATTAGGGCTATTCGCATGAACTTACTAGTGATTAGGGCTACTCGCATGAACTTACTAGTGATTAGGCTTCTACTCGCCTATATATTGGCGATTAGCCTTGTACTCGCATGAGTTATAGGCGATTAGCATTGCTACTCGCCTGTAACCATGCTGTTCCGGTTTTTCGCGCGTTTAACGCTCCAAATCAGATCCAGAACGTGTGTAACTACCCAATATCATCCCAAACACTATCCTAAACATGTTTAACCCAAAACCCTTCGTTCAACCTCGTATAATCAGTCCTGCATGCAACCCAAAACAATCCAAACACTATTCACATAGCATGTAACATCAATTAACGCATGTAATCATAACCCTATTATCCGATTACTGAGTTTTCCATCATCATACTAACAATATTAATTCTGACCTAACATGATAATACATCAAAACATCATCAAGATCCATAAAAATCCTATCTTTCTAATCATACATACCCATAACGCATGTTAATTAGTTATAATCTGTTTAACAACCCTTATTGACGATTTTCAGAAAGCTTTTTCGTTTATGAACAGGTCTGGACCATTAGGGATTGATTAAAAACATTTACAAAGTGTTATGGATGAGAATCAAACCTTAGAATTGTAAAAGAATGATGGTTAGACCTTGAAACCTTGTGTTTTTGATCAAAATCGCCTTCCAGAGGTTGTTTAAGTGTTTGGGGCGGTTATGGGACGACTAGGGTTGATATTAGGGAGTTTAGGATGTTAAGTGTTGTATTTATAGACGTTTCTAGTCGTTCCAGCACGTTACATGCGATTGTGCAGCAGTTCAGGCGATTAGGGCTTGTAATCGCCTGAAGGTTCTAGTGATTAGGGCCTAATCGCCCTTAGGTATACACGAGTAGGGCCTAATCGCCCTTATGGGCTCCCTACTCGCCTCCCCTATAGGGGAGTAGACCTCCTACTCGCCTATAGGGTTTGGTCTTGTGTGTTTTGCGCGTTAAACCCCGTTTTAACATATGTTAATGCATATTCATGTACCGACAAGTCATATAATGATTGTAAACACATAACACAAGTAAATACACATATTTACACTCGTTCACCAATTCCCGGGACTCGAGACTCGTACGTTCCGTATGCCCTGACGATCCTACAAATCGTCACCGTTTGTACACTTGGTTAAGGACCGACATCTAACGAACCTCTAGACCAACATCCAATGATCTTCTAGACTAACCAATAGTTCCCGAACCATATCCCGACTTAACTAACCCAGTTAAGTACAATATACGCGTGACTCGCTAAGGTAGACTTTCATCTAGACAACGTTGTTAACCCGAATTTGCCAGGTGTCACACACCCGTCTCCTGTTCCAGGGAAAACCCAGCCCACAAACCCGGCCGAAGGCATGACGGTAGTGAACCGGTAAAACCTGGAGGGATCAAGAGTCGAACCCATGACCACAATGGTCAAGGGTCTCTCCATCACTTCCCAACCACCTACCCCACTACAAGGGTGGGGGTATCCATCACATGTCTCCTGTGGGAATCGAACCCGGCTCCCCCAAAAAGAGAACCGGCCCTTTTACCACTAGACCACATGATCCGGATAGAAAAATATTATTACTCCATGTTTAATAAAAATCATAGTCATCAAAAAAGGAATAGAGAAATTCTATTTACATCTGACTGGACATAGTTTTATAATAGCAATGGATATGTTGTCATTCACAAAAATATTGCAATTCAAAAGAAAGGTGCTAACTGGTTTTTACAGTGGACACTCGCTATTAAGCATGTTAAGACTATAAGGAGTGGGGGCGGGAGAGGGGCGGGAGGGGGGGGGGGACACCGCCGCCGGTAGGGGCGGGAATGTGGCGTGGGGCGGGAGGGAAAGCACCGGCGTGGGGGAGAATAGTGGGACACGTGGCATGCTGTGGTTGGCCCATTAATTATCATGTTACCGTTAAAAAAAATATATTACCGTTATTACCAACGGCTAGTTTAAAAAAAAAATTTATTATATATATATATATATATATATATATATATATAAACAATACCATCTTCTACACAAACACACACTCCTTTTTTTCATAAAATCCTCTCCAAACTATCATATTTTTTCAAAAAAAATTGCAAGATGTCGGGCAACTCTTCGAGTTCAGACGATTTGTTTGATCAGCTCGCTTTGGATGACTTGGGCGAAGGTGCCGCAGAGTTGTTAATGGCGACCGTTCAGAACGTCGTTAAAGCTATAGCGGACGACGAAGGGACCTCCGAACCACCCAAGCGTAGAAAGTATATAGTTCGTGAACGACAAACCGGAAATGAGTCATTGGTACGTGATTACTTCTCACCCGAAGCAACATACGATGAAAGAAGTTTTAGGCGGCGTTTTCGTGTGAGTCGTAATTTATTTTTAAGAATAACAAATGATTTAGAAAATAATTTTGAATATTTCAAACAAAGGCCCGATGCACGTGGTCAGATGGGATTTACCGCGATGCAAAAGGTCACAGCCGCGCTTAGATCATTGGCTTACGGAACCAGTTCCGACGTAATGGATGAGTATCTAAGGATGGCCGAGCGAACGGCTAGAGAAAGTACTCAGTGTTTTTGTGCGGGCGTCATTGATTTATATTTAAAAAGATATTTGAGAAAACCAACATTTAGTGACGTCCAACAACTTTTAGAGTTTCACGAAGAAAAACATGGTTTTCCCGGTATGCTCGGGAGTATAGATTGTATGAAATGGGAGTGGCAACTTTGTCCAACTGAGTGGCAAGGCCAACACGCTAGCGGTTTTCATAAAACGCCGTGTATGATGCTTGAAGCGGTTGTGTCACAAGATCTTTGGATTTGGCATGCGTTTTTTGGTGTGCCCGGTTCGTTGAACGATAGGACTGTTCTTAATCAATCCCCAATCTTCAACGATCTTATAAACGATGTTGCACCAAAAGGAACTTTTTTCTTAAACGAGGCAGAATACAAGTACGGGTATCTTCTAGCAGATGGAATTTACCCTGATTGGGCCGTGTTCGTAAAATCGTTTACACGGAGGACTACGTTAGACCCTAAGAGAAAAAAGTTTAACAAAGCTCAAATGGCTGCACGGAAAGATGTTGAGCGTGCTTTTGGTGTGTTGAAAAAAAGATGACACATTTTGGCCCAACCCTGCCGACTGTGGGAAAAAACGCATATACGAAATGTGATGTACGCATGCGTAATTTTACATAACATGATTTTGGAGGATGAAGGACGTGCAATATGCGAGTACTTTGGTGAGGAAACGCAGCAAAGTCAAGAAAACATTACGGATGAAGAAAGAAACGCCAACAACTTTGAAATCAAGAATAGCCAAACACATCACAACCTTCGAGCGGATCTGGTTGATCATATTTGGAGTATACCAAGAGATTACCCATCTGATGAAGACGATAGCGATAACTAACGTGTATTTTTTTTTATGTTTTTTTTTTTAAATTTCATGTATTTTTTTATTTACTTTGTAGTTTATTAGATGAATTAATATTATGTTTTTTATGTTTTTTTTTTAAATTGTGTTTTATATTTATTAAAAAAGAAAATTAAAAAAAAGAAAAATAAATTCCACATGTCACTCCCCCCCCCCCCTCTTCCCCCCCCCCCTTCCACTCCTCATAATTATTTTCCCCCCCTCAAGGGTCCCACAAGTGCCACATGGCGCTTCATCCCCCTCTTCCCCCTCCTTATAGTCTAAGACTGAATGGAGTGGGGGGCGGGAAAGGCTTTCAAGGGCGGGAACACCGCCGGCGGTAGGGACGGGAGTCTGGCGTGGGGGGTGGGGCGGGGGTGGCTTCACCGGCGTGGGGGGATTGTGTGGGACACGTGGCATGCTTTTATTGGTCAGTTTTTTTTTTAACTTTAACACAATATAATATTATTTCCTTCCCCCTCCCTCTTCCCCCCCCCTTCCACTCCCCACAATTATTTTCCCCCTCTCAACAGTCCCACAAGTGCCACATGACGCTTCATCACCCTCTTTCCCCACCACTCTAGTCTAAAGGGAAACAAACATAATATCTTTTCATATTGGGGATTGCATTGTGTTTCTTCTGGTACTTTTTTGAGTCTTACTCTTACATCCATTAGCACACTTATCAGTACAATATTAACACACACACATCTTGAATTAATAAATCAAACTTATGTGTGTCACCGACTTCCGGACACAAGTAATTGACCAAAAATATTAAGCTTGATCAAGCCTAGTTTTGCTCCGAGTCACAATGTTTATTATTCAGTTTTTTTTTTAGTTGTAAGTTGTAACTGCACACTAAACTGTACATATTAAATGGTTTAATTTGTTCTCCACAGGTAGCTCAGTTGGTTAATGGACCAGGGATCTCTTTTGGAGGTCTCAGGTTCGATTCCCACAAAGGACATAATGAGAAATGATGGATGACTCATGGCCTATGGTCATGAGTTCGAGTCCTGATCTCGCCAGGTTTTATCGGTTCACTATTGTCGTGCCTTCGGGTGGGTATGTGGGTCGGGTTTTCCCTGGAAGCGGGCTGTCAGGCAGGCTAGGGGCTTCGTGCGTCCGGGGTGGGCCGGGCTATGCCCCTGTCTTTGCCACTGGGGGGCCGCGTACGAAGTACGCGTCGTTGTTTAGTTGGCCGTTCAAAAAAAAATTAAATGGTTTAATTTCATAATGTAAACTGAGTACTAATATTAATTTCAAATTATGAATTATTACTCAAAATAATTAAAGTGAATAAAGGTAAAGAACTAAAGATTGTCATAAAAGTTAATAAATGTATGCCAATAATAATGATTTAAATATGCCATCGAGAGAAGCATTAATCCAGAACCATATATTCGTCCCCAAAGACAACACTCACTATAAACTACTAGAAGTGATCCCGCGCTACGCAGCGGGACAAACCAACTTTGAATGAAAGTTAAATGGAAATGTAAACGAAATAGTAATAACAACACTAATAAAAAAAACCTAAAACTAAAATATTGTAAAAAAAACAACATTCTTTAGTGTTCCCCAACACCAATCGGTTCTAGAAGGTTTGGTTTATTTTTGGCCCATCGTGGTTTCTAGCCCGTGTCGATTTGGCAAAAGAACTTAAAAGAACCCAAACTTGTTTTAAATCCAAACTGATTTGAAATATAAGTTTCTTAAAAAACACTTCAATATCTATTTAGTCTCAATAATTCATTTATTCGGAAGCACGAATAGAGAACTTGAACCAATATGAATATCCAGTAATAATTGCAACGAACTCATCTCCTCACGTACCTTCAAATTATATTCCGTGCAAGGGTAATTTTTTATATAATGTTCCTAATAAGTAATACAATGCTTTTTAGGGTCGCTGGTAGAAAAAGAAATATAATCTATAGTTTGATTTAGTCAACAAATTATAGTTTTTAAACATTTGATAAATAGTTTTCCCAAGAAACGGCGAATGTGTGTACGATTGTGGCCGAGATAAAGTCCTTAAGCTTTCTTTGGTATAACAGTAGATCAAGGAAGAATAGGTTATCGTGGAAGGATTGGTGTAATTTTGATGTAACTTGATTTTGTATTGTTTGGTTGGTTATCTCCGTCTTGGAGATAGCCGGTGTTTGTTGGTTTAATGAAGTTCACTTTTCAAAAAAAAAGTTAAATAACTTAATATTATTACATATCATATTAAATATTGCTATTTTAATTTAAAGAAATGTAATGCATTTGATAAAATGTTAAATAACTTACTCTTATTACATATAATTAATTATGTTATTTTAATTTAAAGAAAGTATAATATTTTCAATTTTATATGTTGTGTCAACGTATGATATTTAGAAATAGATAACTTTAAGTCTATATATTTGCTCCTTAGTTGTATATAATAACATAATATTATTACTTATTTTGTTTTTATAAATTTCCTTAATTTTGTTCTGTTCTAATTATATATGTATCTCTACCTTATTTTTTTTATAAGTATAAAAATTATTGTTAGAGAAAATGCATTTAGTTCATTTAATTATAATTATAATGTTATTAAATAAAGTATTAATTAGTTAGAAGTTTATATTAAATAATGTATTAATGATTTGATGTAAATTACAATGATGTCCTTCTATAATGAAGTTAAATTACCTTGTTGCCCATCTAGAATGCACTATATAGTAGTATAGATATAGATAAACTTGCAAATAATCATCCAAACACTCACATTACAAAGATGTGTGATTTGATAACATAAGGATCACACAAGTCAACCTATTCTAAAATGCATTCCCAAAACATGTAAACAACAATAATTTCAAAACACCCATCGTATATACTTTCGAATCCGGTATTTGACAATCGTATAAATCATCTAATCTTTACATAATAAAACGTGGAAATTTATAAAAAAAGAATACAGTAAACATACCACTTTGTGACAACACTTATATCCTGCTTATATCGCGACCAAACACAAATGTAGTTAGCCAATTTATGAACACGTAAAATCTATTCCTCCAGCTTACAACGCGAGTCAGATAGGCAGAACGCCAAATGAACCAACTAGCAAATCCCGCAATTGACAAACCTTTTGCTTCCTAAAATAATAAAAAGAAATCTACATGACTACATTGGTTGAAATAGCCCCTAAAATAAAAGAAAGCGTAGATGTGGCAAAATGAGTGTTCCACTAGTTTGGGTAAGAGGTGAATATGGGTAATCTTTTGGTATAGGTTGAAAGAGGTGGTTTTGATGTAAAACGATTTATTTACAATAGTTATAAAGTTTAACGATTTATTTACAACAGTTATAAAATTTAACGATTTATTTACAACAGTTATAAAGTTTAATGATTTATTTACAATAGTTATAAGGTTTTTACACATAATTCAATGACACATTATAAGAACAAAAGGTACACTATGGTAGCTTTCAACACGTTTGACCCATTTTCTATTTTCCTTCTATTAAGTTTGTCCTCTTTGGAAAGGTTAAAGATAAAAATGCGTACATGACCCAAAATCAGCCCATCCATAAGTAGAGGTGGCAAAATGGGTGGTCTGATACTCGGATCGCTTAGGTAGGGGTCAAAACGGGCAATCTCTTGTACCGGTTGAAGCAAGTTGGGTTGAACATTTTAATAATCAATGGCCAATTTGGGCCACTTTAGGCCCATTTGACTAGTTTGATCCTTATGATCCATCAAAGAAAAATATAGCCCAATGAGCAAAAGAAAGAATTATTTTACCTTGCTTTGCCTGAGATCCACAAGAGCCTTGTAACTCCCAACAGTTGCCATACTTCCTAAATGCTTATAAACAAACGGGTCACCGAGTTCCATATCGCCGCTACAGTTGGCATATCCACCGCCCGCCTTACCAATCTTGTTTAGAAGTTCAGCTAGGTACTTTCCCTCCCTCTCCGCCACCTGAAACATATATGCAAACCCACATGACTTCAGATAATAAAAGAGAGGCATGTAACATGTCACACTGATCAGGCCGGGCTGGACCAGGTGCACTTACTTGGGCCAAAGCCGGAAGGGTTGGTTTCCCAGTGCTCTCTAGGTACCCACTACAATCCCCGATTGCGAAAATGTCTGGTGCAGATGGTACCCTTAACCATTCATCAATCCCAATCCTACATAACATTTTGATAGATCACCAATGTAATATAAGAACTTATTTGACCCATCTGGCCATTTGAGATCAACATCTATTACCTTCCACCTGGAGCCTTGGGGAGATCCATGTTTCTAACGAAAGACGAGGGACCTACACCAGTAGACCAGACCAATAAACCGTATGGAACATCAGTCCCGTCATTCAGAACTATCTTTTTAGGTTGAACATCCTTCACAGTTCCACGAACTAGGCGAACTCCAGACTATATATACATATAGATGTTAAATGTTGTTATAGACAAATAAATCAGTAATCTATCTACTTTGACTTTCAGATTCAAACTTCTAATAAACAAAACTACAATGACTAGTTATCTTTCTATTGCATCTATCAGTCCATCATAAAGATTATACCTTGGTCAACTGATGTGTGGCATATACCCGTAGGCGGTCATCAAACGAAGATAAGATATCATTGGCCTGCAAAAATAAAAAAAAACTAGATAATTACTGCAATTAGGGCTGCAAACAAGTCGAGCTTTTATAAACTTGTTTTTTTTAATATGGGCAAAAGAGTAGATGCAGGTCACCCTGACCCGACCAGAAACTATTTTCATTTTGACCCGTTACACTATAATGTATATATGTGTGGCCCTTGGGGGCAAAAGTAAAGTTGCACTAGTTTTAACGTTATTTTACTAATTTCGTGAAAATAACGTTAAAAACGACGGACGGTTAATCATGCATCATGTGGTGGCGTGGATAGCCAAAAGACGACATGCACCGATCGGGTTTGTCCCGATTGCTAAGTGTTCTGTGCCTTATGTCCAAGGCTTGATACCAAACCACATCGAGCCGGGGGTCTCACTGGAAGCAGCCTCTCTATTCTTAAGGGGTAGAGGTACGACTGTCTACATCTTACCCTCCTCAGACCCTACCTTAGCTTTGCTATAGGTGGGATGATTAACTGAGTATGATGATGATGATGATGATGACGACACAATATGTGCGACCCACAAAAGAATAACCTACAAACACATAAAGCTCACCTCTATCAAGGTAACATGAATGTAATCTTTTACATGAGAATATCTTTGCTGAACATCTTTCATGATGAAATCACTAAGTTCGCCACTGAACTCGACTCCAGTGGGGCCGCCTCCAACAACAACGCAATGCAAAAGTCTCCGCTTTTCTTCATCAGAAACGCCTGCAACGACACCATAATCCTTAAACACTTAACCATAAACATGTAAAGACAAACAAAAGCCAAATTTTAAAGTATGAAAATCAAGATACCGGGCACGTCAGAGAGCATCAAGTTGAGAAGCAGTTTCCTTCTGATTTCTTGAGCATGGTGCACCTCACGAAGGAAAATCGCGTGTTCTTTTACACCATTGATTCCAAAAGTTGAAGCTTCGGCTCCAGACGCAATCACTAATTTGTCATATGAAATTTTGAAATCCCATGGATGTATTGATTTTAATCCATCTGTTATTGTTTGGCAATGCACCTAATATTTCATAAGTCATTTGTGATTAATGTCATTAAACATGATCAATAATTAAAAATATCTATAGTTTAATTACAGGATAACTGAACAAGCCCAGATGAGGATATTAAAGATTATGCAACCAATTTAAATAAAAAGCTGTTTTGTAGATTCAAGTGATCAAAGATTCAAACTTTTTTCTACAATAAAGAATCTTGAACTGAAACACATTTAACATACCACATGATTCAATTGATCAAAGATTCATACTGTTTCTACATTAGGTTGGGGGGTGTGGGGTAATGCCCCAACCACCTAAGCTGGTGACGTCCCAGACACCGCCCTACCCCGTTAAAAGGGGTATGCCTGGTGCCCGCCAAGCCCTTAACGGCGTTAAGCTGAATTTGTGTGGGCCCCTTGATTTTTTACAACAATTATAAAAAAATTTATTTTAAAATCCTATATATACACACAACTAAACTCACTCTTTTTCACAACAAAAAAAAAAAAAAAAAAAAAAAAAAAAAAAAAAAAATCTTTAACCTTTAAATGGTAAGACATTGGACCCAAGAAGAGATCACATTGGCTACGAGTTGGGTAGCTTTTGCCCATCAAACGGGGGCTCAAGCATCTTTGACATTTTCAAACTCCTTTTTTATTTTAATTATGCAATTTTTATTTATGTTTATAAATTAGAAATAGACTTAAATTAAATTAGAACTACATGACTGAAAAATAATTAAAAAGGTTTTATTCAACAACACCTTTGTTAAAAGTAGGGGTGTAAATGACACGTAGCGGCTCGGGATCGGCTCGGTAAAAAGCTCGAATGAGCCGAGCCTTAACGAGCCCGAGCCCGAGCCCGAGCCTGAAATATGGCTCGTTTAGTTATCGAGCCCGAGCTCGAGCCCTAGATACAAAGCTCGATTGGGCTCGCGAGCCTAATCGAGCCTTAACGAGCTAGAGCCCGAACCCGAGCCCGAGCCTAAGTTACAGCCGAGCCTAAGTTATAGCCTTAACAATTGGGCTCGCGAGCCTAAGTTATAGCCGAGCTTTTGCGAGCTCGAGCCGAGCTTTTGAGCTCGTTTGAGATTCTCAAATCACCTCGAGCCGAGCCGAGCCGAGCTCGAGCTTTGGATTTTGCTAGCGAGCCGAGCTCGAGCTCAAGATTGTAGGCTCGAACCGAGCCGAGCTCGAGCTCGAGCTTCACAAAACCTTAACGAGCCCGAGCCGAGCCCAGTCAGGCTCGGGCTCGGCTCGGCTCGTTTACACCCCTAGTTAAAAGTGGGCTTTTAAAAAAAACCACACCGTATACGTGACGCAGACATGACGCTTTAAAAGCATTTATTTCTCACCCCTTAGCCTAAAAGGATCATGAACCGACACACATTATAATAGGTTTTAAAAGAAAAACCTACAAAACATCCAAGAAAAAGATAGAGAAAGGATCAAGGTTGTAAAAATCCCGATTAATCGGTGATTAATCGCTGGTCCTCACTTTACTAATTAATTTTGGGCTAATCAATCAATTAATCAGTGCGCGATTAATCACTGATTAGTCGGACCAAATTGGTCCTAGTCGGACTAAAAAACTAAAAATTAGGTAAAAAAATGAATTCGAACTGGTCAAAACTAGAGCAAATCCTTCAAATAAAACAAATTTTACCTCAAAATTGGATGATAATCCATGTTTTAGAAGCAAAATCGATGAAACTCCATGAACCCTAGTTGCGTCTGATGGTTCCTTACGATTAAAGAAGGAACGGGGAGGAAAAAACGAGATATGTTGAACGATTGAGGTGATTAGGGTTATTTAAGTTTATGTATTTTAATATTTAACCCTCATTCCATATTCACTAATTTATATTTAGCCCCTAAACTTCTAAATTTATACATATAAGGTATAAAATTAGCATTATATATGTATAAATTTGGAAAAATATATATAAATTTCCAATCTGATTAATCCCTAGTCAGTACCCCACCGACTGACTAGCACCTAGCGAGTTCTACAACACTGAAAAGGATCAAGCAAATGCTTTCTTCAAATATTTTCTTCTTAATTCCCTTGAATGCTATTACACGAAAATAAATATGCAAAAGACTACATTTACTACTACCCATGTTCCTAATTTTGAGTAATGCATGCTCCACTAACCTATTAATGCCAAAACTGAAAACATAACTGCAGTGGCAAAGCTTGACCCAAAACTTCGGGGGGACGGAAGTCATCGGAGGGTCGGAAGTCACTAGTTTTGGTGGGTCGAAACCGTATATACCAAAAAATTTCTATACGAATACTATATAATTGGAATTTCTGAGCGAAAATTCGGGGGTCGGCCGCCCCTCCCGCCCTTTAAAAGCTGCACCCCTGCATAACTGGTGCATGGGATGACTAATTTTACATACAATATTTATAAAGTTAACAAACTATCATGCAATAATCATAGGCTTCTTAAGTGTCTTCTTGGGCCTGTTGTTGAGCCCAGTTATGGCAACGTATCACATTAAGTGATTAAGATACCACATGAATCAACTGGTCAAAGATTCACAATTTTTTCTACATTAAAGATTCCTAAACCAAAACACAATAATAACCCACCTCATGTTTCTCTGCATCAAGACCTTTACAATTAGCCAAAAAGAAAAACGACCCGGGTTCATGAGAAATCGCGGGTTGAATCCGGGCAATGGGCTCAGCAACAGACCGAAACTCAAGAGTACCAACACAAGTAGACGCCAACAAAGGAGTAAACACCATATGATTCCTAGGAGACACACAAACGATGTCGTATACGCTAGTATCTATCCCTTTCATCAACCTGCACCCTGCCCATCCAGAACCCAACACCACCACTCTAGGCTTCTCTGTTTTCTTGGTGGGCCCAAGCCCAGTTGCCGGCCCATCACCGGTGGTGGTAGTGGTGGTGAAGTGGTGGATGTGTTGTAGGGTGAATAGAGTGGGTGTGAATTTAGTGGTGGCGCGTTGTTTAGACGCGCTGGTTAATTGGGTGAGGGTCTTGAACCAGTACATTAGAAGATAATTGGGTAGTGAGTGTGGAGTGGAGTGGAATGTTTGGAAGACAGGGAGGGATAATGAAGGAATTATTGACCAAACAAGTATGCCAGATTGTAGGAGAAATTTGAGGGTCTAGATGGCGGCTATGTTTAAAATAACAGTTGGATCATGGATGACCACGGAATTGACTCAACATGTGGGAAAACGGAAAAGTCTCTTGTGGTTATATTTATAGGTTATGGTTTTTTTTTTTTTGAAAGGTTTAGATTAATGGAAATCCTTATACAACCCTAACCTATTGGTCTCAAGTTCGAATCCCTACCCACGCACCGGTGTCCTCCTTGCCTAAGCTCAAACCGTCACGGGGAATTTTTTTGTGGTGTGCATGGATTGAACCTGTGACCTCCCCCCAGGATGGGAACCCCTAAGGGAAAACCCACCCTACCTCAAACCAGCTGAGCTGGAGATCATTGGCATTTATAGGTTATGGTTAATGGTTAATTCCACACTCAAAAGTACAGTATATTCTAACATTTTCATGGGTAAATTATTTGGATAGATTATACGGGTCATATATATGTTAGGGCGTGTTTTTTTGGGTCGTATGTGCTCATACGGGTTGTATATGGGGACGTATAAGGTACGTAAGTCGTATACCCTTTTTTTGTCAGTCGTATGGAATTATGAAGGTATACCCGATTTTTGTTGATCGCATACTAGGTCATATGGGATATGAAGGTCTTATACCTATTTTTTGTCTATTGCAAACGGGTTGTGTGGGATTATGCGGGTCGTATACCCGATTTTTGTCGATAGTACGGGATTATACGGGTCGCATACCTGATTTTTATTGATCGTATGGGAATATATAGTTCGTATACCTGTATACAACCCATTTTGCTTGTTAAATCATAAAGGGACTGTCATATCACTCTCACATACTCATAAACTCTCACTCACTTTTGATGTGTAATGATTTCACAAATTTTTATCAACCACGATCTATTCATATAATCTATATCTAGATTACCTTATTAAGGAGCAAACATGTCAAACAAAGTAATTTCAACACAATTTTAAGATGAGAGTTGAATAGGCTCTTTATATATTTCTATTTTTTTGTCATTTCCTTCCTTTTTTGCCCCTTGTGTACAACATATCATGCTTATTGTATATCTATCTATACTATCTTATATGTAGGGCTGTAAACGAACCAAACGAACACAAACAAGGCTTTGTTCGTGTTTGTTTGTTAAGGTTTCTTGGACAAACGAACCGTTCACGAACACACTAACGAACATAAATCTATGTTTGTGTTTGTTTGTTAAGAAATTCAGTTGTTTGCGAACTGTTCATGAACACGGGTTTTAAACACAAACAAACAAAAACAAACATTTAATATGCAACTAACTAAAAAAACATTGTTAATATTAACCGTTAGACAAAGTACATCGACTAAACGATGTCGATAAGTCAAATTGTACTAACTTAGACATAATTATCTAAAATTACTTAGGCATAGGCATTAATACATGATATTCCTAATTCAAAAGTTCATAATTATCCTAAGTTTTAACTAGTGATTGAACATAAACAAACATACACGAACAGATATAAATAAACGAACGTAAACAAACACATTGCCGAACGTTCACGAACGCAATCGAACGAACGAGACATTTGTTCGTGTTTGTTTGTTTAGTTAATCAAACGGAATTTTTTGTTTGTGTTCGTTCATTTATTAAACAAACGGACACAAACGAACTTCCCGCCGAACGGTTTACGAACTGTTCACCGAACGTTTGGTTTGTTTACAGCCCTACTTATATGCATATGATGGAGGAGGATCAAATACAAACTTCATTTCATCTAAAAACTGTAGGAACCATTTAAAATGTGCCATTTGGCATTCAATTATTTTTAAAGAATGGGCAGAAGAGTAACTTTAATCACATTAATTATATGGAAATCCCTATTATTATGCTAACTAACAATTAGTTTTTTTTTTGGATTTTTTTTGTTTACAATCTCACCGTCAAAATCTTTACCCACCTTAATTAATTCTTTGAGAAACATAATGCCTAGTGATACATTGGGTTTTCAACGTGCTGATATATTTATCTTTTTGTTTTTTCAAAGTGCAAATATAATTTTTTTCATATAAAAAAAGTGTTTACATATTTCTCCTTTCGTTTTGAGTGTGCTGATATAATTGTTCACATACAAAAGTGTGCTAATATAATTCACATGTGTGCTAATATCAACCTCATCATCGTCATTGAAATCAACCTCATTGTGCTAAGATAAATTGGCTTTTAACGTGCTGACATAAATTAAAATTGATTAATTTAAACTTTAACTTGGATTTGAGTTATTAATATTCGAATGATTGTGATAATAAACTAAAGTTCGGATTATATAAGTTCATGTGTTGATTTCATAAATTGATGTTTTGCTTAGATAGATATTATTTTTGTTACTTGTATAAATTAATATATTGAAATCAACACATACAGTTTCGAAACTAGCACATATAGAACTATCACAAAACAAGTTTGAAACTAATACATACATGTCAACACAAACAGATTTGATGTGCTATTTTAAGTAATTTAAAAAAAGTGTCACTTAAAAAAATATATATATATCAATATTATACTCATATTAAAGATAAAAAAATGCTTTATTTTATGGTGTATTATTTTTAAAAAAATAATAAAGTATATAAAAGTTATATTATTTTAAAAAACTTAGTGGAACTAGTATGAAAAAGTTAATTAAAAAGATTGATTATAGCCTAATTACCAAAATACCCCTAAAACTACTATTTAATATAATTAATCCTAAGAGTTTGGTGTGGAATAATATCATCCATTGATTAAATATTTAGATGGTCCAGATCTGTTCTTATTGTTTTTACAATTAAAATGGTTTGTACCAGATCTCAACTCTGCATATGATAACTACTTTTTGAGGACATATATGTCTTTTACACAATACTTACACATTTCCCTCTTAACTTTACTCAACTTATTTTTTATTTAAGTAACAATTACACTTTTCACTCTTATTTTAACCAACTACCCCACGATTTTTAACCGTCCATAATTTTTTTATACGTTAATATTTTCGTAATATTATTACACCGTATAAACGAACATTTTTTTCTCTTTAATTTGAGTATAATATTGCTATAGTTTTTTTTAATTTAAAACTGATATGTTATGGTTAAGTAATAACCGAAATGAAAACAAACGAAAATGAACCGAAATCATATTACTATATTATAATACATTTCTTATTTACCTATTAAATTTAAGTTTTACAGTATAATTGTTTAAAGTACAACACAAAATACACATATTAACTAAATTTTGTTTCCCGCTGAAACGCGCGGGCACTTGACTAGTGTGTGTAATACACACTTCATATCATCTCCAACATGTAACCCCCCATTTACAGAGAATTAGATGACCACATTAATAGAGAACCACTTCATAGTCATCCATTATTACTCACCAATTTTTTTTTGGAAGGTGTGTTTCAGCGGAGAATTCAAACGACGCACAACCCCTCAACCCTAGTTCGGATCCAGGCCAAACGCGGGTGTTGAATTTCTCACCCCTGAGTGCGAGTGGGGGGACTCGAACCCGAGACCAAGCCCGGGCGGGAACCTCCCTAAAGAGTAAACCCTCCCACCTCCGACCAGCTAGACTGGATATCATTGGCATTATTACTCACCAATTAATCAATTATTATTATTATTATTATCTTATTTAAATTTTTTTTACTTTATTCTTAATTATCAGCCAAAATATGAAATGTAAATAATATGATGAGGTATATGTAAATAAGTTAAATAACTAATTTATCAACTAAACGAAATACATACAAACTAAATTCGGATATTAAAAGAAACAAAAAAAAATAGCTATTCATTAGCCCAACAAGATGATGGCCCACACCATAGTTTTAATATAAGCCCAAACCCAACCCATTGCCATCCCTACTCTTATTCTAACCCACCAATTACTCCATTGAAAACCCTTCATCAAGAACAGACAATCAGAAAACTATATTATAAAGCATTTGGGAAGGATGACGGAACAATTTAAGTAAATACAATTTTTATGCTTATGGTACAATACTAAATGAGGTTAGTTAGGGGTAAAGTTATCTTTTTGGCACATACTAAAAGAAGACATTTAAGACAAATTTTAGAGTTTTTAAGTAATTACAAGTGGCAATACATATTATACAATCATCTAAAACTAAGTGGATAATTTATTGTTCAAAATTTCAAATTAATACATAACCCCAACCATTAAAACCAAAATTAAAGGACTCGTGCAACATTGTCCAAGAGTTTCTTTCCAACTCGTTAATACCAATGAAGTGGAATAACTACCGTGGTCTTTCATATCCCAAAACCCATCTTTCAATTCTCTCACACAACACACACTAGCATTCACATCTCTATCTCTCTCTTTCTACAATGATCAAACATGGACTTTTTTCAGGCTAAGGAACACAAATCACTCTTGATTTTCTTCAATTAGTAAGTAAGTACATATGAATCTCTTTAATCTTATTCTCCCTTATTCATTTTCTGTTGATAATCTCATGATTTCTTGCGAAAATCCTAAATACTTTTTCATGTTCTTTGACATCCGATATCCGATAGTCTGGAAAGCAAAACCCAAAGTGTTGTGATATCATTGAAACAGGAATCTGGTACGTATCTTAATTCATGCATGTTGACACCCCTTAGTGAGTTTAATAATCTATATTATCTCTTTCTTTTTTTTATGCCGATCATTATCATCGGCTGTCATGGTTCAAGAATCGAAATATTCACTTGATAATGCTTTTAAGATACTCGCAACACTTTATCCCTAATCACTTATAGTTTCATCAACACCATATGTATTGAACAAAATTTTCTAAAAGTAATCAGTGTCACTGCTGATGAATTTGAGATTCAATTTAAATTTATTTTAATTATGTTGGATTTAATATTTGGTTGCTCTATTATTGTTCAATATGAAACAAATTATGTATAGAAATTCAAGCGAAAGCGATTTTCTATTTGGTTCAGTTTATTGGTTTATTTGTTTTGGCCCTGGAGCCGAGGGCTGTGTAATAACCAACGACTCTCAAAACCGCAAGGTGAATATTTGTATAAGAATTATAGATGTGGAAGAAGTGTTTTATTCTTTTGATTGAAGTATATTGTACATCAAATGAGACAACCTCTTATATAAATACAAGAATGTGAAAGAGAAAAGAGCTACTCTAAAGGCACAAAATAAGGTGCAAGTCTTGAATAAGGAGGAGACTTTGACTATTGACTTTTGACTTGACCTCATCTTGATTTGTCTTTGACTTTGACTTCATAATTATTGGAGGAGAAATTATCTCCAATACTCCTCCTCAAGTTGGAGCGTAAAAGTTATGAACGCCCAACTTGCCAAGTAATATTTCTTCTTTATCGAACACTCCCCCTCAAGTTGGAGTGCTTACTTTTCTTGCGGGTTCAAATAACCCGACTTTTTTTTTCTTTTCTTGCGGGCTCAAATAACCCGACTTTTCCTTTTCTTGCGGGTTTAAAAAAAAAAACCCGACTTTCCTTCTTGCGGGTTAAAAAACCCGACTTTTCCTTTTGCGAGCTCAAAAACCCGACTTTTCTTCTTGCGAGTTCGACGAACCCGACTTTTCTTCTCGCGGGTTGAATGAACCCGACTTTTCTTTTTGCGAGTTCGATTTGAACCCGACTTTTTTTTCTGTGGGCTCAAATAACCCGACTTTTCTTGTTGCGAACTCAAAGGGCCCGACTTTTTCTTCTTGCGGGCTCAAAGGAACCCGACTTTTCTTGTCTTGGTCTCCTTTCTTCTACATCTTGCTTTCGCCCCTAATTGCCTCCTTTTTTTAGCTCCTTTCAAAAAGTAGAAAAAACATTTTTTTTGAGCAGATTGTTCCAGGATCAAGAACACTGCTCTGATACCATATAGAAATCTAGCAGAAGCGATTTTCTATTTGGTTTTGCTTGAAAAATATCAAGCGGAAGCGTTTTGGTATTTGATTAGCGGAAGCGGTTTTTTATTGGGTTTGGTTAGTTTCAGCCCCGCCGCCAAGGGCGGCTCGGTTTGTAGTAACCGACTCTCAAACCGGCAAGTGGGATTTGTATAAGAGATATGGAGATGGAAGAAGTGTTTTTTTATTGTTAGATAATATTTTGGTTTGGTACATTCAAATGAGGAGATAAACTCCTCTATAAATACATAAAGAAATAACATAAAATAGAAAGTAGCTAATCTTTAGGCATAAGACAAGGTGCTAGTCTTTGGGCATAATACATGGAGGCAAATATCTTGGACATAATGGAAGAAGGCACAAATCTTGAAAGAGCATGGTGGAGGAGAACAATAAGGAGAAATTATCTCCAATATTATGGTTTCAAAGGTTAGTGTTAGATTAGCCTTCTCATACATGTTATTTTTTCCTTTGTCATAAAAGATAATAGCGATTTGCGGGTAGTTGTATCCTGATGGATGTTTGGGAGCTTTAAGAACTATATTTTTTTGTTTAGCTTTTTTATCAGGCCCACGCCGTTGTTTGTCTGAATATTCCAGAAGATCATTCTCATCAATATCTTGACAAGATCTTTATTTTGGTTTGAAGGTAATACCTCAGTGTTAAAGCCATCTGTATACGTCATCTCCAACCCCAAGATCCATATTTATCACACATGAAAATGGGCTATGTTTATAGTAATAACATATGAACTCTATGTCTTGTTCTTTTTTGGAGAGTTATGCTACTTAATGTTGTTTTATAGTTTTGCTTTGAAGTTACATGCTCTTGTGGAGTGTGAAAATGTAAAGAAAGTGGTATGATTTTGTGGTTTATTTACCTTTTTAAATTTAGGTTTTTGTTTTGTTTCATCTGTCTTCTTGAACATCTTGATAACATCAGA
Source organism: Ambrosia x helenae (assembly GCA_030844895.1). Taxonomy (NCBI): domain Eukaryota; kingdom Viridiplantae; phylum Streptophyta; class Magnoliopsida; order Asterales; family Asteraceae; genus Ambrosia; species Ambrosia x helenae. The sequence continues at coordinate 9,217,142 of CM061229.1, forward strand.
CACGTTGACAAATTAAACGATGATCAGTGTTGTAAAAGGCGCTAGGCAGGCGGTGAGGTCCAGCCTAGGGACTAGTCGGGACTAGGCGAAAATTAGGCGGAATTAGGCGTTTTGGTATTTTATACGTATTATATATATATACACACACAAATTTAGGGGTTTTTTGAAAATATGTTAAGATATACTAGCAGGAACTCGCGCGTTGCAGCGGAGCTGCACGTTGTTTTGCTATTGCATTTGGTTAATCTCCTAGCTATTGTTTTCTGTTTGATTTGAAGTGTTGTTAAAATGGTGAGGAAAGTAAAATGACAATATGTGCCCATTGGTTGGAGTATCTATCTAATAATACGTTACGTGCAAGCCCCTACGTATGTGTCTGGTACAAAATTTGTTTATGTGAGCAAGATATTGTAGTGTGAACCCGTGAGTTGCAGCAGAATCGACAATTTACAGCGATAGGAGTCATCGATGATCTTTTGGTGGGCGTAATATAACCTCACAAACCATAAACACCTAATATATTTGTGTATTACAAAAGTTGTAAGAACAAAAACATCAATTATGTAGATATAAAGCCATTCCCTACTTGTTAAACAACAAAAATCATTCCAACAAAAGTTAAGCTATGGACGATCCTCTACTTGTTGTTTTTAAAGCTTTTTTTTTATATGATATCAAGCATCAATTCTCTTATGAGAATTCGTGTAACATAATTTAATTTTAAAACCATTTTAACAACTCTCATGAATAGCAAAGCTTCATCATGGAATTCATTTTCTACTACACATTTGACATTGTTAATCTATGAAAACCTCAAGTCACCAATATTAAACATGAAAGATTGGATCTATCACTTGATTTCTGGAAGCTAATCCCATTCTATTTAAACCTCTATAGTAGAAACATCATAGTATCAACTTCTAAAATTTTGCAGGCATGGAGAGGGTTGTCTGGGAATCTTGATCATTCTCACAACTTCTACCGGTAGTTGTACTACGGGCTGGAACAGGGGTGGTCGTGGTTTTGTTGCTGGACTTAGGTCTACAAGAACATGGTCAGAAACAGAGAAGGTCGAGGGAAACAAGTTTGGGTCATGGGTTTTTGGGTCTTTGAACAGATGTGTTCCGATCGGTTTCAATTTAATTGCTTTAATACGATTGAAACACATAAAATTGATTGAATTGAGTGATTGGTTACAAGTTAACGGTTGGCCGACCAGCTCTCTTTTCCACGTCGGATCCCCTTTTTTATGACAATGTGCAGATATATGAAGAAAAGATTAATGACATGGTTCTTTTCTTGTCTTATTCACATTTTATATTTCTATTATTATTATTATTATTATTATTATTATTATTATCATTATTTGTTTATTCATTTGGATGTGTAAAAATATCATATAAATTCGCATTTTTTTGTCTTTTTGTGCATTTTTTGTCTTTTCCATGTCGGTTCTCCTTTCTATGATGATGTGCAGATATATAAGATATACAAGAGAAGATGAATAACATGTTTCTTTTCTTGTCATATTCACATTTTATATTTCTATTATTATTATTATCATTATCATTATCATGGTTAATATTATTATTAGTTTATTAATTTTGATGTGTAAAATATCATTTAAATTCTCATTTCATTTTGTCTTTTTGTGCATTTAATCAATAGAATAGTTAATTAATTGTTGTATTAAATTTGTTTTGTCAATTTAAATAAAATTACAATTTTGTCCATATAGATAAAGATGAAATGACTATTTTGCCCGTCCAGCACCCATTATATAATAGTATAGATACACATAATACTTAGATATATACACATAATACTAAGAAATACCTAGAAATACTTAGAAATTTAATAAAAAAAATAAAAAAAATAAAAAATAACACCGCCTAGGCCCGCCTAGGCTCCGACTAACTGCCAAATCGCCCAGGAATCCGCCTAGGGCAAAATTCCAAGTTTTACCACCGCCTAGCGCCTAGCGCCTAGGCGCCGCCTAGGCGGCCGCCTAGGCCGCCTTTTACAACACTGACGATGATAAATGATTTTTTTTTAATTTCTAAAATTGCATAATAGACTCTATTTAACCAGGTAGTTGTTGCTTCTTTATATATATAGAAGTTATCATGTAGTAACACAATTTTTCATGGGACCCAGTAATTACGAAACAACCTCTACACCTTAAGGATGCCTCTATCCTTCATTAATTGAAGCAACTATTTGAAAACCAAATAGTATTCAATTTTGGGAGACAATCACTTCAATTTTCAAAATCAAAATTTTGAGCACTCAGTTATGCATTTAAACAAACAGTTGGTGGGTGCTCTAAAGTCCGAAAAAAAAACATTTGAAATTGAGACAAGGTTTAGTAAAACTTTTATGTTTAAGTAGGATAAAGTATAAACATCCTGATAAAAGAAACATGGAATAAGAAAAAGTTGAACTACATTATTTGCGATGCATGATGGCTACAAAAACAACCGGATTCAGAATGTTGGATGCAAAATAATAATAAAATAAGGATAATTGGTTCTATCTACAATGCAGAAGCAGTTAAAATGAATGTGACAGATTGTCGTCTCCGCTGCAACGCGTAGGTTCTCACTACAGCATCTTGCTCGCATAAACGAATTTTGTACCAAGCACACACGTAGGGGTTCACGCATGATTCTCCCGCAACAACGCGTGGGTTTCCCACTAGTACCTTATTAAAGAAACTCGATGGATAGATAGGTAATTTCATCAAATTTTTAAGATGGGAGTTGAAAAGTCCATTTTACAAATCTCTACTTTTTGGTCATTTTATTCCCTGTATACCCTCATTTACAACATATAATGCCAGTTGTATATGTGTGTACTACACACTTAATATCTCTCTTAAGATGTAACCACCCTCATAAAACTCAATAAAACCTATAACCTTGTGAAAAATCAATCGTTTGAGAACCTGATATTTCTTCAATTCGCTATTTAAATGTTGAATTCAATAGGGTGTCAGTTTCAAATCCCTTGTGTTTATAATGTGCAATGCTGGTTCCATAGACCTAATCGCATCACCCCTTCAGGTTAGATTCAATGTATTGTTGTTTTATGAGTTCTTTTACTTTTTATTCTTTTTTCAGGATTACATAGATTTTGCAGACGATTGTTTGTGTAAGCATTGGAATTAAGGTTACTCATTTCATCTTATAATTAATCATCATCTAATTATGATCACAATCATCGTCACAGTCACAACCACTTCGACATCAGTTATCCCTTTGTGGTAATTCAATTGTTTTTATCTCATTTGTATTATTTTTCTCGGCATTTATGGGTCAGCCGACAACCATGTTAGGTTTGTAGCTTTTGTGGTTGAATGTTGTTATATGTCTGATTCAATATACTAGTTAAGTATGCTATTAGGAGTTTTGATCTTCAAATGAATTGTTTGTTTGGACCTGTTTTTCAATTACAAATGCAGTTTGTAACTTAGTACTTTATGTTTGGATCTCTTTTTTTTTTTTTATTTGATTCATCTTTTTTGTTACTTGAATTACTCTTAGTGAAATGTAAATTCTATGGTTCATACCCAATGCACTAAATTAAAAAGGTTGATTTTGCCATAAAATGGTAAAAGTTTTTTTTACCCAATTTTACATACAAAAAACACCTTTTTTCGCTTCAGGTACCACATAAAGCTTTACACCTTTGGTGAATGTTGACTAATTAGGAATAATGAATGTTTATATACTTACCTATTCCCTCAATGTCATTTTTATTTCATTATTTTTGATCTTGGGTTGACAATTGATATAAATATAAAAAAGTAAAGCAAAAAATGAAATGGCAAATGACTCGAACCGGTTAAAGTTAAACTTATTTCTAATGCTGACAACCTCCTAATTAATTTTATTCAAATTATACAAATATTATTGTAATAATTTAGTTTTTCTAATAATATATAACACATTGATAATTTTTATGACATATAAAATGGACAAAGTTATTATCTTCAATGCCATTTAATCTATTTATCTGCAGTGCCATGTGTATCAAGTTGATTCTTTTGATATTAGAAAATAAAAAATAGAAAAAAAATAAGATATAATTTTTAATATGATTATTGACATAATTTGAGTTGACTTCAGGAAGTCAACGGGTTGTCAAAGAGGAATCAAGGTTTAGTTCATCCTACAGGCTAAGGTGATGCGATGCATGTACTGAGAATACCCGAGAACAAGGTATGTTTTAATGAAAAAGGAGTGTATCACATAAAATTGCAAGTATTATTGGTTAGGTTTTGATTATTTGTGAGGTATATTTGTGTGTTGTGATATATAATTTACCTATTGTTGGGAACTTTAATTAATCTGTTAGTAAATATGATTTTGGTGTTTCCGATGTCAATAGGATCAAGTAGACATATGAAGATACATGGGGATAATTTACCTACACACAACATCGTAAAGATTCTAAAATATAGTTTCTAGTTACCAGCCAAGAAATTGGATTACAACTCTTACGATATTGTTGTAAAAGTTGGGACAAAAATTCCGCGCATTTTTCGATAAAATAAGTCTTTTAAAAGGTTGGGTGTTACAATCTTGTGGCACTTTTTAGAGTTATCTAAGATTAGTTGAAGATTCTTGAATGTCTTCCTTTGAGTACAAGCTATATATCGTTCAAACGTGCCTCGGTTGATCAAAGGTAGTGAAAAGATCGGTGTGGGTGGTGGGAAATCAACTCTGATCAAGGTTGTGTTTACATTGGTGGAGACGTGTGGCTTTTTTATGCTTATCATATTATTACTTGCTAACAAAAATCCTCTTCATATTTAGAAAGGTTGGGGTTAAGAAGATGAAAAGAAAGTGTTATGTTTAGGAAGAATGTATAAATTTGCGGGGAGTTAATTAGTTGATGGCCGGATATAGTAGAATGGTCGTTTGACACACTAAAGTATAGATGGTCAACTGAGGTAGATATTGATTATGCTGCATTTGATCCAAGTATGTTATGAAGATTGTGAAACTTTATTTTTCAAACAAAGGAATAATGGAAATAAATAATCCCAACTATTGACTATTGGCTAATAACAGTCCCAACTACGAAAATTACCAATAGTGGTCCCAACTTTCGACATATTGGAATATAATGGACCCAAACTAACAGAGGTCTAACTCTGTTAATGTGATGCTCACGTGGCATGCTTGGGTGGCAACTTGATCCTACGTGGCATGCTTAAGTGACAACTTGATCCTACGTGGCATGCTTAGGTGGCAACTTCTATTTTAATATAATATATATGTCAAAAAAAAAAAAACAAACCTGCTAAACTTCCCACCATCGTTCCATCACCATAACCAACCCACTGCCACCATGGCAGCCACCACCACCACTCACTCCCTTATCACCATTGCACCACCACCATCACCAACATTTCAGCCACCACCACCAATATTTCAACCACCACCACCAACATTTCAGCCACCACCACCATCTTCTTCCTCCAAAACCTATAAATCAAAACCCCCACAGATATACTTTCTAATTGTTCGATTTTATTGAAGAAATCGTCCAACATTTCAGCCGCCACCACCATCTTGTTCCTCCAAAACCTGCAAATCGAAACCCCCAAATCAAAACCCCCACAGATTCGTTTCTAATTGTTCGATTTCGGTGGAGTGGTCTGTGGATCGAAGATGGTTATGGTAGCGATGGATGGTGGTATGTGGTGAAGGGTGGTCTGTGGATGGAAGATTGTTATGGTTATGGTGGTTATGGTCTGTGGATTGAAGATGTACATGGAGGTTTGGTTTTTTTTTTTTTTTTTTTTTTTTTTTTTTTAAATAGAAGTTGCCACCTAACATGCCATGTATTATCAGTTTTGACACATAGGCATCCACGTCAGCATCACACTAAGGAAGTTAGAACTCCGTTAGTTTGGGTCCATTATATTCCAATATGTCGAAAGTTGAGACTGTTATTGGCCAATAGTCAATAATTGGGATTATTTATTTCCATTATTCCTCAAACAAAATATAAAGTTGAGATTATTTGTTGGGAGTTTATTTGTTATGAGGTTTGATTTATGAACGTTGTAAATTGTCTGTTGTAGCAAATTGGTTTAAAAATAAATTATGTGAAAGTCGTCACACGTGCACCAGAAAACATAAGTACCCGCGACAACGTGCGAACATTCACACTAGTATTTAAATTATATAAATTTAAGGACAAATTACACAATTCGTCCTTTAGGTTTTGGCCATTTTTCAGTGGATGTCCTTTCGCGTTTCAGTTGATGTGTTTCGTCCTTAACGACCTAAAATCCTTACACCCACTGTCCTAAGGGCCTAACTTGGTTAGTTTTTAACGTTAAGTCTGGCCATGTGGGGGGCATGTGAGGGCAAAACTGTCATTTACTCATTTATATAAAATACATTTAATATATACACTCTTTCTCTCTCAACTCCTTTCTTCTTTCTCTCTCTCTCTCTTTTGATCAGCAAACTATTTCTTCTTCAATCACCAAATCACTTCCATTCTTCAATCTGTCCCCCACCACAATATGCCATACCAGTTATGAATAAATTAATGCAGTGAAGAATCATCTAAAATGAGAGAAAATAAAATCAACAGCATCATAGTCTCCTCTCACAAAACCCTAAGCTCACCTTCAATCAATCAATCCATCCTCCTAAAAATTTGGTAATTTCTCTCAATCCATACACATTTCTTACTAAACTAAACATTCTTCTTCATAACCATTGCAATTTAGTGAAAGAAATGGTAGGCTGGGTGGTGGTGTTTCTTAGTGGAGGTGGTTGTCAGATGCTTGGTGTTTGGACTGTGAAGGTGGTGTTCGGCGGTGTTAGCCGGTTGTCGTATTCAACCTCAAGACACCGGCACCACCATCCTCCGCCCCTAGATTTGTTATGAAAAAAACCCTAAATCGATTTGGGGGTTATGGGTTAATGGTGGTTGTCAGATTTGGTCGTATTTGGCAGGTGGTGATGATTTGGGGTTGTTGGTGGCATGTTGTGGTAGTGGTGGAAGGGATGGGTGATGGTGGTGGCGGCGTAGAACAGAGAAAGAAGGTGGTGGTGTTGGAAGGGATGGGTGATGGTGAGATAAATCAGTTTTTCATATACAATTATAATTATTATAATAGGTACCGTCATCTTCAAGTGCAGGTGAAGAGCCATTAGGACCAGCAGCGTAGCAACAGGTACAAGGTTGTGTAATCGTGAGGTAGATATGGATTGAGGAAAAGTGTTGGTAGCTGAATGTTTTTGTGGTCTATGTGATGAAATACGACATCGTTTGGTAGCTGTAATTTATCCTTATAATTATAATTAGTTTGAGAGAGGGATAAGTAAAATTACCATCCTACCCTCATGTGCCTTGCACATGACCAAAGTTAACTGAAATTTTTAACCAAGTTAGGCCCTTAGGATAGTGGGTGTAAGGATTTTAGGTTGTTAAGGACGAAATACATCAACTGAAACGCGAAAGAACATCCACTGAAAAATGGTCAAAACCTAAAGGACGAATTGTGTAATTTGTCCTAAATTTAAAAAGATAAAAAGGAAAGAGTGGATTTAATTGGTTGCGAGAATTGGGGCCCACAAAACCATCTCCTGCACTGGCGTGAACTGCCTCAACCATGGGAGAATCCTGTTATGGTGATATTTCTAAAAAGAGATTTAGAGGTTAGCCATAGCTTGGGCTTTCCAACGATAACAATAGTTGGAGGTGAATTATTCCCCAAAACCGTTTAACTAGGTATGATTTAGTAACTTCTAAGTTTCAAAACTTTTCTTTTAACGGTGGGCACAAAAATTGTTAGGATACGTATACTTTATTTACACTTTGTATCATTTGAACTCTCAGTATTTTAATTGTACATTATAAAATTAAATACGAATGTCCCACACATGAATAGACAAACATTGATCGATTAAGAGTAACATCTTGTCATGCATCTTAAATTTATATGGGATAGCAACCCCGCATCTGCACATAGCCACGTCTTTAATCGTATATAGGCAAATTGTAACATCTTTGTATTTGTTTCACATGCTATCGCCTTTAAAAGGTACCTCACTTTTTTACGTTACAAGACATTGATGTTTCTAAAATATTGTTGTTTGACTCCCCATACACAAAAGTGTTTGTGTTTGATGATCCACCTCAAGATTTGATCATGATCTTGCTTTTATCGATGGGTTTAACCTAAAAGTACAACTTTAACAACTTATTAGCCATTTCTAAGAGAAAACATATGCTAAAATATTCAAAACAACATTTAAAACCTCAAATTAGTTTTTTAGAAAATTGTCCCGACGCCCAATGATCGTATTGTACTCCGCTATGAGAAATGGCCCTAGTGTATAATACTCCTAATAGCATATTATTCTTTGCTCCTCCAATTTGAGATATAACCATCGTATATGGTGGTTTTGAGCGTATAAACCTAAGGCTCGGCATATAATGTGTCACTTCAGGTCGAACATAGTAATCATTATTATTATATATTATAGTAAATTGCTATTTGAGTCTACGTGTTTTTAACTATTTGAGTTCAATTCTTAAATTCTTAACCTATTGAGTCACTATATTTTCCAATTTTACCAATTTAAATGAAATTAACATTTTACCAATTTAAATCTAATTAACTAACTATGTTGAAAATTTTCATTTAAACACCCATCTCTCCATTCTCTCTTTCTTTCTCCTTATGCTTGTAAAGCAGGATAACCCAACTTTACTATTACGTCTAAATAGTATGGTACGTTATTTTAATGCCCAAAACTTTATGTCACTTTTTTTTTTATTTAATGTAAATTGTTTATCTATCATATTGATCAGGTGTATGACCTAATCAAGATTTCAAGATCCATATTTAATTTTATTAGCATATAATATATCATCAAAGTAATCGATTGGTAGCAATTCCAATCCCACAACAAAACAAGATTCCATAATTTTCAATAAAATAATGTTAACGACAAGAAACACAAACACAAACATAGATATTAAATACCGTTGTTACATCACCATCATTAAACGAAAATACTATATATATAATATGTTGTTAGTAAGTAGAGATAAGAGAAGATTGGTCATCATCCTTCATGTAGGCATATAAATTAGATGTGTCGCTTCTTTGAAGGCTTACGACCCTTTCCTCTAGGATCATGCCCTTGATTTGCTGATGGTTCACCATAGTCGTTAACATTCACCCCTAGAAGCCTCCTATGAGTCACCATCTTCATCTCTTGATCTTCACCTATTGTAAACCATATAAAATGATAAAGTTTTTATAAGAACTTAATTGCCTTGTTATTTGTTAATTATACGTCATTAAACAATTTAGAACTATACTTCAACCAATTTAGTGAATCTATTTTAGCTTCATTTATAATTAGGATTATTTCAAAGTATCCTTATTAGACAAGTTTTATCACTTTGACAACGAAATATATATGTTAGTTTCGTTAACAAATGTGTTGACGAAAGTTGTTTACAAACTACGCTCAATAGATTATGTTCACGAAATACGTTGCCAAAGTGATAAACCTTGTCCAACAAGGGTACTTTGAAATAATCCTAACTTACTTTTTGTTAACATAATCTATTGAGCTTACTTTGTAAACAAAAAAAAAAAAAAAAAAAAAAAAGAAAAGAAACACTTTTAAATCTTTGCTATATAATAACTACTAAGAATCCATATTAAGCTATCTAATCAGATTCGAAACTCATACCTAATCAACAACAGTCATTTTTATCTCTTTAATATATGGATCATGAGACCACTTTTTTTTTTTTTTTGAACGGCAAATTTCTTCTCCTTGTGGGACTTGAACCCATGACCTCTCCTTTAGGTGTTCCTAGAAGCTTTGTTTTTACCATTGGGCCACCAACCCTAATATCATGAGACCACTTAGTTTGAACTTTTAACTGTAACACGTTTCTAGGTTGGCTATACAACTTTATACAAAAAACTTATTTTACTTCAAACCCTATGTTTCCAAACCTATAATCTGACCGACCTGACCCAACCCGTTCGTTTGTCAAGCTTACCGAGTACATACCAACATAATCCAAATCAACCTCTTGTACCAAAATAAATAAGTGTTAAACATCTTTAAAATTTTAAATTTAAGAAACCGGAAGCAGAAGCCGGTTAGTCATATTTTAAATATGGGTTGTGCTAAACGTACTCCCTACCTACTAAATCAACCCCTCTCTAGTTCATCTCATACAATAGGGGTACGTTTAGTTTAATCTAACGCTTAACTAAATCTTAAAGCTAGAACACAGTGGCAAACATAAGTAGTGAAGAAATAGGAAGAGAGAATAAATCACCTGAGGTAATATGGGCGTTACCACCGATGAAGAAAGCAGCTAATATTAATAATAATGTGAGCACCGCCGCAAACCGCCACATTCGTAGATACCCTAATGCCATCTGTTTCTGTGTGTACGAAATAATTGATTGATGCTATGATTTAAATACCCAGAAGATATAGAGTGAAGGGGTTGACCTTGACCAATCGTAGGCTCCACGAGTGGGGAGATTGGGGTGAAAGAAACTGTTAATCTGGACCGTTAATATAGGGTCAACCCTTTTACACACTGCCGCTATTTCCTTATGTTAGCTTTCACATTTCTCTCAAATAAGGTCCTCTATAGATAATCTTCGCTAGTTTAAGATGAGAGTGTTTACCACTTAGGTGGGTTCTTGACCGGGTTGGATTTTCAGTTAGATTCTTGTCTATCAAAAAATCATAACCATTAAGGTTGAAAATTGCCGACATGTGAGAGGATTCGAACTTGGGATCCAGACATTATAAAGAATGAGTTTCACCACTAAACTATGCCTTCCAAAATAAAAAAATAAAGGGCTTTACACATACTTTATTTTATTTTAGTTTGGTTTGTTACTAAGTTGGAACACTTTTAGTTTGTCTTATTACACGAGTTAAATAATGATAATTTTATATACTAATAAAAATTTATGTTTTTAGAAATCATATATTACATGGATGGAATAAATCCGTTTATTACACAGTTTGAATAAAATATAGTGTAATCAAGTAACACATACAGTATTCAATATATGTGTTTACTATACCATTTAGTTATTATAACATTTTACTTTTTATTTATTTGTCAGTAGGTTATTAACATGTGTATTACACAATGTTAGATCAATAAAATATTATATATTTATTAATAAGTGAAAAAAAATAAGTGATAAAAGAAATGTTAAATAAATAAGATAGCTATGTGATTTAATATAAATATTTAATAGTAGTGATAAATAGAAAAATATAATTTAATATTATTATTTAATAGAGGAGAGATGCGAGAAAAATATGGATGATTAGTAGGCCTGTAAACGAATCGAAAGTTCATGAACTTGTTCGGCAGAAAGTTTGTTTATTTAATAAACGAACCAGGAACAAAATTTTTTATTCATTTAATCAAATGAACAAACATGAACAAACGTTGTGTTCGTGAACATCTATATATGTTCATTTATGTTTGTTTAATTTTTAATAATTACATACATCATTGTATTTATATAAAATTAAAAATAAAATTAAAATTAAAATGGACTTTTTAGTTACTTATATAAATACAACCACTTAGTAATTAGAATTTTTATTAATACAAAATGGGTTTTTTTTAATTGCACTTATCGTAAATGATCACTTATTTATTATGTATATAAAATACTATTTCTTGTTAATATGTATGAACCCTAATTTAGATGTGTTTTTGCATTAATTGTAATGTATTAAACTTTTTTCTTTGTGTTCGATCTATATCCATTTGTATTTGTTCAATTATGTTCATTTGTATTTGTTTATGTTTGTTCAATCATGTTCATTTATGTTTATTCACTTATGTTCATTTAAGTTTTTTTTTTTTTTTTTTTTTTGTTTATGTTCGTTTATGTTCATGAACTGTACGTTTAGGCTTTAAACAATTTTCTTAATGATTAAATACAAAAAAACGTGTTAAATTATATGTTTGTGTTCGTGTTTATTCGGTTTATTTACAGGCATGTTGATAAAACACTAGGAATGACATATGTTCTAAAGATTTTCATTTAGAATACATAACATGGGTTAGGATCAAATACACAGTGAAAGAAAAATAGGAAGTCGTAGGAAGGGTATCAAACGGACTCCGATTGAACTCATTCAAGCGGCATTGGAATCGTCTTATCGAACCCTACGTCGTTAGTTTTTAGGTCTTCGTTTTTTTGGGGTTTTAGCTTGTAGTTTTTAGAATATGCGTTATATCATTGTGTCTTTTATGTACCATTGTGTCTTTTTCTTATTTTCATCGTTGTGTCATTTTTTCAATTCATTGTGTCTTTTTTCTTCAGCATTGTGTTATATTTTTTGGCACTGTGTTATATTTTGTGGCTCATTGTGTCATATTTGATGATGTATTGTGTTTTTTGTATCCTTCTCACCCTTCTCATTTTTTGTAGCCTTTGTAGAATAACCCAACCCTACATAACATATATAAAGATTATTTTTTAAAGACAAACTATTATACCCTTAAATATTCTTATTCCATAAACTTACGGGATTATGCATCTTTATGACATGGTAATAAAACTCAAAATCAAGTAAGGTAATGGTTTGATTGATAAAAAAGTATCTTGTTGGTTTTGAACATGTGTTTACTTTCCTTTTAAATCACGTACATTGTCGTTCTCGTGTTGGTAGCTAATAAGTTTACTAAATTAATACAAGTTGGTATTTTTTTAATCACCACTTATATACTAATATGTTTTATTTTAATCATCAACCATCCATTTGATACACTTCAAAAAGAAGTGAAAATGTACTAAATACTTTATTATCTCATAGAAGATGTGTAATTAAGCTAAACTAGATGTATTAATACACGCGCGTTACACGTTTTTTATATTGGTTTTTAAAAGATAATATTCAAATATCACCAAATAAAAACAAATTCAGCGGTGAAACTTACAAATCAATTAACGGGGAGTAGTAATCTATTAGTTACTGTTAAAAAACGTGGTTAGAAGTTTTTTTTTTTTTTTTTTTTGAACGGCCAAACAAACTTTATTCAAACCAAGCTAGCAAGAAACTAACAAACCAATCCGGGAAACAAACAAGAAAAGAAATCCGAACAAAGCCTATCCGAACAAAAACAAAACAAACAAGACTTATCCCATTTTATGTGCTTCGAATCTACACCATGCATCCCATGACATGTCCGTCATTTTCGCCTGATTAGAAACCCACAGAAAGCTCATGATTCTGACTTCCTCCATTATCTTCCGAGTTGAGACCGTTTTTTGATTGAAAATCAAATCATTTCTAGCCCGCCATATACTCCAAAATGCCGTCAAAATCACCGCATAAAACGTCTTCTTGAGACGAGCACCCTGCTTAGCATATAAGTGATAAGAAAGAATATCCCTCACGTAGAACGCATAAAAAGCTGGCACATTACACCAATCAAACAGCAATTGCCAAACTTCAGAAAAAACCGGGCATCCGGTAAAGAGATGTTCCGCCGTTTCGACACAGATATCACAAGCCTTGCATCTAAGTGAGTCCACCTGAATATTCCGACGACAAAGATTATCCAAAGTGGGTAGCCGATCAAGAAACGCTCACCAAGAAACGATCGCCACCTTTTTTGGAACCCAATTACACCACTGAAACGAAGAGACGGGGAGCACATTTGTAGCCTCAAACATCGCCTTTTTTACTGCCTTTACCGAAAACTCCTTATCCACACTAATAGACCAGGTCCACGAGTCTTGTCCCACGGACAGAGACACACCAGACAGCAGCAGAATTAAATCTGCAAGCTGCTGCTGTTCTACAGCTGACATAGTAGGCCGCTTCCAGTCCCAAGTATACACCACCTGATGACGATCTGGACCTGAAATCCGATCAGATACAAAGCAGGTCTTCTTCCTTTCCATCGCAAACAGGGCTGGAAAGCGGATTTTAAGGGACTCGTCCACGATCCAAGGATCAAACCAGAATAGAACTGAATTCCCACAGCCTACCATCCCTTTAACCGAGCAAACAGGACCATTCGTATAGGATGATAACAAATCTGGAATAGACGCTATCTGTTTCCATATACCCCCAAGAGATAACTTCACCGGAATGTAGGTTCAATCTCTCGCATTACCATGGATGGACCACACAACCTTACGCCAAAGAGACGACCTATCCATTTTAAAACGGAACCACCACTTAGACAATAAACTCACATTAGCATCCCTAAGTGAGCCCAAACCCACCCCACCGTATTTTATTGGCGCCACAACTTTATCCCAAGCTATCCAACTCGTCTTATCCTCCGAGTCCACCCCTCCCCAAAAGAACCTCCTCCTCAATCGTTCAAGCGCTTCAATAACCTGAATAGGAGCGCGGAACAAAGAAAAGAAGTACAATGGTAGTGAGCTTAACACCGATTTGAGTAAGGGTGCAAACGAGCCGAGCCGAGCTCGAGCTCGACCAGGCTCGATCTTGAGCTCGAGCTCGACCAGGCTCGATCTTGAGCTCGATTAAGTTATAAGAGCTCGAGCTCGGCTCGATTCAAGCTTTGTTTTCAAAGCTCGAGCTCGGCTCGTTTATAATTTCTCAAGCTCGAGCTCGGCTCGGGCTCGGCTCGTTTAGTATTTGTTAGTTAATATATTAGATAAAAATAATATAAATAATTGTTCATTTAGGCTCGTGAGCTCGATAAGTGAAGCTCGGGCTCGGGGCTCGTTTACTAAACAGCTTTAAATGAATGATAAATATTATTAAATATTAAAAAAACTAATATTATACTAGGCTCGATAAGGCTCGACGAGCCTAACGAGCTCCACATGTCAGGCTGGAGCTCGAGCTCGATAAATAAACGAGCTTTGTTTTAGGCTCAAGCTCGGCTCGAGCTCGATAAAGCTCGGCTCGTTTCGAGCTTTTTGCCGAGCCGAGCTCGAGTAGCTCGCGAGCTGCTCGGCTCGTTTGCACCCCTAGATTTGAGCAAAATAATCCGGCCACCATATGAAAGCGTTTTTTACTTCCAGGAAGACAAACGCTTCTTAAACTTCTCAATGATAGGATTCCAACTTCGCACTAGATTCATATTTGCTGCAATTGGAACACCTAGGTGAGAAAAAGGCAAACTCCCTCGTGCACACAATAGAGTTGCAGCCATGTCGTCCACCTCACCATCGGACACCCCAACTCCAAAAACACTACTCTTTTTGGAACTAATTTTAAGTCCCGAAATAAGATAGGAACCCCTTAGCAATCTCCTCAAATTTAAAGCGTTAATCATGGACCACTCGCCGCAAAAAACAACGTCGTAAGCATACATAAAATGGGATATAAGCGGCCCCGAACCTCCAACTTTAATCCCACGAAAACCCCCCAACATGGTAGCCCGTCTCATCAACCTAGAAAGGCCTTCCATTGCAAGGATAAATAAATAAGGAGATAGTGGGTCTCCTTGTCGAAGCCCACACGAACAAGAAAACACCCAAGTCGGCGAGCCATTAACGAGAACCGAGGCACGTGAATTATGAACAATTGACATGATCCAGCCTCTCCACTTGGAAGAAAAATTCATTTGCCCCAAGACTTCTTCCAAATAATCCCATCTTAACGAATCATAAGCCTTTTCAATATCCACTTTAAAAAACAACCCGCTTAATCTCGATTTTTTTAGCCACGAAATAGTTTCATTTAAAATTAAAGGACCGTCCAGAATAATTCTATCAGTAAGAAAAGCCGTTTGTTCCTCAGAGACAAGACAAAACATCAACGGTTTTAATCGAAAGACTAACACCTTTGATAGCACCTTATTAATAATACCCACCAAGCTAATAGGCCTGTAATCAGAGAAAGTCGTTTGGTCCCGGCCTTTCGGGATTAATGCAATAAACGCCGAGAAACATCCGCCTCTAATGAAACCATTCTCATAAAATTCCTCAAATAATTTCATAAAATCATGTTTAAGAATCGGCCAAAACTTACGAATAAACGTAAAATTAAACCCATCAGGTCCAGGCGCTTTCCCGCCCTCACAATCCCACACTGCTGACGTAATTTCTTCCATAGAGAAAGGAGCATCCAAAACAGCTACTTCATTAGGTAACAAAACCGGCATATCTGGTGTAACAAAATCCGGCCGAACCCCCCCTTTGTGGCTGAATTTTTCTAAGAAAAAACCAACCACGTTTTCTTTAATTTGCACCGGATCCGTAACCCACAAATCCCCAACTTTGACTCCATGAATTCTGTTATTAGCCGAGTTCATCTTAACAATGTTGTGAAAATAATTCGAGTTCTCATCGCCATCCAAGGCCCACTTGACTCGCGACTTCTGGTGTATATCTTGCATTTTTAGGCGTTCTTCATCAAAAAGCATCTTCCTAGCATTAGACCTTGACTCCAGATCGACGTTTGAAAGAACCATAGCCTCGGCTTTCTTTTCAATATCCGCAATTACCTTTTTGAACTCCAAGCTTTTCTCATCCCTTCGCTTCTTTTCCGCATTTATCTACAACCGAATACGGCCCTTCAACCATTTTAACTTTGCAGCAATAGCCAGATCTGGAGGCCCATAATACCGAAAGGAACCTGCAAGATAATTAACATAATCAACGAAACCCGGCCACTCCAACCAGGAGTTGTAGAACCGGAACGGGACATGGCCAAAGTCCGAGCTCTTAAGGGCAAGAACAATGGGACAATGATCTGAAAGGAACCGTGACAAGGCCGTTAGGCTCGCACCCGGCCAAGCATCCATGAAATCTCTACAAACTAAGAACCGGTCCAGCTTACTCAACTTGTCCCCTGACCCAGACATATATGTAAACTTATACCCGCCCATATTATACTCGAAAAGTTCTGCTTCATGAATAAAAGAGTTGAAGACTATTGCATTCTGAACTGAAAAGTCCGAATTAACCCTCTCATCGGAGCTCCGAACCTCATTAAAATCTCCCACAAAAACCCAAAGACCCAATAACGATCTCTTGTAAAATAACAACTCAGCCCAAAACCCTCTTCTTGCTGCCGGATCATTTAGTGCATGAACATTAGCAATATTCACCAGAGTGTTCGAATGGACCCGGTAACCTGAAACAACCAAAACATGGTGCGATCTAACCACTCCTGTCTGACGAAAAACAGAAGGATCCCACCAACACACTAAACCCCCCGCAGCTCCGTTCGAATCCACACAATCATATTCAAAAGCTGAACTACCCCAAAACGCAGATAATAACCGAACAGACGGACCCATGATTTTTGACTCTTGAATTGCTAAAAAAATCCACTCCATTTGACAGCTTCAGGCCCTTAACCCAGGCAGCCTTCCCCTGTCTCCTAATCCCACGGATATTCAATGACATTAAATTCATTGATTACCCACCAACTCATTCTCCGCTATAATCTCATCAGCCAACCTCCCACAAGAATTACTCAAATTAATGCCAACTAAAGAACAAACTTGGATCGTAGCTCGGACTTTCGAGTTTATAACTGATGCCTCATGAAGTACCTCTGTAGGTACAAACGCTTGCTCACCAATGGAATCCCCAACAACCGGTTGAACACCAACATCAGCACCAATTGAAGACTGACCATCAACCCCTACCAAGTTCGTTTCATCTACCCGAGTGTTCAAATCGAAGGTCAATTGCCGAGCAACCGTACCAGGAACAACCATGTCCTCTGGCGAATTGTTGAAAACAAGCCTAGATCTCTTTCTGCTCGTGAACTTAGAAGCCCCATCTGGATTGTACCCCCCATCTCCAGCACCATTAGGCCCATTTTTAATTGGTGTCATAAAATTATCTTGGCCCATATCTGCAAGCCCACTATGCACCTCCTCTGCCCGGCCCACTTCATTTAAATTTTCAAAAACCTGGTCAACCCCATGCACGTTAGGAAAGTCCTCCTTACCATGCATGTTTCCAAAATTATCTCCATGATTTTCGTCCGAAATTATTGTGTCATTAACAACCTCCGTCACCTTGGCCGGAGATTCCGTTGGTATAGGTTCCCAGATTTCGCCTTCCGTCATCTCGTCAACTTCATCCTCCACCACAACCGGCGCAAATTCCGGTACCTGTAACGACCAGGTGGCGCAGCGGATTAGCATTAACAGGTTTAATTGTAATGATTACATTAAACTGAATTTCAATATCGATGAAAATACATAAAATGTAACCATAGTATCCTCTTCTTATCCAGATCTTCTATTCTTCGGCTTGCTCTTTAATACTTCGTTTAAGTACCTGACCACATGCTTAAAGTACATTAGTATTTTCATACTAGTGAGACATGCTGAATTCTAGACATACTATAATAATAACTCGAGTTTAACGAACATACAACTCTTTCTATATAGTTCGGTCATTCTAAGGTGGAATATATTATCGATGAAGCATCATACAAATGCTTATTGTGGTTCTAAACCTCTACTTGGTTTAGATAAATATATTCCCGTGAGTATAGATCGATTATATATGGTCCCGTAATCTCTAATTGGTCCAGGCTATACTCTATGATACCGAATGGATCCACTCTACGTAGTTTCTATTCGACCGAGTTCTATTATTTCTATTAACAACTCGATAACACTTTTATAATATAAATCGTATAAAATACTTGATAACGACTAGACAAGCATGTAATCAGCCCAAAGGCTTTAAAAGGGAAAGGGTCATGTACTCACCTCTATTATATTCTCCCAGATTCTGTAGACTATTCCTTAACGATATATTCTCCAAATAAATTGTACCTATTATATTTTATAACCATTAGCGCGTGCAATGCTTATACACGTGATAACTGTGGGGGACAATCCTTTTAATAATATATTGTAATATTTTATATTCTTGTATATATATATATATATATATATATATATATAGGTATCCGGTTTAATATTATCGGGTTAATATTATTGTCCCTCTCGTTTCACGTTATTAATAATTATATAATAATAATAATAATAATAATATAACTAATAATCTAACCTTTCAATTAACTTCAAGTATGTGAACGAACTCCAACTCGGGCAAACCCAGGTAACCGGTTTAATATCTGATTAATCATAAATAGCGACGGGATCGTTATTGTGATTGAGGGTGGTGTCGGGAAGGTTACAGGAAGGTGTAGAGAGATGAACAAGTTCAATAACAGCAACGGGTCTGGTCTGGTCGGGATATGTTTAAGACTTGAGGAAGATAAATAGAACCGGTGGCAGTTGTGTTGGTCGTCTAAAAGGTTACAGCCGGGAAAGATGATGGATGACCTGTGAACAGACTCGAATACATGAACTGAGTATACTGGATCTCAGTTTAGAAAGGTTGGAACAGGAGGAGTCAACTGGTGGATATAGGTCGAAGGTTATGTAACCGGAATAAGAAGGTGGCTGTTGAGTTTGTGGTGTCGGGGTACCAGAACAGGGAGTGATCAGGTGTGAGTTAGATATGGTGAACACGCTGACGGTCGCCGGGAGTTTAGCCGGAGAAGACGACCGGTTACTGTGAACGACATGACTAGTCGTTGTTTATAATTGACGAGGTCAATCGGGACTGAGGAAAAGATCACCGGAGGAGGCGAACTCAGCCTGAGAAGGAGACCGGAAAGAATGGTTGAGCGTTGGAGGTTCATATGGGACCAAAGATAAAGGTGGTAAGTTGTCTGTAACTAGCGATTATGTTATTTAGTATAATTGTCGTCGATCTAAACTCAACCGGAGAGGATGAAGCGGTGACGGAGAGGTGATGGTTGATGTCGGATCCTCGCCGGAGAAGATGACCGGTCCGGTCGTCTTCCTTCTTTCTCACTCTTCGCTCTCACTCTCCTCTCTTACGTAATCTCTCTCTCTCTCTCACTTATATCATTAATATGCAGGTTGTCTTCATAATAAAAGTGTAGGTATTTGTAATATATGGGTGAAGGAAGGTTAAGATGGTGCGCCACAGTTTAAGGTTCATGATTACATGATGATGACGATGAAAAACGTTGAACAGATGCATGAATATGTGTATATTATTTGATGATGATGATAAAGCATGAAGAAAGGGGTTGTGCGTGGGTTTCAAGCTGAGAAAGGGACTGGGAAGTGTACGTAGAAAGTAAGCTGAGAATGCATGAATGTGATGATGAAGAATTAGTGGGGTTTGGGCCGGATGGTCTTAATGGGCCGAATAGGTTAAATGGGCCAAACAATCTTAATGGGCCAAAGAAGTATTGGGCTTTATACAAATAGAGTCCAATTGTTATAAGTTTAGATTAATATGTTTCGGGCTTATATTATCGAGTGGGTTTAATCTATTGGGCCGGATTTCGTTGGGCCGGATTAGCTTATAACATAAAATAATTATATTAATTAATCGTTATTAAGGAATATTTATTCTTTCAGGTGTTACAGTACCCACCCTGATTTTTCCTCTACTACCCAAACTGGATAACCTTTGTTGCGCCAGAACAGCGTCACTTCTTCATCAATTCTGGATGTAGACTTCGTAAGCACGTGAGAATAGCCAAAAGCGTTATCAATACCAATCCAAGAGAAGTCAGAAGGCCAAACAACTTCCCCAAATAGACGCCCAATATTATCAAAAGTTGAACATTCACGAGCCAATATCGGAACCCCAGCGATCTTAAGCACAACAATCCTTTCAAACGGTAGTACCTGGCCCGTCCAAGGCTTAACCACCGATAACGAATCCTTCCAGATAGCCTCCTTCTCAACCAAAAATTGGTTCATCTCAGTGTTATCACGAAATGAAATAAGCACGGATAAACCACCAATGTAGGACATTGCCGCTTCCTCAAACCCTGCTCTGAATAACATCTTCTTTACCAAGTGAAGCCTAGTAATAGAATCCGACGTCCCTACAACTGCCCTTCCAATACATTGCAATGGATAAACAGCATCATTACCACTAACATGAACCGTCTTCTTAGAACCCGATGTACCTCCATAGGCCGTTGCCATATCAGGGAAATCCTCCATGGCAATGTTTTTGTCTTTAGGAGCCCAAGTCTTTTGCCGAGAACCTTCCAGATCATACGGAATCCTTCTGTGGGACCGATCAAACATAGCCAACGAAACGGAGATTCTAGACTCATCAAAGACAATCTCGTTTAGAGCCTGAAGCACCGAGTATGGGTCCTTGAGTTTAACACAACGTACAAACCCAAAGACTCTACCTTTAACCGTTCGTCTTCTCGGAACCCAAGCATCAGTGACTGTCACAAACCCTTTAAACGCTTCCTTAAGCTTGAACCCCGTAACTCTGTCCGAAAAATTTGTAACATAAAACGTAGTCCTGGTAGCCGGATCATCGGAGTCTTGAAAATCATGAGTTATCTGCCGCCGGTTAATCCCTGATCGCCTATTAGGGTTTCCCATTAGAGAGAAAGCTAACTTCCAAAATTTATAAGTCAGTAACCTAATGACGGTTAGAAATCGATGGAGTTAAAATCGAGATCAGTAACTCTTTTACTTGTTATCCAAAACCCTACTTAGGAGTTTACAGGAAACAATAGCACAGTTAGTTAAGGATGACTAGAAATTAACGGGGAATAGTAACTCTGTTAGTTATTGTTAGAAACCCGGTCAAAAGTTAACGGGGAGTGGTAAATCATTTACCTAAAGACGGTTAAAAATTAACGGAGTTAAAGTTAACGGGGAACATACCTGGTAAGAAGGTAACGGGAATAGTAACTCAGTTAGCTAACGACGGGTAGAAGTTATCGAAGTTAAAGCTAACGGCGTTAACAGTAACTCAGTTACCTAACGACACTTGAAAGTTAACAGGGAATTGTAACTAAGTTACCTAACGACGGTAAAAAGTTAACGGAGGCTGTTTGTACTAACGCCGTTAGCGCTAACCGGTGTTAGTACTAACGACGTTAGCTAGGCGGCTCATTTTAGCACCAACACACTATTCAAATCAAGGTTTTTAAATATATAGTATAATGCTATGGTCCACTTCTTTCTCTGCTCTTTCATCCGCCAACTCAATGACACGTATCTTTCCCTTCTAATCCCCTCTCTCCCATCAAGAGGTATGGCTCCCTTTTCCTTTCATTTTTTTTATTTTCTTACTCATTTTAATTACATTTATTTTATTAAATTATAAAACTTAAAAAAGGGCTAATTGCCATTTTAATCAGTGTTGTTTTGGGCATATTGCCTAAATAGTACAACTTGTAGGTCTGTAAACGAACTGAATGAACATAAACAAATGCATGTTCGTGTTTGTTTATTTAACTTTAACCGAAGACGAACATATTTTTATGTCCGTGTTCATTCATTAAGAAATTAGTCATGTTCATGTTCGTTTATGTTTGTTCGTTTAAAACCTAAACGAACAGTTTATGAACGAACATAAACGGACGTTCACGAATATAATAAATGTAAATGATTTTCTATTATTAAAAACCCAATTACTATTGGTTATATTTATACAAATAACTAAATCCCAATTTATGTTTATATTTATATAAATATGACTACTTATGTAATTAATAAAATTTAAACGAACATTAATGAACATAAATAAACGAACATAAATGAACAAACATAAATGAACGAACGGACACAAAGTTTATTCATGTTCGTTCATTTAACTAAACGAACAAAAATATCGTTGCGACGAGGTCGTTAAACAGGAAAAATAATATCTTTGAACCACACACGCACGTTGCAACATTTTAATTCGCAGATCTAGACTGAAACGTTAAACGAAAAAAATTGTAAAAGATGAGAGTATAATGTATCAAAGTTGAAAGTGAAAACAAAAAATGTTTTGTAACAAATTTTAAAACTTGAAACGTGTAAGGGTCAAAAGTAAAAAAACAAAATTCACAAAACGCAATGTGGTACCATTTGATGCATATAGACTCTGTTAACTAATACCTTCTGGTGGAGTGGTATGGAGGCCTAATGATAGGCGATTTGGGGTATAATAGTCACAAGTTCGAGTTTTGAAGGATGTCAGGTTTTACTAATTATTCATTATCGTGCCTTCAGGCGGGTGGGTGGTCAAGTTTTTCCTGGATTTGTGAACCTGGAGGACCGTGACGACTTTGTTGGCTTTTCAATATATATATATATATATATATATATATATATATATAGTATAAGGTTATATTGGAAACCCTTGTTATAGTGAAAACCTTGGAAACTCTATCAAACTCTAACTTCCCGACTTTTTTTTTCTATGAAAATTTTAGGGTATGTAACATACATGATTTTAAGCATTTTGGGCCAAAAAAATCGAAAAAGCGCCGAGCCGTTTTTTTTTTTAAAAATAAAAACCGTCTTCGGGTAAAAAATGGGTAACACGTGTTAGTTTGGCTTAACATGTGTTAGTCGAAAATTTATTTATTTTTTTTAAAAAAAAGTGCTCGGCGCTTTTTTGATTTTTTTGGCCCCAAATGCTTAAAATCATGTATATTACATGCCCTAATTTTTTCAAAATTAAAAAAAATTTGGAAGTCAGAGTTTCCAGAGTTTTCACTATAAGAGTGGGTTTCCACATTATCCTTACCCTATATATATATATATATATATATATATATATATATATATATATATATATATATATATATATATATAAAGAAACCATTTAATGCATACAGAAACTGTTAATTAATAAAAAAAAATCTTGGGTTCAAGAGATTAAGTGATTGATCAGGGTATGTTTGGTAAAATTAACTGGTGACTGGAAGCTGGTGGCTGGAAGATGGTTGCTATAGTTTGTAGTTATAGCTTTTTAGATATATTTATGTGTTTGATAGAGTAGCTGGTAGCTTTAAAAGGTATAAAATGACCAAAGTGGGAAAGCTACCAGCTACTCTGTCAAACATCAAAATATATTTAAAAAACTACAGCTATCAGCTTTCAGCCACCGGCTAATTTTGCCAAACATACCCATTATCTTGGAAGATTATTTAAGTAATTTTAAATACTAAAACCTTGTAACTTTTTTAAAACGCTTGTAGTATGTGCATTTCAATATGAAGCTTTTTCCTAACCTAAAAGTTTCAAGCTCCTTCAATCAAACAAGGATTTTATTGAGTAAGAGATTTTTCTTAAAAGGTTAAATAAGGCTATAAGCTCTTAAAAACTTATAAAAACTCCTTACCAAACATACCTTGAGTGATCAAGTTATGAAATTATGTAGTTGCAAGCTATAATTGTTGGGTTTCAACTTTAAAGTGATCATGCAAGCTATAATATTTTAAAATATTAAAATAAAGGAAAGGGGAAGGGGAAAGATGGGGGAACCATTTCCCTGGTTTGGGGAGGGGAAAGAGGAAGATGACGTGACGCTGATGTGGAGAAGGGGAAAGAAAAGGGGAAGGGGACCATACCCCATAGTCTTATAAATAACCCCCTACCACTACACCTCTTTTTCACTTCATTTCCTCATGCTGACTCAGCTGCCACATGAACCAATCAGAATCAGGAACGTTATAAATAATCCCCTCCACTACACAATGGTCTTAGCCGGTTGCTTCAGACTCCTAACTTAGTCCTAAGCGATGGTGGAAAATCGAACCAAATTTGCAAATGAAAGGCCTTGTTATAAGCCCAACAATTATTACAACTAAGATTAGTGCTCGACCCATAGTAATTAGCTTTTGGGCTATCACAAAGACACAAACCTTCGGTTATGCGTTAAAGCCCCCTCATCCAAATTTAAATTAGTCATAGGAAGCCCACCAGTTAATTTATTCTTCTTCCCATATAGCCAGCCCATGTGAGTCAAGCATGCACTCCCTAGGTCGGCAAGATTTTCCAAATTTTGAGCAACAAATTTATTATTTTGTTTACATTCCGTGCATTAGGAATATCCATAATTTTAGCCACACCCATCTCAACCTTATTTTGACTATTGAAATTCAAATAATATCCCACTTGATGTATATTTTCGACAAGCCCAATAATTTCCTTGTTTTCAAATTTTAAATTGACAAAATTACACGGATGGTGCTTGTGGTTTTCATGTAATAACGCCTTAAGGTACTAAGCAACTTTTTTAACTTCTTTAGGGCCCATGGTTTAGTTTTTGTAACGAAAATGGGTATTAAGGTTTGTTTTTCTAACAATGTTGGGTACTAATACTAACTATCGTTAAATTTTCTGTTAACTTTAGTTAAAGTGATTAAAATGCCTTTTTATAAACTAGAGGGGCCATTATGTATTAAACTTCATTTACAAAACCTTTAGTACCCAAACATGAAACTTTAGATAAACCACAGGGACTAACCATGTAATTAACTCATTATTTTATTAAATGTATTTATTTTTAAGATTTATAATTAAATAAGGAATATTTAATTAAAACATATTGTTTTATTAAATATATTTATCCCATTATTTATAAAATAAATACACTTCTAAGATAGATAAAACGTTCTAAGGGGCTGTTTGGTTGATTAAGTGTTGAATCATTAAGATGGTCTGAATGGTTAAGAGCTGAATTATTCAGCATCCCTTATTAGCTTAATGGTTCAGCACTTAATCATTTCATTCAGATGCTTAAACAAACAGTCTGAATGCTGAATGATTCAGACCTGAATGATTAAGAGGCTGATTAAGAGGCTATCAAACAGCCCCTAAATGTTATTAATTTACTGATGGATTTTAATGAAATTCAAAAATGAATTTTACCTTGTAGGTCCAAACCTACCAAGCCCACTAGTTCTTGAAGAAGAAAGAAAAATCTTTCTTTTTTTTATTTATAAAAATTCAACTTCTGTTTGTTTCTATCTTTTTTAATTATAAATCTTAAAATAAAACAATATGTTTTAATTAAATATTCCTTATTTAATTATAAATCTTAAAAATAAATACATTTAATAAAATAATGAGTTAATTACATGGTTAGTCCCCGTGGTTTATCTAAAGTTTCATGTTTGGGTACTAAAGGTTTTGTAAATGAAGTTTAATACATAATGGCCCCTCTAGTTTATAAAATGGTTTAATCACTTTAACTAACGTTAACAGAAAATTTAACGATAGTTAGTATTAGTACCCAACATTGTTACAAAAACAAACCTTAATACCCATTTTCGTTACAAAAACTAAACCATGGGCCCTAAAGAAGTTAAAAAAGTTGCTTAGTACCTTAAGGCGTTATTACATGAAAACCACAGGCATCATCCGTGTAATTTTGTCTTTTAAATTCAAAGGAGATCTAATCTCATAACCTCTATTGATGATAATTGAGTATTAATTATAACTTAAATCTGATTTTTTACGATTTAATCTTGAATTTTGTGGTTGTTATCACAGCTATAACTAGACCTGGCAGTTTCAACCCATCTAGTTGAGTTTGGTTTGTTTTGGGTTTAAAATTTGACCTTATGGGTTAAAATGGGTTTAGTATAATTTTCAAGGGGGTTAGGATGGGTAATTTTAATTGTAGAAAATAAGTAAATGGGTCAGGATGGATATGTCAAAAAAAATAAATGGGTCAGGATGGGTATTTTTAGATAATCATATACAAATCTGAATTAAAACTCACCCAACACCAAAAGTGTTGATGCCTCAAAGAAATCAATGTCACTAAAAACAAAAAATTATATCTTTTGCATTTGTTGATAACCTTGTCGGTTTGAAACCGTTCGGATCGTTAACGGACGACCATGTCGAAACAACACGAATCGTTAACGAGACCAACCTCATCGAAATGGTTCGAGTCATTAGCAGGCTTAATCGAGTCCAAACGGTCTGGGTTGTTGACCGGCCCATTCGGTTCGAAATGGTCTGGTCGTTGACAGGCCCGGTTGGGTCGAAACGGTCCAGGTTGCAAACGGGATCGGTCAGGCCAAAACGGTCCGGGTCGCTAACGGGCCCGGTCGGGTCGAAACAATACGGGTCAGGTTGAAACGGTCAGGGTCGCTACCGGGCCCGGTCGGGGTGAAACGGTCCGGGTCGTTACTTGGCCCGGTCGGGACGAAACGGTCCGGGTCGCTACCGGTCCCGTCGGGTCGAAACGGTCCGAGTCGCTACCGGGCCCGACCCGGTCGAAACGGTCCGGGTCACTACCGGGCCCGACCGGGTTGAAACGGTCCAGGTCACTACCGGGCCCGGCCGGGTCGAAACGGGACGGGTCAGGTTGAAACGGTCTGGGTTGTTACCGGCCCCGGTCGGGTCGAAACGGTCCGGGTCGTTACCGGGCCCGGTCAGGTTGAAACGGTCTGGGCCGCTACCGGTCCCGTCGGGTCAAAATGGCCCGGGTCGTTACAGGGCCCGGCCAGGTCGAAACGGTCCGGGTCACTACCGGGCCCGGCCGGGTCGAAACAATCCGGGTCGCTACGAGACGGGTCAGGTTGAAACGGTCAGGGTCGTTACCGGGCCCGGTCGGGGCGAAACGCTCCGGGTCGGGTCGAAACGGTCCGGGTCGGTACCGGTCCCCTCGGGTCGAAACGGTCCGGGTCACTACCGGGCCCGGCCGGGTCGAAACGGTTCGGGTCGCTACCGGGCCCGACCGGGTTGAAACGGTCCGGGTCACTACCGGGCCCGCCCGGGTCGAAACGGGACGGGTCAGGTTGAAAGAGTCTGGGTTGTTACCGGCCCCGGTCGGGTCGAAACGGTCCGGATCGTTACCTGATCGATGTCGTTGGGTCGGTCAAAAGAAAAGATTAAGTAGTATATGGAAGTCGAGTCGTCTCCACAGGGAATTGGTGGAAAGATTAGTTTTGCAAATTAACTAATAAAATTAAAACCTAATTGTTTTGTTGGTTGTTTTGAAATTCAAGAAATTAGATTTAAGAAGTTGTAACAATAATGAGAAAGAAGTAACCCCCTCCAGGTTTCCGGTTCAATGATTCACCCAACCCTTGTTTAGATGATTGGATACCACATAGACATAGTTTTGTTGAACGGTTTATGTTAAGTGATAATCAAACACAAGTTTTTAATAATAACTCGTACAATTTAATTACCAACCCACGAATAACAACTACCCTCCCGTTAATCAAACTGCTCACGATGCAAGAAAACCGAATGCGAATGACTAAAAGATAAGCAATTGCACAAACGTGACTTGTTTAAATAACTCAAACCACAAATATCTTTCAAATGATTAAAAGACAATCCATAAACCAAAGTAAACAAGAGTTAAAGTTTCACAAATAAACCTTACACCCGGAGGTGGTTACAAAGATGTTTAGCCGCTCATCTCCATTACAAGATCTTCAATTGATGTGTTGTTGGAGATTGAATGCATGATTTGATGATTAAGATGATGATTAGGAATGATTAATTGTGGGAATGATTATCTATTTATAGGGTTTAAACCATTAAATTCGCAACTCATGCTGACAGGGGCGCAAGGTCAGATTTGCACCAGCGCAAGGTGCGCTGGTACCCTCCTCAGCTTGCGCTGGGGAGCACCAAACTTCCCAAACTTTCTGTGTTGCGCCGGGATCAGAGCACGTGCGCTCAAAGGCATTTTACCTTGCGCTCTAACTTGAAATTTCTTCTTTTCTTCACACTTTCACTTGGGATTGCATCCATAAACTTCCAACCTCTTGTCTAGCTACCAAAACCTTCATATTAAGCTGCAATTAACTTCATTAAGCCTCAAGTACCTGCAAATCCCAATCATTCTCAAAGTAACCATGTTTTATGATATAAATCACTTATAAATACATAATTAAATACATCTTAACATGGTAAAACACCCTCTCATCATTACCGGGCCCGGTCGGGTCGAAACGGTCCGAGTCGCTACCGGTCCCGTCGGGTCGAAACGGTCCGGGTCGCTACCGGGCCCGGCCGGGTCGAAACGGTCCGGGTCGCTACCGGGCCCGGGCGGGTCTAAACTGTCCGGGTCGTTACCGGGCCCGGCCGGGTCGAAACAATCCGGGTTGCTACGGGACGGGTCAGGTCGAAACGGTCTGGGTCGTTATCGGGCCCGGTCGGATCGAAACGGTCTGGGTCGCTACCGGTCTTGTCGGGTCTGTCACACCCTCAAAATCCACTTGCGGAGTTTTACCGCGAGGCGCATGACAAACCAGGATCCAAACCAACGATCACAATAAACAAGTCTAAAATGAACATAATGCAATTTCAAAACAATGTTTAAAATTCCCGTTTACAGCGGAAGCTTATTCAAAACAATATTCAATAGTAAACCAATGTTCAACGTTTGTAAAACCATGCAACTCTAACTAGACGCCGTGCAGACGCGTGCGCCCTAGTTCCATTGTGCTACCTTAGCGACCTGAGAAAACATGTAAAAGTTTACGTCAGCACAAAAATGCTGGTGAGTTTACAGGTTTTGTATCCAAGTACCAAGTCAACCTGTCCATACTATAACAAATCGAAAACCAGTGTACGCTAGCTAGGCGTATGTTTTGTTACTACCACGATTGGAAAACCATTACTAACGCGAATACCAAAAGTATGCCCGATGTAGTTCCTGTTGTTCCTGTTTGAGACAATATGCACCCGCCGACCCTCCAAGTCGACGAGCGGGGTTGGTCACTCCCAATAGCGCTATTCACATTTCCCCGTTGTGCAAACCCGCACATTCATGGTTCCCCCCGGGACTTCCAAAGATCGTGTAGTACACAGTGTAAACCCATAGTATGACAGTAATTACCAAATAATCGTTTTAACACATGTTTTCTCCCCCGAAAAGTGTAAACCAGTTTAAAAGAGGGGCCGTAAACTCACCTTAACGTGCAAGCAAAGAATCCGAACAGCAAGCACTATATGCTACCGACACCCTAATAACAGTGTCGCTTAGTGAGTATAGGCGTAATATCATTACCCATATAACTCGTTTGTCCAAGGCGTTTTAAATGTTCAAAAGTGTGTATGCGACGCCTAGTGATTCTACATGCAATAGTAAACCCTACGGACCCGTTGGTGAATACGTTGGTTACAATTAGTTTCTACATTCCGTATGTGTCTCAGACAAGTGTACTTCAGTTACATGTCAATTCCATACCACCTAAGACCTCAATTAATCACAGAAGCACATAATACACAACCTGTGTTTTCAGGACAGATTGTGCGCCATCAAAACTAATTTATTTAAAATAGCAAACCAGTGAGTTAACCTCCCAAATTTTTACTGAATTTACTTTGGGATTCACTCGACAATACCTATTTTTTTTTTGTCTCAATTCCAAACACAAAAGTTATGAAAATTCGTACAACACAGCTATGTCCAGAAAATCTCCTCAACAGGTCAGTTTAGTAGGAAAATTCTTAAAAATTGTGTATTCATCCAAACGAGATGAATCCACTTGGAAAAGCTCTATTTTTCCAGTATTGACCTACTGTAAAAATTTCATAATCTAATTCCTTGTAAATCTCAAGTTATGACCATTTAAAGTTAGCCCAATTTACAAATCCGAACATCTGATATGACCCCTAATCAATTAAAATTCCAAAAACGACTCAAACGATGTCCAAATTCGATGGTTTTACCCATTATGAAAAGCTAAGACCTTGTACGTTACAATCATGCAAAGAATCGATCAAACCAATTGTTTTCAAGCCACGAAACAGACCCTACAAGTCGACTTTCAGAATCTGTCCAGATTCTGATCGTACAATATTATCAATTATATCAAACCCTAGTTGCATATTATCAATCAATAACACCTAATGATCATCATACAACTTTCCTAATACCTATTCCCATCAGATCCTATTATCAAACATGTCAAGATCAAAGCTTTTAGGATCAAAACACCAATAACTTGCGCAACAAGCATCCTATGATGTTACTACGCGTTTATTAATAGGTTTAATCCGTTTAATCTTCAAAAAGACTCATGTTTTAATGTTTATTAAACCCATTCAGACCTGGACAAACTTGTTATATGATTTTTACAATAAAACATAAAGTAAAAAGCGTAAGAAATCATGAGTTATACCCTTAGCTCTTCAAATCAATCAATCGCGCGCCTTGGAGCCTCCCAATTGATGATCTTAAGCCTTAGCAGGAGTTTTTGGAGTGAAATATTCGTGTGGGGCAGTAAGGGGGCGATTAGGGTTGAGTATGAGGGCTGCATGGGAGTTAAGGATGTTTAAATATGAGTTTGAGGCGGTTTAAACCCGTCAGTCCCCTTCGAGCGGCCGCTCGGAGCCTGTGAGCGGCCGCTCACAGGTCCGGGTGGCGCGCTTTTGCCTCGTTTCGCCTCCCGACGCGTTATCCTTCGACGTTTTCGTTATTTCGGACCATAACAAGTGTAACCCCATGCGTTAAGACCCTAATCAACCTCACGCTCCACTTTTAATAATTTTTATTAACGTGTCCGGTTTAGGTTCACATAATCACGTATGGTTTTCACATAAGTTGTCAGATATCACCGAGACACCTAAGTTTATTATTCACCAACGTCCGAGGTTCACTAATCATGCAATCACACGTTAACTCACACAAGGAGTCAAAACCCGACCCACACAAGGAGTCAAAGCATCTCATAACCCGAGATGTGAAAGTAGTCCCAAACCGGACTAGAAAACGTTTTGTAAGTTGTCTCAAACCCGAGACAATGCACGTATGTCCTATCTAGCTATCTCGCTAACCCTCGTTAAGTATAACATACGCGTGACTCGCTAAGGTAGACTTTAATCCAGACAACGTTGTTAACCAGAATTTGCCGGGTGTCACATCATCCCCACGTTAAAAGAATTTTCGTCCCGAAAATTGCACAAGTACCAAAAGGAATATGAAGGAAACAACAAAAGATAGAAACCAAAAATAGAAATCAAAAAGAGAGATTTACCCGAGTTGTCACATCATCCCCACGTTAAAAGGAATCTCGCCCCGAGATTCATTCAGCTGCAGAAGAGACATATCTCGACTCGAACGCTTCCTTAGGAAAGAGATGAGGATATTTAGACTTCATCTGATCCTCCCGTTCCCACGTATACTCTGGTCCCCGGTTCGAGTTCCACCGAACCTTAACGATACGAATCTTGCTATGACGTAGGCTACGAATCTTGTAATCCAGAATCTCCACAGGTTCTTCCACAATCCGAAGACGATCATCAACCTTGATCTCTTCCAGTGGAACGATGAGAGACTCGTCAGCCAGACACTTCTTCAAGTTTGACACGTGGAAGACGTTATGTACGTTACCGAGCTCCGTCGGTAAATCAAGACGATATGCCACTGGCCCAATCCGTTCCAGGATCATAAATGGTCCGACATACCGTGGGTTGAGTTTGCCACGCTTCCCAAAGCGTATGACGCCCTTCCACGGTGAGACTTTTAGAAGTACTTTGTCATTAACTTGGAATTCCAATGGTTTGCGACGCTGATCGGCATAACTCTTTTGCCGGTCCCGTGCCGCTGCCAACCGGTTGCGAATCAGTACGATCTTTTCCGAAGTTTCGTACACTAGCTCAGGCCCAGTGAGTTGACTCTCACCCACTTCAGCCCAACAAAGAGGAGAACGGCATTTCCGTCCGTACAGTGCCTCGAACGGAGCCGCCTTGATGCTCGTGTGATAACTATTGTTGTACGAAAATTCTACTAACGGTAGATGAGCTTCCAAACCCTTGCCAAAATCGATCACACATGCCCGCAGCATGTCTTCTAAAGTTTGAATCGTGCGCTCACTCTGACCGTCAGTCTGTGGATGGTAAGTTGTACTCATGTCTAGTTGTGTACCCAAAGCCTTGTGCAAAGACTTCCAGAAGTGAGAAGTAAAATGGGAATCACGATCCGAAATAATAGAAACTGGCACCCCGTGCTTAGAAACAACTTCCTTCAAATAAAGGCGAGCCAAACGATCCATGGTGTCGGTCTCCTTAATAGCGAGAAAATGGGCTGACTTCGTTAACCGATCGACAATCACCCATATCTTGTCATTCCCGCTTGGTGATTTAGGAAGTTGTGTGACAAAATCCATAGTAATCCGTTCCCATTTCCATTCCGGAATTTCAGGTTGTTGCAAGAGACCCGACGGTTTCTAGTATTCCACCTTGACCTTAGCACAGGTCAAGCATTTGCTCACGTATGAGGCTATATCCGACCTCATGTTTGGCCACCAGTAAAGCACCTTCAGATCTTGGTACATTTTATCCGAACCAGGATGAATAGAATACCGGGACTTGTGAGCCTCATCAAGGACAAGCTCCCGTAGTCCCCCGAATAAAGGAACCCATATACGTTCTGCGAAATAGTGCAGGCCATCAGGCCTTCGCTCTAGGTGCTTGTCGGCGCCGTGCATAGTTTCAGCTTTACGGTTTTCCTCCTTCAAAGCTTCTAACTGGGCAGAACGGAGTTGATCAGGTAAGGATGAATGAATGGTGAGCTGCAACGCCCGAACGCGACGAGGTTTAGTAGATTCCTTCCTGCTCAAGGCGTCTGCTACAACATTCGCCTTGCCAGGATGGTACTTAATAGCACAATCATAGTCGTTCAAAAGTTCGATCCAACGACGCTGCCGTATGTTCAAATGTTGTTGGTCAAAAATGTGTTGGAGACTCTTGTGATCGGTGTAGATGGTGCATTTGGTACCGTACAAGTAATGTCTCCAAATTTTCAACGCGAAAACCACTGCACCCAACTCCAAGTCATGGGTGGTGTAGTTCTTCTCGTGCACTTTGAGTTGACGAGAAGCATACGCGATCACTTTCTCGCGTTGCATCAACACGCAACCGAGACCATGAATAGAAGCATCACAGTAAACAACGAAATCATCAGGGCCTTCAGGTAAAGACAAAATGGGAGCAGAACACAGTTTTGACTTCAGTTCTTCAAACGCTGACTCTTGTGGTTCACCCCAGTCGAATTTCCTATCCTTCTGAGTGAGAGTGGTGAGGGGTTGAGCAATCTTCGAGAACCCCTGAATGAAACGACGATAGTAGCCCGCAAGGCCTAGGAATTGCCGCACCTCAGTTGGCGTCTTTGGTGCTCCCCAGTCCTTGATCGCTTCGATCTTAGCTGGATCGACATGAATTCCTAGTTCATTAACCACATGTCCTAGGAATTGAACTTCGCGTAACCAAAAGTCACACTTTGAGAACTTGGCATAAAGTTGTTCCCGTCGCAAGAGTTCCAAAACTAACCGCAGATGTTCCCCGTGTTCGGTCTCGTTCTTGGAGTAGATCAGAATGTCATCAATAAAAACAATGACGAATTTATCAAGATATGGTTTACAGACGCGGTTCATCAAGTCCATGAAAACCGCCGGTGCATTCGTGAGACCGAAAGGCATGACCAAGAATTCGAAATGGCCATAACGTGTTCGAAAAGCAGTCTTTGCAACGTCAGCCTCCCTGACGCGCAGCTGGTGATAACCGGACCTCAAATCGATCTTGGAATAATAACTAGAACCCTGAAGCTGGTCGAATAGATCATCAATACGTGGAAGAGGATAACGGTTCTTGACGGTCAATTTGTTCAGTTCTCTGTAGTCTACACACAACCGGAAACTTCCATCCTTCTTCTTAACAAATAAAATCGGGGCTCCCCAAGGGGAAGAACTTGGCCGGATGAAACCCTTGTCCAAGAGTTCCTGTAACTGACTAGACAACTCCTGCATCTCGGGAGGTGCAAGACGGTAGGGGGCCCGAGCAATAGGAGCAGCCCCTGGTACAAGATCAATACCGAACTCGACTTGACGATGAGGAGGAAGACCAGATAAATCATCCGGAAAAACATCAGGAAACTCGCGTACAACCGGAATATCGTCGATCTTCTTCTCATCACCAGAGGAAACAGATAAAAGTGCCAAAACGGCTGGATAACCCTTTCGAAGACACTTAAGGGCTTTCATACTAGAGATGATATTCAGCGGGACACCACCCTTGATACCGTAAACAGAAAGGAATTCTCCATCAGGGAGAGGAATCCGAATAACCTTATCGTAACAAACAATCTCCGCGCGGTACAATGATAACCAATCCATGCCTACCACTACGTCAAAACTACCCAATGGTACCGGCATAAGGTCGATGGGGAACGATAAACCCGACAACTCTAATTGACACCCCCGAAGGATACTAGTAGCTTCAATCTTTTTACCGTCAGCCAACTCAATAATATACTTAGTCTTTAATGGTACGGGTACTACATCTAGCAGTCGACTAACTCCCATGGATACAAAACTCTTGTCGGCACCAGAATCAAACAACACACTAACAGAACGATTATTGAGAAGAAACGTACCGGTGACTGTGTCAGGGTCCTGTCTAGCCTCAGCGGCTCCAATGACGAAGGCACGTGCATTTCTGCCGCCGCCCCCGTTGTTCCCATTACCGTTGTTCCCACCCTGCTTCAATTTTGGGCAATCCTTCTTGTAATGCCCAGTGTCACCACAGTTGTAGCATCCTTGTTTCCCTGTAGTCCCCTGAGTAGTCGGAGCTGAGCTGTTAGTCGGAGCCTGGGTCGATGGAAGTGTAGCCCGACAATCTTTAGCATAGTGGCCTGTTCGCTGGCAGCGGTGACAACGGTTACTGTCGCAGTTCCCTTGATGATGGCGTCCACACTTGTTGCATTTGGGTAGTTTTCCCGCATAACCACCCTGCTTGTTACCCGAAGAAGAAGAACCCCCATTATCAAACCTTTTACCCTGCTGCGCTGACCCAGATCCTTTCCCGTCATTTTCCCACTTGCGCTTGTTGTTCTCTGGGGCCTTAACAGTCGAACCCTTCGCAGGCAAAATACCCTCATTCACCTTTAAGTTGGTCATCCTATGGGCTGATCGAACTACCTCTGCATACGTAGGATGATTTCCCGCAGCCACTAACCCTGCAATTTCCGGTACTAACCCCGAGACATAGTGTTCAATCCTACGGTATTCTGGCACATGCAGATCGGGACACAGTACTGCCAACTCATTCCGTCTCACAGTATACTTCTCAATTTCCGACCCAGTCATCTTGAGGTTCCACACCTCATGCTCCAGCTTCTGTACCTCTTCCCTCGGACAATACTCACGCTTCAGCAACTGCACAAAATTCTCCCATGGCATAGCATATGCCTCCCCAATACCCATATTCTGGGTGATGCCATTCCACCAAGTCAATGCCACATCCTGGAATAATGCAGCAGCATACTTTACCCGATCTTCTGGGAGACAGTTACACATCAAAAATACTGACTCCACTTTCTCCAACCACCTAAGCAAGCTCACCGCACCCTCAGTGCCAGAGAACTCCTGGGGCTTACAGTCCCGAAACATCTTGTAGGTACACATGGGTGGGGGTGGGTTAACAGGACCACCTGAAATGAAACGCATGAGAAGCCACGAAGAAGGCAAACAAGGTTCACCAATGAGGCAAGGAAAATGGATAAATCAACTTACCACCACCGTTGTGCCCTAACTGAAAGGCAGCTTGGAGTAAGTTGTTCAGATCGTCCTGCGATAGGTTAACACCTCCACGACCACCAGCACCACCGCGACCACCACCACGTCCACCATTGCGACCACCTCCACGTCCTCCTCGTACTCCAGACATGATTCTGGCAGAAAGAATGAGAAAATTTAGTTTCACAGCTAATGGTAACCACTAGCGTTCGCAAGATCAAAGCTAGATCCAATCCAGGACTATCCCTTCAAACCCAGAGCTCACCAGGGCTTCCATGCATTTCGGTTTATGATTTTGTGTGCACCCAAAATGATAAACCGCTCTACATGGTCCTCCAAGTGTTCTCCTAGTTCAAAGTTCAAATCACCGAACATAGACTCTTAGCTATACACCGTAATACTACGGTAGTTTATGGCAAGTGTTTCTATTGGAGTATGAAAGGGAGAAGTCCGAGCCTTGGATAAATCTCAAGAGTACATGATTCACTCCAATATACTACACTGCCTAGAAAGTAAGTAACCCGACCTAAGATAGAACGGATGATGTAACGTAGAAAGACCAAATGATTTAGAGACACCCCGACAAGACCATACGTAAACCACCATAATGTTTAGTACCATGTGATCGTCTAGTGTGTGCGACTCGGCTATAGACTAGACTCTACATGCAGTCCTAGTTCACTATAACCATTGGCTCTGATACCAATCTGTCACACCCTCAAAATCCACTTGCGGAGTTTTACCGCGAGGCGCATGACAAACCAGGATCCAAACCAACGATCACAATAAACAAGTCTAAAATGAACATAATGCAATTTCAAAACAATGTTTAAAATTCCCGTTTACAGCGGAAGCTTATTCAAAACAATATTCAATAGTAAACCAATGTTCAACGTTTGTAAAACCATGCAACTCTAACTAGACGCCGTGCAGACGCGTGCGCCCTAGTTCCATTGTGCTACCTTAGCGACCTGAGAAAACATGTAAAAGTTTACGTCAGCACAAAAATGCTGGTGAGTTTACAGGTTTTGTATCCAAGTACCAAGTCAACCTGTCCATACTATAACAAATCGAAAACCAGTGTACGCTAGCTAGGCGTATGTTTTGTTACTACCACGATTGGAAAACCATTACTAACGCGAATACCAAAAGTATGCCCGATGTAGTTCCTGTTGCTCCTGTTTGAGACAATATGCACCCGCCGACCCTCCAAGTCGACGAGCGGGGTTGGTCACTCCCAATAGCGCTATTCACATTTCCCCGTTGTGCAAACCCGCACATTCATGGTTCCCCCGGGACTTCCAAAGATCGTGTAGTACACAGTGTAAACCCATAGTATGACAGTAATTACCAAATAATCGTTTTAACACATGTTTTCTCCCCCGAAAAGTGTAAACCAGTTTAAAAGAGGGGCCGTA
The DNA here is from genome assembly GCA_030844895.1 of Ambrosia x helenae. Classification (NCBI taxonomy): domain Eukaryota; kingdom Viridiplantae; phylum Streptophyta; class Magnoliopsida; order Asterales; family Asteraceae; genus Ambrosia; species Ambrosia x helenae. The sequence continues at coordinate 9,254,886 of CM061229.1, forward strand.
AACTCACCTTAACGTGCAAGCAAAGAATCCGAACAGCAAGCACTATATGCTACCGACACCCTAATAACAGTGTCGCTTAGTGAGTATAGGCGTAATATCATTACCCATATAACTCGTTTGTCCAAGGCGTTTTAAATGTTCAAAAGTGTGTATGCGACGCCTAGTGATTCTACATGCAATAGTAAACCCTACGGACCCGTTGGTGAATACGTTGGTTACAATTAGTTTCTACATTCCGTATGTGTCTCAGACAAGTGTACTTCAGTTACATGTCAATTCCATACCACCTAAGACCTCAATTAATCACAGAAGCACATAATACACAACCTGTGTTTTCAGGACAGATTGTGCGCCATCAAAACTAATTTATTTAAAATAGCAAACCAGTGAGTTAACCTCCCAAATTTTTACTGAATTTACTTTGGGATTCACTCGACAATACCTATTTTTGTTTTGTCTCAATTCCAAACACAAAAGTTATGAAAATTCGTACAACACAGCTATGTCCAGAAAATCTCCTCAACAGGTCAGTTTAGTAGGAAAATTCTTAAAAATTGTGTATTCATCCAAACGAGATGAATCCACTTGGAAAAGCTCTATTTTTCCAGTATTGACCTACTGTAAAAATTTCATAATCTAATTCCTTGTAAATCTCAAGTTATGACCATTTAAAGTTAGCCCAATTTACAAATCCGAACATCTGATATGACCCCTAATCAATTAAAATTCCAAAAACGACTCAAACGATGTCCAAATTCGATGGTTTTACCCATTATGAAAAGCTAAGACCTTGTACGTTACAATCATGCAAAGAATCGATCAAACCAATTGTTTTCAAGCCACGAAACAGACCCTACAAGTCGACTTTCAGAATCTGTCCAGATTCTGATCGTACAATATTATCAATTATATCAAACCCTAGTTGCATATTATCAATCAATAACACCTAATGATCATCATACAACTTTCCTAATACCTATTCCCATCAGATCCTATTATCAAACATGTCAAGATCAAAGCTTTTAGGATCAAAACACCAATAACTTGCGCAACAAGCATCCTATGATGTTACTACGCGTTTATTAATAGGTTTAATCCGTTTAATCTTCAAAAAGACTCATGTTTTAATGTTTATTAAACCCATTCAGACCTGGACAAACTTGTTATATGATTTTTACAATAAAACATAAAGTAAAAAGCGTAAGAAATCATGAGTTATACCCTTAGCTCTTCAAATCAATCAATCGCGCGCCTTGGAGCCTCCCAATTGATGATCTTAAGCCTTAGCAGGAGTTTTTGGAGTGAAATATTCGTGTGGGGCAGTAAGGGGGCGATTAGGGTTGAGTATGAGGGCTGCATGGGAGTTAAGGATGTTTAAATATGAGTTTGAGGCGGTTTAAACCCGTCAGTCCCCTTCGAGCGGCCGCTCGGAGCCTGTGAGCGGCCGCTCACAGGTCCGGGTGGCGCGCTTTTGCCTCGTTTCGCCTCCCGACGCGTTATCCTTCGACGTTTTCGTTATTTCGGACCATAACAAGTGTAACCCCATGCGTTAAGACCCTAATCAACCTCACGCTCCACTTTTAATAATTTTTATTAACGTGTCCGGTTTAGGTTCACATAATCACGTATGGTTTTCACATAAGTTGTCAGATATCACCGAGACACCTAAGTTTATTATTCACCAACGTCCGAGGTTCACTAATCATGCAATCACACGTTAACTCACACAAGGAGTCAAAACCCGACCCACACAAGGAGTCAAAGCATCTCATAACCCGAGATGTGAAAGTAGTCCCAAACCGGACTAGAAAACGTTTTGTAAGTTGTCTCAAACCCGAGACAATGCACGTATGTCTTATCTAGCTATCTCGCTAACCCTCGTTAAGTATAACATACGCGTGACTCGCTAAGGTAGACTTTAATCCAGACAACGTTGTTAACCAGAATTTGCCGGGTGTCACAGGGTCGAAACGGTCCGGGTCGTTACCGGGCCCGACCGGGTTGAAACGGTCCGGGTCACTACCGGGTCAAAACGGGACGGGTCAGGTTGAAACGGCCGGGTCGAAACGGTCTGGGTCGCTACGGGACAGGTCAGGTCGAAACAGTTCTGGTCGCTACCCGGCCTGGCCGGGTCGTAACGGTCCGGGTTGTTATCCAGTCTGATAGGGTCGAACCGATCCGGTTCAAAATTAAATATTTCAGATCCCCTAAAATTTTATATTTAAGTTTATTGTTTTTTTTTAATTTAATTTTTTTATTTTTATTTACTTTTTAAATTTTTTATTGTTATTTTAATTTTTTTAAAATTTTTTAATCTATTTTAATGTGAACCTATCTTAATCCAAACCATCCATACCCAAACCTATCCAAACCCAAACCCATCCTAACCCATTTTTTTAATCTACCCATCTTGACCCATACCCATCCTAACCCAACAATCAAACCCACCCAACCTACCCATTTTACCACCTATAGCTATAACATAGATCCATGATCTCATATGTCCATGAATGATTTGGTTAGTAATATGAAGGATGCCCAAATTATTGGAGATTAACCTAACAAGTAAGTTTAAGGATTTTGATTTATAATGATTCGGGGTGTGGATTTCTTAAACGACCCGAACCTATCATGAAATTCACGGGCTTGAGTTTAGTCTAACACGTATCTGAATTGTAATTGAAAATGTGTATTTGATATGTATACATGAATCATCCAAAAAGTGTATAAAATGAAAACTAGATAATTATACTCACAGTTTGCTAAACAATAAATTTCCTAGTTGTGGTGAGATAAAAGCAGAGAGATTCCCGAACGAATCAACCAAAATGATATGTCTAACGTCTAATAATATCTATATTATCTTATTAAGGAAGAGTGATGTACAACATTGTAATTTGCATTTTCGTACAACTTAACAAACAACATGTACAACATACTTAAGCAAAAACTTTAAGGGTGTTATAGGCATAGTTGTGACAATTAAGACACTTTGGAGGTTATGATAATAGTTCTGTGTTTTGTTCTTAGTTAAAAACTAAAATCTCATCCCCATAATACCCTTCCACCTTTCACCTTCCAAGAAATCAATGATCCATTGATGAAAAGTTATTGTTTCAATTTAATTTGATGACATTTCTTCATGTTCAAGTTGAATTCATTTCACATCTAAATTCATTTCATATGCAATTTCATTGTTAATGGTGACTGAAGAGCCGATTAGAACAAGATCATCGCGCACAAGAAGATTTTGTTAGTAAACATAGTGGTCATAATTAGAGGTAACCTTTTCTTAAACTCAATTCTACTCATGTCTTTATAGTTTACTAGTGGGTTGGCCCGCGCGATGCAGCGGATGTAACCGAAACTATTTTGTAGAGCACATGCTAACCTAATATACCTACTATGAACCTAACCACTATTACATGAATATTTCTGAATATCTTTGTTTGAAATTCATTATAAACAGAAGCTTTCTTCTTCGTTTGTGGAATCCGGTGATCATATAGTTTAAATCAGATTAGACATATTTGTGTGTATGAATATAACGTAATAATTTCAATATTCATATCGTTACCTCATGATTAAAAACACAAATTTCACTATTGATTTCTCGATTTCTATTTAGTATGATCAAATTTATAAAACTTTAACTTTTTTAAAATACCCAACTCTATATGAAAGGTTATAACAAAACATATAATATCATGCATTTTTTTATATGTTTTCTAGTTTAATATGTTTTAAAGTAATTATTATATTGAATGTCATGTGGTTTCATAAACATCTCATGACTCTTGACTTTCTTTAAATTAAATATGATATTTAAAAGACATATTTACCCTTAAAAAGTAGTTATTTTATGCATTATGTGTTGTATCTTAAGCATTTACAGTTATACCTCTTAAAATTTAAGAAGTCCTTATAAAATGCTTTATAATATAGTATATAGTATATAAATTAGAGGTAACCTTTTCTTAAACTCAATTATACTCATGTCTTTATAGTTTATATAAATCAATTTTGTACACTATATGTGGTTTATTTCTTATTTTGACTTGTTAATTGTGGGTCTGTGTGGACTCAAATGGTCTTATGATATTCATGAATTACATTAGGTGGAAGTGATAACAAGGTAAGTAAATAATATATTTATCATATTGATTTATTTTGTGTTAGTAACTAATTTCACTAGCTTATTTTCCTAATATTTCTTTGTGTTTATGTAGTTTTTTGTTTGGAACCAACATTTGACTCAACCTGTTTTGAACTACTATGAGAATACAAATGTTGTGAAAGTAGTTGCTTGGTCTCCACATCTTCATGGACTTCTGGCTTCTGGTGGTGGTATTGCAGATCGATGTATTCGACTATTCGGTTTTGGAACACGATCATTAATTCTCACATTAGCTGCATGGATACTAGTAGTCTGGTAACTTTTCTCATAAAGATTTATATATTTTTTTTTCAAAGTTTTCAAGATCATTTTAATCATAGTATTCACCTTTAATCCACCAACTCAAACATTATACTATCGGTTCTAAAATTCCACAAGCATTATATGATTTTGATTGTCAATCCTAGAAATCGCTGGCCTCAAATCCATAGTTGAGGCCTAAAGCTACAAGATCAAACTCTAGGGAGATTATTTGATTTGCTACTATTTGCATTAGTTACTCTTTTAAGGTAACTCTCCATAGTCCATAAATTCAATTGGTTTATTGCACTATATTATCTAGATAATGACATGTTAACTACGTAATCACAATAATTATTGTACAGTTTGTCATGTTGAATGTCTATTAATTTTGTATTTTATACATATCTAATGTGTTACATGTATTGATTTATTTTATTTTTCCAATTAAATGTGTTTATGATAAACTAAATGTCTTATTACATAGACATTGGAACATCATAGTTTAGCGAAGTTCTTCTTACCCAACCCCTTAATATACAACACACATATTTTTTTTTCAAGAAACACAAATTTGGTTTCTTTCTTTAAGAAAACACCGGTGGATAATAGATGCTTTACGGTCCGTTCTAATTAAAAAGTTTGGTTGACAACTATGGCTATGAATAACGGCAACGTTAGATGATCAGCGAGTCAAGATGTTTCGGTTTGAAGCAATTTTAAACCGATTTTAACCGATAACCAACATAACCAATGGTTATCGTTATTAAATTTCTTTAACCGGCTGATCACTTATGATTATGGCTATGAAGCTTTGGTTAACCGATATAACCAAACCGAACTTGTAATGTTAACTTTATGTTATAGATTTATGTTTTACATTAACTATGTAGAGGTTTTTACTATAACAAAAGTATGTTATTAACAAAATGATATTGATGAAATGCTCTTTTTTGTGATGAATTAAAATTATAATCAAAGGCTAATTATGTTTTTTTTGTTAATATATTATTAAAAGGGATCTCACATTGAAAGTATAACTAGAAAGTGCAGTCTTGATTGCCTTGTACAAAATTGTACAAAATAGAACAAACTAAGTCCAACATTGTAGGTTTTGTTTTTTTATACCCATTGACTTTTAATTTTATACTTTACCCTAAAGTTAATTTTAGTTTATTTTTTTGGTTAATAACCGAAATAACTATAATCGAATTCATAACCAAGAAACCATAACCTAAGTTTGGTTATGGATATGGATATGGTTACGATTTTTTGTAAAAACCGAACCAAACCAAATCAACCCATACACACCCCTGGATGACACAAAACAAAAATACCCGCATCAACGTGCGGGCAATCCTCCTAGTATGAAATTAAAAGTCTAGGGTTTAGATTTTAAGAAATTAATAAAATACATGCTTAGATCTTAAATATATAAATAAGAATAACTAATATTATTTAATTTATATAAATTAAATAAATGATTAAATGGTTAAAATAACAAAAGGTTAAAAGATATAAAGAACTAATGAATTTTATTTGTGAAAATAAAATAAAAAATATTTTTATAAAAATAATAATTTATATTATGAGCTAAATAAATAAAATCCAAACAAAAATAAAATTTTAGATTTGATGGCATTTAAATGAATAAAATGTAATTTTAAATAAGGATAAAATATAAGAAATGAAAACATGGGTGAAAAATAAAATGAAATTAAACATTTGAAGGTAAAAATATTATGAGGTAAATAAAATAATTTTATAAAATTATATTAATTATTTGGTACTTTTAAATAAAGTAAAATGACATAAATGTATATTTAATTAGAAAAAAACTATAAAAATATAATTGATATAGAACATATTAGCTACGAATTTATAAATTTAGAAATAATTTTATAAAATATTTTTTGTTTTATTATAAATAAAACAAACTTATTACTATTAAATAATGAATCCTATAATTTAAGTGCCTAAAAATAGTAAAATATAAGTTTTATGAAATATGAAATTATATTTACAGTTATAAGTTTTTTTTTAAAAAAAAATTGGGCTTTTAAATAATTACAAATAGATTTATTGTTAATTAAATACAATTAAAACAAAAAATAATACAAAATTAAATAAAAAGTTAAAAAAAAAGTTTAGATTAAATTGAAATATGTTAGTATTTTTATGGATTGTTGAATTTAAATAATTCCAATTATCAGTTATTGGCCGTTACCGGTGCCAACCTCAACAATCACTAAAAATCACTACTGAAGGTCTCACCTTTTAACTTATTTTCCCTTAGCGGTCCTATATTAACTAGAAATTAACCCAGTTAGGTTTTGTTGACGTGGACTGCTTATGTGGTAAAAAAAATTCAAAGTTTTGCTGATGTGGACCGTTTATGTGGCAAAAGTTAAACTTTTGATGACGTGAACTGCTTATGTGGCAAAGTTTGATGATGTTTATGGTTTTTGTGGCAATGTTTTGATGACGTGCGCAACTTATGTGGCAGTCCAAATCAGTAAAAACTAACAAAGTTAACTTTTAGTTAGTACATGACCGATGAGGAAAAATAGGTTCCCATACCCGTAATCATACCGTACCCGTACCCTTACCAGTACTCGTACCTGTACCAATTTTGGGTATTCGGTATACGTATCAGTACCTTGTTTTATTTATTTCGGTATTTGGTATTTCGATATCGGTATGGGTAAAAATGGTACGATTACCGAATTTTATATACTAATGAGTCTGATATTATGTTTTACTTTGTAGTATAGTATTTATGGTACCCGTATCGATTTTACCTATTTGGTACCCGTATCATATTAGTACTCGTACCAACTTTACCAATTTTGTACCCGTATAGTGTTGATACTCGTAATGATTTACCTACTGGTACTTGTACGAGTATTCAAAAAATAAAAATAAAAATAAAAAGTGTTACGAAAATGAGTATTGTACCGAAATATCCGTAATATATTCGATACCCACTTTGGTTCAGATTCAATACCGGTTTTTTTTTGTACTGGTACGAATACAAACATGATACCGATATTATCTCTAGTCAGCAGTGATGGTTGAAGTTGATAACCAATAGATAATAGTCAGAATTATTTAAGTAAAATATTCCAAGTTTTAACACAATCCAAGAGAAATTGAAAGAAACAATAATATAATTTTAAAACTAAAAACAATAATACTTTCAGTTATATTCGTAAAGACCCCATAATTAAAGTGTGGTTATAATAAAACCTCTCATTTCTATTTCCACCCCCTTACGGTGTGTTCCGGAGATTCATTAAAGGAAAGAAAAGAAAGGAATTGAAAGGAAGTTGGGAAAATTGGTGTTCCAGAGTTTTATTTGAGAAGAGAATGAAAGAGAAGAGGAGGGAAAGTTTGGGGTTTTTAACCTTCATATGTTTCCTTCCAAATTGGAAGGATTGGAAGAGAAAGGATCAGATAAAAATCACGTTTTGATTTCAATTACATCTTTACCCTTATCAACAACAAGAAGATGGTGGGTATATCTCCCACCACCCCGCCATATTGAACCCACATTCCATATCTATCGGTTCTTAACCCTCCATCCCACAATATATTATCGTCTCCAGCCTTTCACACATATTCACCTACAAATCGACCTGCCAGTTCATCTTTCAGGTATGATTTGTTTATAAAATTGAATGATTTGCTGATGCTTCTTTATGGTATGGTCCAGACCTGTTATTTAATAGTGTATACATATACAAATATACTGACCTGATGCTTCTTGTTGATGCTTCTTTATTTACTTAGTTTGTCTATTTGTCTTTTGTGTATTTGTCTTTTGTGTGTGTATTTGTCTAATGACGAAACTGATTTTTTTTTTATTTTCTTTTTTTGGCTTCATTTTGATTTTTTTTGTGTGTGATGAAATTGAGTTTTTGGTATCATCAGTTTAAGTTAAGGAAAGAGGTTAGGTTAGGGCAGTGATGTTTAGCTTTATCAAAGAGTAACCATCATCATCATCATCATCATCATACTCAGTTAATCCCACCTATAGCAAAAGCTAAGGTAGGGTCTGAGGAGGGTAAGATGTAGACAACCTTACCTCTACCCCTAAGAATAGAGAGGCTGCTTCCAGTGAGACCCCCGGCTCGATGTGGTTTGGTATCAAACCTTAGACATAAGGCACAGAACACTTAGCAATCGGGACAAACCCGATCAGTGCATGTACCCCTTTGTCTTTTGGCTATCCACGCCACCACATGATGCATGATTAATCGTCCGTTGTTTTTAACGTTATTTTCACGAAATTAGTAAAATAACGTTAAAACTAGTGCAACTTTACTTTTGCCCCCCAAGGGTCACACATTTATCAAAGAGTAATAAGGTAAAGAAATTATCTTGATCAACCAAACATTAATAAATTTGCTCCATGATTGCTATTAGGTTTGTGTTGTTATTAATGTTTCTTTGTTGATACTGAGAATTTGTGTTGTTATCTTTGGTGAAATGTAGGAAAGAAATGCCCGATTGCAGAAGACTGATAACATTAACATAGAAAGCGTTCCGGAAGTGGATGACTTTTTAGCTGCCAATGATGTAATATTGGAGAGTCAAAACATTATCGATGATGATATTCAAGTGGTTTATCCTTCGTCTTCTCAACTTGAGCAGTCTTCAAGTGCTAAGAAATGTAAGAGTAGAAAAAGAAAAGTTGAGCAACAAGATGAAGGTTTAGCCTCTGTGATTATGAATAGCGTTGGCAGCGTGGCTAATGCAATTATAGATGGCAATAAAATTATTCAGGAGAGTAATAATATACTAGGAAGAGTTTATCATCGCAAGTACACAGGTGAGGAAATCTATAATGAATTGGAGCCGATGGGTTTGGAAACTCATGCACTACAGTTGGCTTTCAATTATTTGTCAGAGAATCAAGCTAAAGCAAGATCATTATTTACTTGTCCTCTTCAAATACGGTTGACTATGCTGAAAGGTATGATTGGTTTAAAGAATTAAGCGAGTTAAGGATGCATATTTTGAAGTTTTTCTGGTTTGATAAGTTAGTACATTAATGACATTTTTATTTCTTGTGTATTTGACTTGAATAACAATAGATTTGGTTTATGTTTTATTTCAAACGGGTCAATTTGGGTTGTGTTTTATTTATAACATGTAGATTTGATTTGGGTTTGGCATTATTTCAAACGGGTCAACTTTGGTTGTGTTTTATTTCAAATACTATACATGTGGCTGTTCGGTTGAAGCTGCTGCATTTTAGTGCTGCTGATGTATCCTCAGCTACACATACTGGAAATTTGTGCAATGGTCTACTACACTGCCATACCTAAGCTGCTGATGATGTTTCCTCAGCTGCATTGTTTTTGAGTTAACTGATATGCAGGAAATCTGTGTCTTTTAGTTATGTTTTTTAAGAGTCTTGGGTGTTCGTGTTCTTGTTTCTTGAATCTTGAAATTGTTTTTGAGTTAACTGATTAAATGATTGTTGATTATGGCAACTTTAAAATGGTAATACAAGTACTTTTAAATATTTTTCGCAACCAATATACATGATTTAGAACTTGTTTCCCCTGATATTCTTGAGCTGTTAGAGCTCTTGAATGAAACGTGTTCATTCTGTCCTCACTGTTACTTTAATGGTCTCCTCAATGTTATATACAAGACATGGAATGAAAAATGCATTGTAAATATAAAATAAAAGTAAAAAAAATGGAAAAAGAACTTGAAAACTTGATTCATTCTGTCCTCACTGTTACTTTAATGGTCTCCTCTTCATGCACACATGTTCTTTTCAAAATCATTCAATCTCATTCGTAACCAAGTCAACTCAAGTTTCAACTCGCGGTTTTCGCGTCTTTCAACGAATTTATTCAGCTTTTTCATGGTTTCTATAACTTTTTTTATGCTAACTGTTTGTTTCCTTTTTGTAGTTCGAAACACTAGCTAGTGAAATTGGATTGGAACTTTTTTTTACTTAATACATTGGAAGTTTGACTTTTAGCAACTTTTATAACAATGTTTTGTCACTGCACTACCCTCTTAATCATTCATAGAATGAGTAATAACCATCTAAGATCATCTAAGTGAGGTAACTTAAAAATGACAAAAAAATAATTGAAAACATAATCTGACCCGTTAAGGATTTAGTGTATATAAACAGTCCTTGACGCAATGATCATGATATCATAGGTATGCCTACATGTTAGTAAATATATAAGATATGTTTTATGTTCGTTATATGCTGAAAACATGGCTGCAATAATGATTATGCATGTGAATATGCCAGATAATAACAAAACAATGCTATAAGAAATTTCAGTTACATTCAACAGGCCATAACTTAGTCAAAACCAAAGCTTTTTACATGATTTTTGAGGCTATCATATAGTACTCTGAGTTTTACATGTTCCTACCAAATTTCATAAATTTTAAATGTGTTTTGATACCCCAAAAACCATCTGCAAGGAACACTGCACAATCTGTCCAGAAAATTAAATATCTTTCAAAAGCTATAAGTTGCAAACCATTCGCTCAAATGACCTAATTTATCATGTGGGATTATTTTAAGATATGCATAATAAAGTTCTTAAAAGTTTACAACGTGAATGTGTAGTTAAAACCTGAAACAAAGGCCATGTTTACAACTTGAATGATAGGTTTAAGTAATTAAGCGAGGTAAGGATGCATTTATTAATGTCCGCAACAATGTCGGCCACACTCGAATTCTTGCCCGAAAAAACCTTCTCGTTCCTGGCCTTCCAAATCCTCCAACCAGCGATTATAAAGATGCCTTGCAGCAACATCTTCCTGTGCGCACAGAACTCGTGCAGTACCACCAGGTCAGCAATGCTGAAAACAAACGCTTCAGGAATGCGACACTAACAACCTCGGTACGAGGTCAGAAAAAACTGATTTTTGACCCGAAGCACCTTGCTATAGCCAAAGCGAGGCGCTTCGAATCAAAATTTTTATTTTGGGTATTTTTTGGTGTTTTGAATTGGTTTTTTATTTTTTTAATATATTTATTGTAAAAAACAATTTAAAAACAAAATAATAACCACCAACTTGTATCGACTTGATGTTTAATGGTGTTGTCCTTGAAGATAGCGATACCCTTGCTGAAGATATTCATCAAGACCTTTAGCAAAGGGGTTATTACTGTGGAAGTCAACCCCTCATATACCATTGGCAATGTAAAATCCAAGATCCAGGATGGGCTAGATATTCCTCATGATGCGCAACAATTGATTGTTGGAATTTTAATAATATGAATGGATATTTAATTAATAAAATTTATTAATTAATGTATTCATAATGTGGATTGAAGAAAAACTCTTGAGTTGAGTTTTTTTTTATTTCACTTAATTAACTTTTATTAGAGTATTAAGTCTCTAATTAAGAGAAAGACTCTTCACTCATCCTCAACTCTTTATAATTGTAGGCTATGTGCCTTATTTGATACTAGAGGAAAAATATACTTGAATACATGTAGGGTTCTTGAGAAGAATAAAGACTTCACTCATGTGTTGAGTACATGGAGATGAGTACTTTCTACCAAATTCCATAAGTTCTAACACTATAATTTACCTGGTGTAACCTCGGGCGCGTAGCCTTCTCCGGCAGTACAGACTGCTTCGGCTGTTGTACCCTGGGAGACAGACGCGTTATCTTTAGTAGAGGCGTGAAATCTGTTTTAAGGGAAGCGTGTTGAACACGTGCCTCAGCCACAACCGTCAACATTAGTTTGTTTATTCTTGCAGCCAAGAAGGATCATACAAAAGGACGCGGTTCAAGTCCTTGTTAAAGACGAAGCAGAAATCACATAAGAAGACGCGGTAGAAGCTCTTGATGAAAACTTCGGTTTGACTCATTTTATGTTGTATTTGATATTATTTTCATTTGAATTTGTATACGGTGTGTGTACTACGATTTCCCAAAATTGTATAAAGAGAGTATCTTTATTATTTTATTAATGTTATTTTAATAAAATTGTGACCCATGTCCTACAATCTTAAAACAGATTTCATGAGATTGTTGCTACAATCTTAAAACCTTATTCATAAGGATTTTGGGTTCACGAAGTGGTTAAAAAAAATTGTTTTACAGATTTTTGTATAATCTTGTAAATATTCGTTTTGGGAAATATGTATGTAGTACAACTTGTTGGGTTTGGATTTATAGATATTGTGGTATAATGTTAAATCCTACACCGTGATACAAAACAATTGGTTTTGATTCAACCATTTGGTTTTAAACGATCTTAATCGTGATTTTTTATAACATGTGTGTTATACCGGGTTTATTGGTGTAAACCATACGTTTTTTTGTAAACGTTAAATTCCACAACGTTCGCGTAGGACTTGGTTTATTTTATAAACAATACGTTTTTTGTAAACGTTTCATTTTCTAACATGTGTGTTAGAAATGATTATGTTAGAAAAGATATATTGATTTGAGAAGTTTGTCTAAGCGTCTCGTTTCTTATAATGGGTGTTGGAAATAGTTTATTTTGATAAACTAAAAAGCCTTATAATGATTTTTGTAATCATTTATTTCTAACGAGCGTGTTAGAACCGGTTTATTTTATGCAAACCGATAAGTGTTATAACGATTTTTGTAATCGATAATGTCTAACAAGTGTGTTGGAAAATGTTTTTTAATATAAATCAATAAGCATGATAATGATTTTTGTAATCATTTACTTCTAACGATGGTGTTAGAATTTGTTTATGGTATATAAATTGTCAAGTTCGTAACGATTGTGTAATCGTTTAATTCTAACGAGTGTGTTAGAACTGATTAATTGATAAGTTTATAACGATTTTTGTAATCGTTTATTGCTATCTAGTATGTTTGAAATGGTTTATAGAACCTTCAACTTCAAGAATGATTTTTGTAATCATTTGTCTTCTAACATGTGTGTTAGAAACGGTTTATGAAAACCATCGGTTTTTAAAATGGGATGGTAATAGTTATTTTCTAACAGGTGTGTTAAAAATGGTTTAACTTTTGAACCACACATGTGTTTAAGATATTTCGTATTGAAGTTTTACTACTTCTAAATGTGCGAGTTAGAACTCGTTTTAGTTTTCTAACATGTGTGTTAGAAAATTTTTATCACTGGTACGAGTTTAGATACGATTTATTTTATAAAACGAAATATTTGGAAATATTTCATGTAAAAAAAATGACTCTAACGTGCGCGTTATGATCATTTAAGTTCTAACATGTTTGTTAGAAATGTTTTATTTGAAAAAGAAAATGTTTTATGTAAACATTTTATTTTTCTATTATATTCATTAGAAATGGATTCTTTTATGAACTATATCATTGGAAAAGGTTTTATGTAAACGTCCAATTTTATCACGTGCGCGTTATAACATGATTTTTTTTCCATGTGTGTTTGAAACCGTTATAGTACATGTGTAGTAAACTGAAACCATATAAAAAGTTTGCTATTTTGGGTTTTGGTATACGGTTTCATAAACCCGTATTGATATTATAAATATAATATATTGCAAAACTAAGGAAATGTTTTAAAATGATTTTAAAACAAGTTTTGCATAGTTTTGATAATTCAAACGGTTCGTTACTTTTGCTAGATGTAGCATATGCTGAACCAAAGTAGTGTTCTTGTTGACACTATACGGTAGAAAACAACTTGGTGTTGTTGTGAACAAGATCAATTGTTCAAGCTTTACTACTTAATTGTAGTATTTTTAACGACTTGGTGTTGTTTTGAACAGATTTGTGAATGTCTAACTTTAGAATTTCACGATCAAATGAGGAACTTGTACTTATAAGTGCATAGAGTTCTCAAGGCATGTTGCAAGACGATATTGTTGTGATGACTTTGATTGGATGATAAAAGTGTTGAAGATGATAACACTATGAGATTTAATGTGTAGATATGTCTATGTATCCGTTTAAACTTTTAAAGTGTTTTGCACTTTTTGATTTAGTTTCAAATGTATATTATTGCTTTGTGTTCAATATCTTCGGATAACACATGCAATTTTTTACAAAGAAATAAATCAAAGGTTTGTGACGTATGAAATGTTATTTTTTTTTTAATAAATAACTATAACGTCAAATATACAATGTTAAAGAACAATGTTATAAACGGATAGTATATGGAAAGAATTGGACATAAACAACTTAAGAGTTGTTGCATTGACTAAAAGTTGGAGACGAGACATCAAATGTCTAACCATATCATGAGAGAATCATGAAAGAAAGTGGCGAGTGTATTGAGATGAAATACACAAGTATGTTACATATCGATATATTTCATTAAAGATTGTCGTGAGAATTCGCAAGGGTGAATTTTACTATACGGAAGAAATATATGTTAATACCAATCTTTAATGAACTAGGAAAGATTTGTTCCAAAAGATTTACGATTGAAAATGGAGGACATGTTGATATGACTACCACTTTCAAGTTGTTGGAAGTATGTAAATGTTTTGACTTTAAAATTGGGAGAGTGTCCTAAATGCACATAGATTTAAAATAAAACGACAAGTCATCTCACTTAAAGACACAATTTTGAAGTCGTTTTGTTGAGTGTGAATCTAAGTGATTTCATATCAACATAAAAGTAATTGTACACTTATATTATTCATACCTTTTGTGGGTGATGAATGTGTTCACCAAAGTTACTCGAGATAAGACTTATAGTCAAGTACTTATAAGTTAATGGTGAAGCCTTAGAGAACAAAGGCAAAAATGTTATATTCTTAGACTGAATAATGGAAAATGCATGTTTATGTAACATACATATGAGACTATATGATCTCATGGTCATGTCTAAAATAAGAATGAATGTTTCTAAGAGATAATGAGTTTATCTCTTAAGGCTGTGAAGAATCAGAATGATGCATCTTCTGTTCACATGCTAGAGTATTGTAGTCTAAAGCATGCTAGACTAGTACATGTTAATTTATATGCTCTGTGGAGATTAAATTAACTTTAAACATTCAAATTATAAGATGGCATGAGAATGAATTTGGTGTCTAACAAAGTCTAAAAATATCACTTCATTCAGTCTAATGGAATAACTTGAGAAAACCCGATTAACTAGATCATTGATAATGATTATAGCCGGTTTTCTAAGTGTAGTGATGAGAACTCATACACACATAAGTGCTGGCATCTCACGCTAAGGCATATGTTGTCATGTTTAGATTTAAATCCCCTTGTGTATAAGTTTAATATGAGTTGAACAATATATTTGAATGACTTCATTGACACAAAGATATAGATATTTGTTATCTAATCAAGGTGTCCAGTAGTCATCGTGAGTAGTATTACTTAAACTTGATCAAAGTGCAAGTAATGTGGGGGAGAGATCCATTTAAAAAAAACAACCATAGGTTTGTATAAATGGTGTTTGAGGAGTCTCTCAATCCATATAAAAAGATGACATTTCTTTACCTTTTATCTTGTGTTGGATTGTTTCAATCTAATAACGCTTAAATGTGGGGGATAACTTGCATTTGATCATATGAAGTTAAAAAGTTGGTAATAAAGGTTATGGTTGTAACGAGCCATAAGGAGTTAATCTGGTTGATTAGACTCAAATGCCAACTTGATAAAGAGTTAATCTGATTGATTAGACTCAGATGCCAATCGGTTTGATATTAATGCCTGATGATTGAATACCGGCCATATGCATAATGAATATGTAATCATATTGAAATAAGGTTTTTTTTAGTCTAAAAAGAAGACGTTATAACTAGATCAAAGTTTAGATCATGAGTTATAGTCTTACGAGTTGACAATAAGGCATGAACGACTTGCGAGTTGATAACACGTTAGTACAACTGATCTCAATTGCAAAATTATCAGTAGTGACTTGACGAAGTCAAAGATAGTCTTATGGATCCAACAACCTGAGGGTTGATGAGAGATCAAGTTGTGGAATGAGACTAAAGCCCATAGAAAAAGGCTTGTGAAGGAAACCTACCTTAGTTAATTGGAGATCCCAAGATCTAAGTTCAATAGGACAACTAATTCATATGCCTAAGGGTGGTCACTGTGGGGGCATGGCTAATATGTGTAAGCTAGTATATATGGTTATATATATCCCCCTAAACTATAAAAGGGTGTTTAAATACGTCCTTGTCCATTCCTATGACATTCAGTGACAAATTGTGAGGATAAGCATAATATATGGTAAATGATGTAGGTAAATCATGGTAACCATAATGCTTTTAATGATTTGAGAAAAATCACCTATGTTAGAGAGAAGTGGGGTCGCTTCAAATGGAATTGGGGGCACAATTCCTAGAGCTCTCGCAGAACCAGGAAAGTGTTCCAGGACCATTATTGGACACGAAAGTGAGGGGATGGCCCGGCTAAGGAGAGTATTGTGTGAAGTGTATTGTCGTCTACAGGCTAAGTATGCTTCACAAAGGAAGGTTCAAAGCTAATACCTACCTATCCTGCAATACTTAACTGTCGAGGTTGCATTGGAAAATTTGTGTGTTTTGATCAATCTCCATTCATGTGGGGGATTGTTGGAATTTTAATAATATGAATGGATATTTAATTAATAAAATTTATTAATTAATGTATTCATAATGTGGATTGAAGAAAAACTCTTGAGTTGAGTTTTTTTTTATTTCACTTAATTAACTTTTATTAGAGTATTAAGTCTCTAATTAAGAGAAAGACTCTTCACTCATCCTCAACTCTTTATAATTGTAGGCTATGTGCCTTATTTGATACTAGAGGAAAAATATACTTGAATACATGTAGGGTTCTTGAGAAGAATAAAGACTTCACTCATGTGTTGAGTACATGGAGATGAGTACTTTCTACCAAATTCCATAAGTTCTAACACTATAATTTACCTGGTGTAACCTCGGGCGCGTAGCCTTCTCCGGCAGTACAGACTGCTTCGGCTGTTGTACCCTGGGAGACAGACGCGTTATCTTTAGTAGAGGCGTGAAATCTGTTTTAAGGGAAGCGTGTTGAACACGTGCCTCAGCCACAACCGTCAACATTAGTTTGTTTATTCTTGCAGCCAAGAAGGATCATACAAAAGGACGCGGTTCAAGTCATTGTTAAAGACGAAGCAGAAATCACATAAGAAGACGCGGTAGAAGCTCTTGATGAAAACTTCGGTTTGACTCATTTTATGTTGTATTTGATATTATTTTCATTTGAATTTGTATACGGTGTGTGTACTACGATTTCCCAAAATTGTATAAAGAGAGTATCTTTATTATTTTATTAATGTTATTTTAATAAAATTGTGACCCATGTCCTACATTGATCTTCAACGAAATGGTTCTGGACAACTTTGACACCGTTGCTTGTATCGACTTGAGATATGAGTTTTATTAACTTTTAAATATCTCTGATCCATGGTATCCACTAACCTCAGCGACAACGAAATCCATAATTAGACGATTTTTTGTTTACTTTCCCATTGATTTCAAGTATGTTACCTTCATCGTTGACAGATATCTCTCCGACAACAACTTCCTCGTACCGATCACAATGTCCAACAACTAAATTTTACTTGCTTGCCTGAACAGTTGTTTTACTAATTTTCGACTCTTGTATATCGTCTTATTTGACATTTAGACTAATAGAACTGTTTTTTAGTCATAATCAGGAAACTAAAAGTATTTATTGAAACTAATGGACAAAATTGCATATTAGATAACCCGGCCCCTTTAAATCTCTAACCCATTTCTTGACCTTAGTCAATGGTGTTGTTTGATATAAAATACCCTTTAGGGGCTTATATTGAGACGAAGTAAAGATGAAGACGTTTATTTGTCACATGTTCATAGCTAGTCTTTCATTCACAAACTAGTAATGCATTTTTTTTTTCCTCTCAGCCATAGCCTACAGGGTTTAAGTTTCTTAAGTTTTATTATTTTATTTATTTTATCTGAAGAATTATTTATCTTTGATGATTTCATACGCATTGAATCTTGGTTGATCCATAAAAACAATACTTTAATCTTCTAAGAATCTTCAACACATATATTGAAAGTTTAGATGTCGATAGAAGCCATAGACTTCATACGGTTAACAAGAAGCTACATGCTACAGCTAGTACTTGCCATGAACATGGTGCTGGTTCAAATACAAAGTAATGAAAACGTGCGAAGTGTGCGAAGTCACTTTGTACATGATAATTACGTACGTAATGTTTTTGTATGTTCATGAAAGCATTATGTAATTATCATTACGTAATGAAAACGTACAATAACCGTCCCCTATGTTTATATATAAGTATATAACCATATAAGCTTAATAGGGAAACATGCCATAGCCCGGTTGCTCAAAGCCTGAATGCGTGTAAGGCTACTTGCTAAAAATCATGCTTTTGACCCATGAACTTGTGAAAATTGATAATGTTGACCTTTTTGCAAATATTTGAAACTGGTTGCAGGTGTTCTTTTTCAAACATGTTATCTGGAATGAAATATGTTTGAAAAAAACATCTTTAAAGTTGTCTCTTAACAATATCAATGATATTCAAACATAAAATGAAACCACTATCTAATTGAATTACACTACGCCAAAAAAGGCATTTGGCCACACCAAAAAAGTGTGACCATGTATCTTCCGTCACACTTTTTTTCCAGCTCAAGTGTGACCATAGGTCGAGTCATCTTATAAAGTTGCCGTAGGTCACATTTGCAACACTTTTCTGGTGTGGCTACTAAATGTCACAACTTTTTTAAAGTGTTGCTAAAAGTTTTGAAAAGATATGTTTTTAATCACATGATACAAATTATGTAGCCGTAGGTCATATTTGGCCACAATTTACTAGTATGCCTAATAAATGTCACAGTTTTTTTCTTAAAGTATGACTAAATGTTTTGAATACATGTGTTTTTTTGTCACATTAAACAAATATAGTGACCACATATCACATTTGGTCACACTTTTAAAGTGTGGCTAGTAAACGTCACATTTTTTTCTTAAACTGTGCCTAAAGGTTTGACCTCTTATGCAATGGTCACATGAAAAATAAAATTGGTGGCAAAAAATGTTTTGAAATATTATATATGAGCTTTAGTCACTACTAGAAAAATACCCCTATCTTGACACACATTTTATGACACGCACTCATTTATGACACTCAAAAGCGTATGTCATAAAAAAATTGTCATGGTTTATAAAATTTGGTTAATTAATGACACGCATTTTTGCATGTCAAAAATTTATTGTCATCAAATATAAAATATGACGGTATTAAAAACCGTGTGTCATGTTTTCATGTCATAATTTAATTTTCTAAAAATTTTAAAACTCCCTCCCACGTATTTTCATTCCCTCTATCTACCCCAAAACCCTCCTCCACATTACATTACAACTCCCTGTGCTCAAACCCTCCAACAAAAAATTTTCCAAAGAAAAAAAACCCTCCAACAAAACCAAAAATTATCAAGATCAAGAGAGATTCTCAAGTATATTTGAATTGTTAGTGAAAGATTACACACGCCTGCCTGCCTATCTTCCAAACACACGCCCCCAGATTTGGGGATAGTTAAGTTAATCCAGGGTTTATAGATAGATAGATCTGAAAGAACCTCTCTTGATGTTTTACGATTCAAGAGAGATCCGGTGATTATTATTATTATTATTATTATTATATTTATTATTATTATGTTGTTGTTGTTGTCTTTTTGATACAATAATAATCTGGATTCCCCAGTTTTCAAGCTCCGATTCCGTTGTTATTATTATTATTATTATTATTATTATTATTATTATTATTATTATTATTATTTTAGGTTTTTAGTTTGTATATTATTGCCCCTGGGGTGAGGTTTTTAATTAATTTTGTTGTTGAATAGCTTAATTTTAGTTTAGTTAGTTGTAGTAGTAAAAGATAAAGATTGTCTAAAGGCGACATTGGGAGGTTGCTGCTGTCAATGCAAATTTGTTAACAAAGAATTTATTATTTTTGAGATCAATGTCGTGGGCAGGCCTAGAAGATATCTATCTCTCTACTTCTCTTGCAAGCTATCTTGACGGTAAGGTTTTTTTTTTTTTTTTTTTTTTTTTTTTAATCTGCCAGATGCTTTTACTTTCTTGTTGGTCTTACGTTTGTTAATCTTGTAGAAGCTGTTTCCTAATATTTTATACCTTTAATCACCATGCAAGGTTGTCATTATTATTTGCTTTTGTCTATGATGCGATAACTAGTATGTGTGTAGGATTATAATGTGCACATGTGTAACAAGTTGTCATTATTATTTGCTTTTCTACAAAAGCTTTCAAATTTTTGAACAAGCGTGTTGTATTATTATCTAGATGACTAGATTCATTTGATAAGCTATGTTTAGATATAAATAAGTGAATGTTAAACTTATATTTGTTATTGTTTTTTGAAGGAATGGCAACATGTGCGAGATCACATGGTGGCGACGGTGGTGTCGACCTCCTCATGGACTACTAGGATCCCTCGTGGTTGCGAGTCTTGTAAGTTACATTTTTAGTTATATACTTGTCTTTATGTTGCTTATAGTGCAAAAAAAAAAATCAGTCCATATCGATTAAGGGTAAAAACGGGTTGGATAAAAATAAGATATAACATGAAAAGTTTAGCAAGCATGAATAAACCACTACTTATTCAAATGAATGATTCGGTGAGCTACATATTAGCAAATATGCAGGATGAAGATGGAATATATTTTGGTTCATTATCATGTAATGCCTAGATGAGTAATTGAGAGTTAGTGGTTTGATACATCCGGATAGATTAGATATTAGTCATTTGCTTAGATATTAGTTGTGAGTAATTGCGAGTCTAGTTCGATTGAATGCTTCCTATCTGTTGTGTATTTGATTAGATATTAGTCATTTGCTTCGTTTTTGGTTCATTGTTTGTTAATTGTTGTGCACACCAAGTGTTTGTAATATTGTTGGTGTAATGTTTGGTAATTGCTTAACGTTATGTAAGTTGGTCGAGTCAAATTCTAGCCACCTTGTTTTCTTGAAACTAAAACCATCATGAACCTTAACCTTCATCTTATTAATTTAATTGTTTTCTCAGGTCGGGGGAGGAGTATATGTATACACGGATGCGGATATTGATGTCAGTCGTGAAGAATAGTCAACTTATGCCGCAACCTTCATTTTCAAGTGATCCGTATGTTTAGGTATAGACTAACGTAATGTATTGACACAATATTTTTGTAACCGTTGTACTTGTGGTAGGATTCGATAAATGTTTATATTGTAATGGATTTTTTGGTGGTATATATAATAAATGCAGTTTTATTATGTAATTTATTGATTTTGTAATTATAAATTTAAATATAAATCCAGGGATATTAGTCATTTTGCAGAATTTTTTTTTAGGTAAAAAAAAAACTATGACACGCAAAATGAGTGTCGCAAAGGTGTGTCAAGAATGTATGTCATTAAAGAGTGTCATGAAAGCGTGTCATAAATGCGTGTCAAAAAAGCGTGTCATAAACGCGTGTCATTAAAAGATGACACGCGCTTGCGTGTCATAAAAATTTAATGACATGTTCTTCCTTGACACTTTGTTGTGTGTCATAAACACCCTTTTATGACGCGCAATGCGCGTCAAGATAGGGGTATTTTTCTAGTAGTGAATAACCGTCCCCTATGTTTATATATAAGTATATAACCATATAAGCTTAATAGGGAAACATGCCATAGCCCGGTTGCTCAAAGCCTGAATGCGTGTAAGGCTACTTGCTAAAAATCATGCTTTTGACCCATGAACTTGTGAAAATTGATAATGTTGACCTTTTTGCAAATATTTGAAACTGGTTGCAGGTGTTCTTTTTCAAACATGTTATCTGGAATGAAATATGTTTGAAAAAAACATCTTTAAAGTTGTCTCTTAACAATATCAATGATATTCAAACATAAAATGAAACCACTATCTAATTGAATTACACTACGTCAAAAAAGGCATTTGGCCACACCAAAAAAGTGTGACCATGTATCTTCCGTCACACTTTTTTTCCAGCTCAAGTGTGACCATAGGTCGAGTCATCTTATAAAGTTGCCGTAGGTCACATTTTGCAACAGTTTTCTGGTGTGGCTACTAAATGTCACAACTTTTTTTAAAGTGTTGCTAAAAGTTTTGAAAAGATATGTTTTTAATCACATGATACAAATTATGTAGCCGTAGGTCATATTTGGCCACAATTTACTAGTATGCCTAATAAATGTCACAGTTTTTTTCTTAAAGTATGACTAAATGTTTTGAATACATGTGTTTTTTGTCACATTAAACAAATATAGTGACCACATATCACATTTGGTCACACTTTTTAAAGTGTGGCTAGTAAACATCACATTTTTTTCTTAAACTGTGCCTAAAGGTTTGACCTCTTATGCAATGGTCACATGAAAAATAAAATTGGTGGCAAAAAATGTTTTGAAATATCATATATGAGCTTTAGTCACACATTTAATTAAAGGCGTGGCAGAGCATTTTTGGTAAAAGTGTGGCGAAAGCCCTGTTTTGACGTAGTGTTAGTGGTGCCTGTTTCCATGTAAGAGTTTCGTTGACTTCATAAGTTTAGTTTGGCTTCAGTTAAGGTGTAGAGGCTTACTACATCTATTCAAAAAACTACTTAGCTAAATAATGTAAATAATTAGTTTTCAAGCACATTTAACAAAGTGATCTAAGTTATGATACATCTCAAAAGTGGTCATGTTTGGCATTTAAAATCCACCTCAAGTGATATCTATTTAATGAATCATATGATACATATCCATTACCATATTTCTATTCTGTCAGTGGAAAAATAAACTTGGAAAGTGAGTATTCTTGAGTTTGATAAATTGGGGATTGAAGGAGGGGAGAGGACGAATCAGTCTTTTTCAGTGGCTTGAAAGATTGGTACGATGGTTGGTGTGGGTTGGTTCATTTGGAAAACGTGGGTCCTGCGAAAGGTTTTGCGCCCCCTCTACCCTTAAAAGCGCACTAGATTAGGGTTGGGATTATTTTTTACCAAATGATGGCACCGGTTTCCACAATGAGCGTGTCTAATCGGTACGTCTACTAGTAACTGGATTTATGTGTTTGGTAATACTCAGGATCGTTACCAGTATTTTTGGTATTTCGAGCCGATCTGGAGTGTAAAGAGTTTTTGCAAAATTTTGTTTATTATTTTGAGTGAATTCAAGTCTATTTTAGGCAAAATTTTGTTTTTTGTCATCTATCTTGACATATCTGACACATTTCAAAAATCCAAATCAATAGTACCCGTTTATTTTTTTATATTTTGCACCTACTACACAAAAAACCTTTAATAGTCTTTCTTCACTTTTATCTGCAAATAGATTTATTCATTTTATTTTGTGTCACGTTACCAGTAAAACATCTGAATCACAACACACTGGCATGCGTACTATACCTTTAATACTTATATAAGGTCAGGTACCTTTTCTTTATTTCTATTATATGTTTCATTTATTATAAAGTAATTACTGAAGGCGAGGGTCGTTGTAATCGGTTATAATATGTCTCTTTAATTTTATTTATGTTTTTAAAAACAAGAATGTGATGGAGAGGGCTACGTGCCATAAGCAAGTTGTATTGTAAGGCCAATGATTCAGTCCAGCTAGTTTGAGGTGGGAAGGTTTATCTCTTTGGAGGGTTCCTGCCCGGGTTTGGTCTCAGGTTCGAATCTCATGCTCCGCCGAAAAAATAACCGCTTAGGTTTGAAAGGAAAAACCCGTGTGGTGCTATGGGATTTGATCCTAGGCAGTGGTCGCTTTGCAACACATGATTTACCGCTGAAACATTACTCTCCAAAAAAAGGTTGTATTGTAAGGTCACACTGAAATATATATAACAAGTCTTGCCAAATAATATTTTTTTATAATTATTTAATAAAATATTTTATAATTGTCAAATTACATAAAAATTTACTTAAAAAAACACAAGCATCTATCTAATCCCAGATCAAGAAAAAAAAAAACCAACATTTAATTAAGACTGCTTTTAATATCAGTCAAGTAACCCAAAAAAAAAACCTCCGTCTCCTCACCAATGCATGCGACGGGCCTCAAGGGGGTACTGGTGTCGCCGGGCCTATAAGTTTGGTTATGTTTTTTTCTTTTTGTTGCTATCAAGTGTCAGGTTATGTTTTATTTAATTGGGTTTAAATGTTTAGGTTAAAACATTGTTGTGCCTAAGGCTATGGGGTGTGGAAACATGAAAAAGTTCATGTCTCTATGCCACCTAGGATGTCACCTCACCATTTTGATGTCTCAAGCATTTTGAGACATGAGTGGGGTGTGGAGACACCAACACTCCCATGTCTCAAGCATTAAAAAAATGAAAAAAAGAAAAAGAAAAAATATCATTGGAGACACAAACATTCATTTCAAAAAAAAAAAAAAAAAAAGAAAATTCACCCATTGGTCAGTCCTTTTCGTTCTCAGAGGGACGTGGGGGACGGGGCATTAGTGGGACGGGGCAGGGGGCGGTGTGGGGGTGGGGGACGGGGCAAAAAGTGAGGGACGGGGGGGGGGGGTGGGGGGGGGGGGGGGCGTCTGCATACCCATCAGCCTAATGGGTAGTTAGGGTAATTGGGTTTATTTGAAAACTAAATTTAATAGTTTAATAAATCAAAACTAAATAATTTAACAAACAAATTAAGTTTGTAAAACTAATTATAGTATTTTATTAAACAAAATCTATCTATATATATAAAAGAAAACGTATATGTTGACGTGGCGTGCAATGGAGGCCTCAACCTCCCTTGAGAGTATCACGTGGCATCATAATTGAAAGAGTTTAGTGTTTTTGAACTATTTCCTTTTTTAATTAAAAAAAAGATAAACATAAAACTCTAAATTAAATTGAGTTATTTTAGGAAAAAAAATTTAAAAATAAATTTAAAATTTTCTCTCTCATGTTTCCTCCCATAATTTTTAAACGTTTATATCTTTTATATACGAGATTTTTTAAAGAAAAAAATTACACCAAATTAACGAGCGTTTTATTATCTTTCCAACGAGTACCATAGTCCTATATAAAAAACAGAGAAAAATCGACTATTTTTTGTGGGGTTTCATTCATACAGGAAAAAACACACAAAGTGTTCATGTTATTCATTAATCATGTTTTTTCTTTTAAACCAGGTTCTTATCTACGATGTTGAAAATCAGCCCAATCGCCATGTTATCATTTGAATTTTACTAGGTATACTTCATCAAGAGAAGTTAGGAGAAACAATCGCGCAACACTGCAACACATGGTGTCACCTTATAGCAAGGTTATTTTTTATTTATTTAATTACAAGAGTAATAATTATTACTATTAGTATTAGTATTATTAGAATGGTTATATTTTTCAACCCCGGGACGCTCCCGGAAAGAATTGATAGTTGGTGACGTGGCGTTCAATGGTGGCCTCAACCATCTCTTGATTATGCCACGTGGCATAATGAGATGCAATGATTACAACTTCTAACTTAAGTGTTTGTTTAGTTGATTAGGTTAGGAATTATAAGAGCCATTAGAATGTGAGAAATTAGAGAGATGTGATGAGTTTTTTTAATAGTTGCAGCTTACATAAGTGATTCTTTAGATGATTACTGATTAAGTTTTAGATTTGGGAATATGAGTTATTACCGATTAGAATACTATGAACATGTAATGATTGAGAGATTTTGTGGTTAGTTAACTTGAGCCATTTACAATAGGTTATCACGTAAAATTAGATTTTCAACCCCGGGACCCTCCCGGGGTAATCAGCTAGTATAAACATATATAAAAATCTTAAAATTTTTGTTCCGCACGAGAGTGGGCTCTAATTGGTTGCCCACTTTGCCCCTCCCATGGCCCGACTTTGATTATTTGTTATTATTTTTTTTTAATGGCCCGACTTTGATTCTTAGTTATGACTTTTAAGTGTAAATTAGGGGTGTGCACGGTTTGGTTCTGTTTGGTTTTATGGTCAAACTATAACCGTAACCAAAGTGTTCGGTTTTGGTTTTTTCGGTTTTAGCACCGGTTCGGTTTTTCGGACATAATTACGTAAAATTTAAAAATAAAACGTATAATCCAATTTTTAAAAATCTTTCGTAAATATTTACATTTATGGTAACATATTTAACTTTTTGAATTAATATTGTTCACATTAACCGAACATTTTAAACTATTTTTATGTTTTTTCAAAGTTTTTATGAACACATGTTATTATGTAAATGGTCTTATTATAAATACATAATATTTAAGAATAAAACTAATAATTTCTAAATCAATTAATAAGAAACATTAAAAAACTAATTATAATGGTGATTCGGTTCAGTTTTTTTCGGTTTTTATAAAATGCAAAACCAAAACTGAACTTTTAATTTTGGTTCGGTTTTTTCGGTTCAACTTTTTCAGCTTTTGTGCGGTTTGTTTTTTTTAGTTCGGTTAGATCGGTTTTTTCGGTTTTCTGCTCACCCTTAAATTGTCAATATAAGTATTTGAATAAAAATAATATAAGAAGTTTGTATACTAATTATAAATGGACTTTAATACTACACTAGTCTTTGTTGGCTGGCTGGCTGGCAAGGGCTGCTTTCGGATTTTGTAAAATATTTAGAACTTAAATGAAGAATTCATTAAAACATGAGAAAAAGACTTTAGGTCTTCTTTATATTCAAGAGAATGAATGTGCTTACCTCATATACTTATCATGCCAGTTAGCCAGTTAACTATGGATATATAGCAACCAATGGGGTGGTGGTCTATTGGCAAAGACAAAGCCTTTAAAACACCTAGGTTGTGGAAGGTATTGGGTTCAAGTCCCACAGACTACAGGATTTAAAAAAAAAAAATTAACCTTTTAAAAAAAAAAAACTATGGATATATAGCAAATTATAATTAAACTAAGAGGGTGTTCGGGGTTGAGTTTTGAAATGGATTTTTAGATTATTCGTTTAGAAAACATAAATAATCAGTTTTTAGTGTTTGGGAAAGGTTTATAAAAATAGATTATTTGCGTCTAATAAGTGTGACACCCGACATATTTGACTTGACATTTTTAAACTTATAAGTCTACCTTAGCGGGAAACGTTTTATTTACGTACTTAACTGGGTTAGTTGAGTCGGGATTTTCTTACGTATTGTCCAGGGTTCAATGATCTGGAGGATCATTGGTGTCTTTTTATATACACACGAGTCTTGAGTCCCGTTGTTGGTGAATTACATAAACTAGATTAAGTGTTATGCGTAGATTGATTCATATATGGTGTATTATATGCAAATACATGTTTAAACGGTGTTTAGATGATTATCCATGTTTATATATGTTAAACATATGTTAGGATTACATGTTCATGTGTTTAGGATGTGTTAAAATGCGTTAAAACGACAAAACTGGAAAATCTGGAAAAGACCCTGTCTGGTTCGACCTTAGGGGGGTCGAACCTGACTATATGTTTGTTAAAAACCTCCTTCGACCACATAAACCCTCATTTGACCCCTGTACAGGGTCGAACCTACTCAGGCTATAAATACCAGACTTAGTCATTTTTCATCATTTTACAAACCCTAAACGCCTCTAAACACTCTCTTTCAACTTTTATCACTAGGGAATGAGTTTTTGATCTCGTTTTTCATAATCTAACCCTCTATATCATTACAAGTGAAGATTTAAGGTGTGTTCTTCATCCTAAATCCTTTTGAACAATTTTAATTCGTTTTCATAAAACCCCAAGGTTCCAGATCTGATCTAAGGTAACTTTTATGATTAATAACCTTTCTAAACAAAACCTTATCATAAAACATGACTTTTTCTTATGTATTAACATGTGTTAATGATCCTTCATGTTGTGTTATGTGTTGTTTGATACTTGTATGATGTTTTGATGATATAGAGATGTTCTAGGATGGTTATAACTTATGAGTTTTGATTATCTTAGGTCACAAGTTATTGGATGATGATGTTATGTCTAATTTGGGGATTTTGATAGATTTAGGGATTGATACTTGACATTGTTATGGATTATATGATTGGGGGTTTTGTTTCACATCATGATCTGAGCT
Source organism: Ambrosia x helenae (assembly GCA_030844895.1). NCBI lineage: Eukaryota > Viridiplantae > Streptophyta > Magnoliopsida > Asterales > Asteraceae > Ambrosia > Ambrosia x helenae. The sequence continues at coordinate 9,283,321 of CM061229.1, forward strand.
TAATAATATGATTGTTGAGTGATTCCACAAAAGTTTCCAAATTGGGTAAAGTTTTCATGCATGATGTGACATCTCCATAATTTTGCCATTTTGGGTAAACATTAAAACAAACTGATTTTGGAGTAAAATTAGTAGGGTTTCATGGGGATATGTTATTCATACTTGACTGATGTGTTTCATGATGTTTCGTGATGTTTTAGGATAGTTTTGATGCGTTTTTAGGAAGTTGGACTGAGGGGGTCGAACCTGGGGGTTCCTTCGACCATCGTGGGGAAAAAATGTTAAGGTCGAATGAACATGTGTTAAGGTCGAATGAACTTATTTTAGGTTGCATGAACTTATATTGGGGTCGAAGGAACACCATATGGGTCGAACCAAGCTTACTGGGGTCGAACCAAACTTATTTCTTTCCTTATTCGACCCAACTACTTCATATGTGCGATTCTTGATGCAAACTAAGTATTATATGCTTGAACCTTACTTGTAATCTATGTGTACTTGATTTATTTGTGTAATGGATCACCAACGGGATGTCGAGTCGGTCTGGTGTGTCGGTTAAACAGTCAAACACGTTTTCAAACTTACTTAGTCATGATCTGGACAATCGAGGACTAGTTAACCTTAGGGTTATTAGTCAAAACTCTTATACAAACTTTATTGATATATCACCGGTATTTGGGATTATCAAGGCTTATCTTTATTCTTATTTCAAGAACGCAAACTATGGTGAGTGTCACAGCCCCATTCTTTACTGTTTTCGGAACATTTCTGGGGGAGAAACATGCGGTACAAACTTTCTAACTTTTAGACCAACATATTACATTATATCACATGGATACTTAGTGACTCTTATTTCATCAGTAAAGTCCTCTCATGTCATAGTAAACCATTAATATGTGGGTACATAGTGGGGAAAGTGTGAATAGATCTATTGGACCCGGCAAGCCCCACTCGGGATGACTGGAGGTCAGTGGCGGGTGCATATTTGTCCTATATTCTATGGCACCGGGTGATGAACCGGTGACGGGTTTGAGGCATTCTTATTTGTCAACAGTGGTTCACGATACTATAGTATCATGTAACGATGTCTAGCTAGCATCAGGTATAGATGTAAGGATTGTTGGGTCTGGTTTACTTTGTGACAAACTTTTGCAAACTTTATCTCTGTGACTCACCGGCACTTTATGTGTTGTCTAACTTCGCATGTTTTCTCAGGTCGCTAAGGTAGAAGGGAGTCTTAGGCGCACTGGAGTCGCACTGTGTCTAGTTTTGCATTCATAAGCAATCCAGGTTGTGTTTGCATTCATACTTTTGACTTTGGTTTTGTAAACATATTATGCTTCCGCTGTCATAAACTATTTTACTTTTAAAACTTATAACTGCGTGGTTGGTATTCCTACGTAACATTTTATTGCATATAATTGTCGTTTGTTGTGACCGTTGACTTGGATCCTGGTATGTCACGCGCCTCGCGATAAAACCCTGCAAGTGAAATTTGAGGGTGTGACAATAAGTTACCAAAATGCAATAATCTAAAAACAGCTCTACCCCTACTGCAACAAAACGCATAATCTTTTTCAAAGGAGAGATGCCAAACACCCTTTAAATGCATTTATGAAATTATCTATTGGATACCCTTTCCAAGAGGGTGTTTAGGATTGCTTTTTGAAAACAGATTATGCGTTTTGTTGTAGTAGGCCCGGAGCTACTTTTAGATTATTCTACCGTTTTTTACCCTTGAGAGGATAGGTAAATTGGAAATTTTAGTTTCATTTACTTCAAAATCTTAAATAACAACATGCTAAGCATTGGCCCACTAAATACTAAAACCCTTTTATTATTTGATATTTTCCATTTGTTATAAAGAGTTTAAGTGGTGGCTCAAGGCAGGGGGGCCATGTAGGCTGTTTTCTCTCTGTCTGAATGACATTTTAAAATAAATCCACAACTTATAGAAAGCTCATAAAGAAAAGCAAAATGGGCCCAAGAAATGGATAGATACTAGTTCTTGTTGCAGGATTTGGAAAAGGAATAGTGGTGATAAAATCCATCAAGCAAAGAATATAACATTTTTTTGCTTTCTAAGTTTTCCCCTTTGGTGAAAATGTGATATCCACGACCCACATAGTAACAAATATATATATATATATATATATAGGATTAGGTTCAAATGAAAACCACTCCTTCGTAAAAGAACCATGAGAACACCGACGTAAAATGTGAATTTTTAAAATTTTTTTTTTCCACCGGTGAAAAAACGGGTAACCTTGACGTAAAAAAATAATAATTTTACAGCAGTGTAAACGACCATGGCCCACCTTATTTTGTCTTATTAGGTAAGGGAATATTCCTTTTTTTATTTTATTCCACTTTAATTGTGGTCCACATATGTTTTTTTGAATAAAATAAGTGTGTGGTGGAAAAGTGTGTTCTTTAGTTCTTTTACGAAAAGTGTGTTCTCATTTTACCCTAACCCTATATATATATAGGCTAAGTATCCATAGTAAACCCTAAAAATTAGGGCATGTAATATACATGTTTTTAAGTGTTTTAAGCCCAAAAAATCAAAAAAACGCCGAGCGGTTTTTTAAAAAAAATAATAAAATAAGTTATGCACATAACATATGTTAGCTTATTTTTGCACTGGTAACATATGTTATGATGCACAACTTATTTTTTTTTAAAAAAAAAACCCTTCGGCGTTTTTTTGATTTTTTTTTGGCTCAAAACACTTAAAAACATGTTTATTACATGCCCTAATTTTTTTTTAAAAAAAAAAGCTCAGGAAGTAGGATTTTTTAAGGGTTTACTAGAGTTTTCTCAAATTTTTAGGGTTTACTACAGAACCATCCCCTATATATAATATATATATATATATATATATATATATATATATAGGGGAGGGTTATCTTGAGAACGCTAAATATTGTGAGAACCGTGAGAACAAGTAAAAAAATCAATCAAAATCAATTTTTTTTAATACAAACCTCATTATAATCAAAATGCAACATTAATCAATGAATTTTCATTCCAAATAATTCATCTTTTCTTGCAAAAACACTTTCAAATTAACTTTTTACACATGTGTAAATGAAACACATACATAAACAGTAAATTTACACATGTGTAAAAACAATTTATTTTCGTAAACGTTTGAATTTTTTACGCGTAAATTATGTTTTTGAGATTGTATTTTAGTAATAAAGATAAGTGTAAAAAGAAATTTTGAATTTGAATGGTTTTAGATGCCGTTCTCACGGTTCGCACGAAATATAGGTGTTCTCAAATTAACTTTTCTATATATATATATATATATATATATATATATATATATATATATATATATATATAGGGTTGGGTTAAAATAAAAACCCTCTTGAGTTGTGAAAACTCTAGAAACCCATTTATAGCCATTGATCTACACTCATCAATGGCTAAGATTCATTCAAACATTTTTTATTCCAAAAAAAGGTGACTTTGAAATTAAAAGGTACAGAAGGGCATATTTGGTATTTTGCTTTTCCTAGGCCTCTTTTTTCATTCACTTCTCTCTCCTCTCTCCTCTCTCCTCTTTTTATCTCCTGCATCTCTTTCATCTCTCTTCCCTCTTTTACATTTATTCAAATTTATTACCTTTTAATGGATAACCGATCAGTCAGATTTGTCTGTAACACTTATGTGTTACGTTTTAACATGTCATAGGTATCATCAGTTAGTTTTGTCTGTAACACTTATGTGTTACGTTGTAACATGTTATAGATATCATTGATATTTGTTACAAAAACATGTTACAAAAATGCCAGCTTATAATAAAAACATGTATACACTACTAGAAAAATACCCCTATCTTTACGCACCTTGCGCGTCATAAAAGGGTGTTTATGACACACAGCAAAGTGTCAAGGATGAACATGTCATTAAATTTTTATGACATGCAGACGCGTGTCATCTTTTAATGACACGCGTTTATGACATGCTTTTTTGACACGCATTTATGACACGCTTATATGACACTATTTAATGACCCTCTTTAATGACATACATTCTTGACACACCTTTGTGACACTCATTTTGTGTGTCATGGTTTTTTTTTACCTAAAAAAAAAAATTCTACAAAATGACTAATATCCCTGGATTTATATTTAAATTTATAATTACAAAATCAATAAATTACATAATAAAACTGCATTTATTATATATATATCACCAAAAAATCCATTACAATATAAGCATTTATCGAATCCTACAATAAGTATTAACGGCTACAAAAATATTGTGTCAATACATTACGTTAGTCTATACCTAAACATACGGAGCACTTGAAAATGAAGGTTACGGTATAACTTGACCATTCTTCACGACTGACATCAATATCCGCATCCGTGTAAACATCTACTCCTCCCCCAACCTGAGACAACAATTAATTATGTTAAACTCAACCTTAGCCATTTAAAAAACTAAGCAAAAGAGTGACATTTATACAGCAAGTCAACAATAGTCAACTTCCAGTCACACAAAAAGTTAAATATATCATTACATGAGCATTCTTCGGTACAATTGTTAAAATAGACAGCACATTAAGATGAAGGATCTAACACATGGTAATGAATTACTATCCAGCAATAACTTATTTCAGATTCAGCCTCTGCTAAGATGTCTATATCTAGAGCAACTTCACCACAAAATACAAAAGAACATGAAAGAAGCATGCGATGAAAAACTCGGTATATCTTAGGTTTAAGGATAACAAACTATGAAGCTAATAGAAATATAGTCGCTAAAGTTGAGGCTTTACACATGTAGCTTGAACTCTATGGAACGATAAAAACTGAAGCATTACCTAAGAGAATCAAAATTACATATGAATTATGATAACCCATTGAGAACATACACATATATACACATCTAAACACACGTGTTACACATCAGCTCCTCTGTCAATAAGCTCCAATTTAAACTATCCTATAAACCTTTATTCACTCACAATGGTTTTTAATTAACCAAAGCCAACTAAAAGAAAGCAAACAATGTTTATTACCCTTTCTTGAACAAAAAATAAGAAGTATTCATGTGAAGATTATCTATCAAAAATAAAATAATAATAACCATCTCATTAACAACATAAATTGGAACAAATTTACCAAAAGGCATGAAAGGTCATACCACTGTTCAACAAATTAGAGCAAAGGAATAAGGAAGGTGTTACCACCATCATCGGAACCACCATAGCAGCCCCCACACAAATAACCACCACCGATACAACTGCAGCTGCTGTCTCCGGTCACCACCACCAGTCACCACCACCTGAATCACCGCCAACAACCGTCGTTCACCATCCACCATCATGAGATCCCTGCCAACATAAATTTTCATCATTAAAGCAAAACCACCACAAATTTTGCAAAATTATGAGCTACTTTACTCTTCATCATTTTCATCATTAAAACAACCGTCGTTCACCATCCGTTGCAAAATTATGAATCAATCTGAAAATAACCTTTACTTTCCTTGCAAAATCCAATAAAAAATAAAATTGTATAACTTGCCCTGTGGTCTTCATGAAGCTTATTGTAAAACCAAGAATGTAGCTTTATGATATTGAGTTCATATAAATAAAGAAAAAGTTTTACCTTACTAAACGGCCATAACCCTTGAGTCAGATTCAAATCAAAATCTGCACATTCACAAACAACATTAGCAATCAAACAGTGTATAAACGCAACCTTGACCATATTGCCAAACCATAAACAACAACAAAAATTATTTGACAAAGAACTTAAACCATATACCTAAAGCATAAGAAGCAGCTTTGGTATAGCATTCTAGTTGTAACACATAATATGAACTTTATTATGATTAGTAATGTGTAAAATCTTCATATCCTGCCCTTTGAGCTGTTGGTTTCAATAGATTAGATACCCGTTGTCAAGTGTGGTCTTATCAAGTTCTATGATGAAATTAGAGTGGTTATTTTTATCCACCCAGACCCTTACCAAGGAAAAAGAAGATATGCTACCTCCAATGCAATAGTCAATTGGGTAAAATATATAATAACTTTATAACTTAAGCTAAAAATAAAAAATAAACATGATGAAAAGAAGGATTAAAAAAAACCCTGAAAATATGCTGATTCAACAAATTTTTGAGAGGCATCTTCAAGGTGTCCACCAATCAGTGTTATATTTCTAGGACAGGTTGTTGGATCAACAGGTATTGCGTACCATCATCAAATACAATTTAAAGCTGCCATGGCTAACGACGAATAGCTGTGATCGCCATGACAGACACGGTGGTAATGAATGTATGATATCAAAACGGGAGACACCCAAATCGTCGCCCTAGTCACCATCCACCTACTGTAATACGCGACGTACATTCTTTAAAGAATTACAGTTAGGAAATAAATGCATTTCACAATTAGAAAGCTACAAATGTTAGCAAAGGGACAATGAAATAAGAATTACGAAGACACTAACCTGTAGGTTTCAGTGAAGCCATTCAACTTCATGGATCTGGCATATCTGAAAATGAACATATTCACAATCAATTAAAAATACAAATGGTATTTGCGAATCAAACCAACCACGGAATTAACAAATACCACCAAATCAAGACCTATAATAAGCGATCCAACCGAAAATTAAAGATGCTGACCTGGATCAGGTTACCAGTATGTCGCTGGAACCGTAGAAACTCCGAACTTCCAAGCCCGCGACCTCATGAAGCATATCCAACACCATCAACGATCATCTAACCACACTTACGGTTTCGAATCATCGCCCGATGTAACGATTTTATCACCCTTCACCATCGACCTATTCTCTCTTGAAACTCTATAGCCGTTGTCGTTTCTCACTAACCTCTTGAGCACCAACGTCACACTCTGTGACGGCGTAAAGTTAATCGTCGTGCACCGCCAGCGCCATAAATGGCCTGAAAACACCCGGCTATATCACATCAGGGTTTATTAGGTATTATAGATTATTGATATATACATCTATTACTGTGGTTTTTGTAATTATCATGTTACAAAGGTAGTAAAATGATATTATGACTTCTTATTACTTTAATAATAGTAACATCTATGGAGTAACAGTTATATAAAAAGTAGATAAAGATCAAGTATTATGAGTTATATTAAAAGGATGCAACAGAAATTGAGTATAAAAAAGAGATTAATAATAAAAAGTAAGAAGATGAATTAATAGTACCAGATGAATTAGGGATGAAGAGGCTCCCAGATAATCGAACAAATGACGAAACACGGCGCTTTTGGAAACCCTAGAAGTGGACTGAAGAGCACATACGGCGACAATAGAGAGGCAGAATTGTTGAAGATGAGAGATGATGAAGATGTAGAAAGGATAAAGCAAGCGGGAAAAACGAAGCACGCATCAATGGGTTGTACATACGCATTAAGCACTTGTATTGAGGGAAACACTAATCGTACCTCACATCCAAACTTGCTATTTGTATATATATAATATAATTATAATATATAATATGACACCAAGGATGACACACAAAATTGGATAGTGTCATATCTTTTATTTCTTGACATTGCATTTCTTGACACACAAAAAAGTGTGTCATTAATTAACAAGTTTTTATAAAACATGACAATTTTTTTATGATACACGTTTTTTAGTGTCATAAATCAGTGCGTGTCATAAAATGTGTGTCAAGATAGGGGTATTTTTCTAGTAGTGATATACATGAAACAACTTTTTGTTACGCGTTACATCTTTTACTTATAGTATATTATGATTTTTGTTACCATGTTACAACTTATAATTCCCATGTTGGATTTATGTAACATCTACAGTATAAATAAACAAAATGCATTTGATTATATTTAAAGAAATAAAAAGAACATAACAATCTATTAATTATTAAATGTACACTTGTAATAAAAAATGATAACATGTCTCAAATAAAAAATGTTCATTATAACAACCCATCTCATGTTCTTTCACACCCTTCATCAAAAAATCCATCTGCACAAAAGAAAAATGGTAGAATGTAAAAAAAAAAAAAAAAAAAAAAAAACTGAACATTTTAAAAATATATTTATGTAACATGATCTTTTTTCTATTAAAAAAAATGTTTGCTTTTTCTATTAAAAAAATGCTTGCTATAAACAAAATCTTGAAAAAGAATTACTCACCTTCTATCAAGCAAACAGCTTTTATCCAAATGCTTCTTCAAAGTTTGTTGATTTCTTTATGGGCTAAAATTTGGACTATTATATAATAGTATATAATAACCAATCAAGAACCACCAGATCTACACATTATGAATACACATTGAAGATGCGAAAAATATAAATTAAAAAATAAACCATGATTTTAAGATCAAATAGATCATAAAATAGCAGTAACAGAAGCTCGAAGACTGACAAAGAATTTTGAGATCAATTCATCTAATAATAATAATAATAATATGAACCTGATGGAAGAGATACGGTTCATCTCTGAAAACAATAATCACAAAAAAAACCCATACAACCGTTGAAGCTTTAATGGTTCAGATCTGAAAACAATAATCACAAAAAAAACCCATGTTTTTTTATCGGAATAATAATAATATAGAGTAGATCTAAAACAAACATACCTCTACATACCAAGATTAACAAAGTTCATCAATGGCACGTCATCTCTTCCAGATCCAAGATCTCCAAGAACCTCTTAACCACCACCACCATTCACGGTGGTCGTCTGTTGTCTGTCGTCGTCGAACCACCACCTCGAAACCACCATCGTCGGTTCATCAGATGAGAGAGGGACACACACACAGAGAGAGAGAGAGAGAGAGAGAGAGAGAGATAGGAGTGTGTGTGAGAGAGAGTGAAAGATTAGTGTGTGTCTGATAGAGAGAGAGAGAGGGAGGAGTGTTAGTGAGAGAGAGGGGGTAGTATGTGTGTGTGTGTGGGTGATGCTTGTTTAAAAAGGTGGTCAGAAAAGCATATGGGGGAAGTTACCATCTTACCCTTCTTCTAAATGATGAGAAATGAGATGTGGAAGCATGGCAATCATTGAATGAGTTTCTAGAGTTTTCACAACTCAACAAGGTTTTCATAGGATACTTAGCCTATATATATATATATATATATTAACTCACCTCTATCATTTTTATTTTATTTACTTTCACGTGTTTGACATTAGTTTCTTTCGTGATATTTTGTAACAGACGAGTTTAAAGATGATACATGTTAGTATGTGAAGTGTAACACCTTAAAATTTAATGCTTCCTTTGGCGGCGGGTTTTTCTCAGAATTGATGGTTTAATAGATTTGGAGCCATTTATCTAGTACTAATTATTAATATACGTTTATATATAGTAAATAGATAATGATATTGATTGTAACAAATCTCTCCATAATTTTAGGAGATTGTAGTTTGTATTATAAATATTATCAATCAATGAGAAAACCTCAAGGTTTCACAATCTCACATGGTATCAACCATCTCCGATCCCTAAACCCTACCACATTCCGCCGGCTGCCGCCTCTATCTTCTTCACCGATCGCTTCTTTTTCTGTCCCCCATGGATTCTAAATCCCTTCACCCTGCCCTCACCGTCACTAACATCAAGTCTCATATCCCGATAATCCTCGAAAAAGACTCTCCTCTCTACACCACATGGAAAACTCTTTTCCAAGTGCATTGCCAAGCATATGAGGTTGTGGATCACCTATCTCTTAAACCGCCAACCGTAGTTCCCTCGTCATCCACCTCTGATCCCACGGCTGTGGCTAAAGCCGAAGCTGCAGCCGCTGCAGCCGAACACCTTTGGGCTCGTCTCGACGCCCTTGTTAAGCAGTGGATATATGCCACTCTATCTCAGCCTCTTCTCCGTATTATTTTGAAGCCCGGGCAGACCGCCTATGAGGCATGGACTGCCGTAGAGAGTGAATTCAACGATAACCAAAACACTCGTGCCATTTTTCTTGGCCAAGAATTCGCCAATATTTGTCTCGAAAATTTCTCTTCCATGGCCGATTATTGTGAACATGCCAAACACTTGGTGGATCAGTTAGAAAGTGTCGGGTCTCCTGTTGATAACCGGCGTCTTGTCCTCCAAGTTTTGACCGGACTTACGGATCAATACGATAGTATATCTACCGTACTTCGGAACCATGAACCACTCCCTCTCTTCAGCGAGGTTCGCTCACGTCTAACCTTTGAGGAGAGTACCAAGAAACGCCAAGCCACCCGGGTATCCCAAACAGCCGCTACGGCTCTTTCTGCTACTACTATGTCCCAGCCGAAACCACCATCTAACACCAACTCTACCTCCCACTCTGCTGCCACCAGACCACGCCGTGGCCGCAGCCGCGGCAGGCCCAACACAAACCCACCCCGGTCATCCAACAACACCTCCTAAACCCCTAACCATCCCTATATCATCTTTCCAAACAATTGGACTTCGGCTCAGTGGGCATCCATTCTTCAAAACAATAAATCGGCCAATCCTCCCTGCCCTTATCCTTCGAGACCCACTTCTCAAAACTCTCAGGGAATCCTTGGACCGCGACCCGATCAGGCACATCTCACCGGTTACTCTCCCACGGACATTGAACAAGCCCTATACTCTTTGGCTTTCAATCAACCGGATCATGGCGTAATGGATACGGGTGCCTCATCTCATTCTGCAAATGAACAAGGTATATACTCCCCGTCTAATTTTAATTCGTGTACTAATAAATTTATTGTCGTTGGTAATGGCATGTCTATACCTGTAGTGGCCCAAGGCAACCAAGTTTTACCCCCACCATACCCGCCACTAAAACTTAACAATGTACTTTTTGCCCCACAAATAATTAAAAACCTTATTTCAGTCCGTCGCATTACCACTGACAACCTTGTTTCTATTGAATTTGACCCATTTGGCTTTCTTGTGAAGGATCTCAAAACACGGGCTCCTATCCTACGATGCAATAGTACCGGCGATCTTTATCCTCTCACTGCACCACTTCCCCTCAAGAATACCTCCTCATCCTCCTTTGTTGCTGTTTCTCAAGATCGTTGGCACCAACGTTTGGGTCATCCTGGATACCATTTATTACAAACTTTAAAATTGTCTTCTTTTGTTGACTATGGAAAACATAATAAAACGCTTTGTCAATCTTGTGTTTTTGGTAAAAGTGTTAAATTGCCTTTTTATGATTCTGTTAATTCTAAGCATGCTGCTTTTGACATTGTTCACAGTGACTTATGGACCTCACCCATACTCAGTACGGGTGGTCATAAATACTATATTTTGTTCTTGGATGATTTTACGAATTTTCTATGGACTTTTCCTTTATCTCATAAATCACACGTTTTCACCACCTTCACCACCTTCCACAACTTAATCCATACTCAATTCGAACGTAAAATCAAACAATTTCAATGTGACAATGGCAAAGAATATGCAAACCAACAATTTAAAAATTTCTATAATCATAATGGCATGCATTTTCGGTTTTCCTGTCCCTACACCTCGTCTCAAAATGGTAAAGCGGAACGCAAAATCCGTACCATTAACAATATGATCCGCACCCTACTAGCCCAAGCCAATCTACCACCAAATATGTGGCATCATGCCCTCGAGACCGCTACCTACCTTCTTAACATTTTGCCTAGCAAAATTCATAACTTCAAATCCCCAACATCCTTCCTTTACAACTGCACTCCGGAATACGATCACCTTCGTGTCTTCGGGTGTCTTTGTTATCCTCTCACCCCGTCCACAACCATCCACAAACTAGACTTCGGTCTCAACCGTGTGTTTTTCTCGGTTACCCGAGTAATCATCGGGGCTACAAATGCCTTGATCTCACCTCCCACCAACTCATCATATCCAGACATGTCCACTTTGAAGAGTCCATTTTTCCATTCGCTATTCAATCCCCCACCACCACTCCCTCATATGAATTCCTTAACCCCACTATAAATCCTTTGGTTTGGGACCACATCCAACATCAACAGCCTGCCCATTCACCTACTGTTCCCTCCCAACCACACTCCACATCGCCTACTAGTCCACAAACACATTCTGCCCCACATCCACCCAACCCAGCGGCCCATCCTCTTGGCCCAAATACCCATAATTTTCCTAGCCCACCTCACCCTTCCTCTTCTACACCACCCAGCCCACCAACACATTCTGTCCCACATCCAACCAACTCAGCGGCCCATCCACTTGGCCCAAATACCCATAATTCTCCTAGCCCATCTCACCCTTCTTCTTCTGCCGTGGATCAATCCACTGATCCTATACCCCAAACCACTTCGGCCCATTCCCTGTCCACTCCGAGCCCATGTCTTCTCCCACTCAACTCAACCCACCTCCTCCTCCTCCTAGCCGAACCATCCACACCCGCTCCATGAGCGGTATACACAAACCTAAACAACATTTTAACCTTCACACTTCCACCACTGTGCCCATTCTCAAAAACCCACAGGTTGCCTTGTCCTCTCCAGAATGGTACAATGCTATGGCCAATGAGTTTAGTGCACTTATTAAAAATAAGACCTGGGAGCTTGTACCTAGGACCCCAGATATGAATGTTATACGTTGCTTGTGGTTGTTTAAACATAAATACAGGTCTGATGGAAGTTTGGAGCGTTACAAAGCTCGTTTAGTATGTGATGGTCGCAAACAGCAAACCGGTATTGACTGCGGTGAAACATTTAGCCCGGTAGTTAAGCCATCTACCATTCGGCTCGTTCTCTCCTTGGCACTCTCCAAATCCTGGCCTATTCATCAGTTGGACGTTACTAATGCCTTTCTTCATGGCAATTTGGAGGAGACCGTCTACATGCATCAACCTATGGGGTTTCGCAGCAGGGACTTCCCTGATCATGTCTGTCGTCTTCGGAAGTCATTATACGGTCTCAAGCAGGCACCTAGAGCCTGGTACCAGCGTTTCACGGATTTCGTTACTATGCATGGCTTCCAGCAAAGCAAATCTGACAACTCTTTATTTATTTATCATAACGGGTCTGAAATTGCATATCTACTTATTTATGTGGACGACATTATTCTCACTACATCCACAGAGACGCTTCGTACACGGCTCTTATCCACTTTATCGAGTGAGTTTGCTATGAAAGATTTGGGTCCTTTATCTTATTTTTTGGGTATACAGGTAACGCGAGACGGCAACAAGATGGTTCTATCGCAGCAAGCTTATGTTAAGGATATCATTCACCGGGCCTCCATGGACTCCTGTAATCCGGTTGCCACTCCGTTGACACTCAGTCTAAGTTGTCAGCGACCTCTAGTCCTCCACATGATGATCCTTCCACTTATCGCAGTCTCGCTGGTGCATTACAGTATCTCACGTTTACCAGGCCAGACATCTCCTATGCGGTTCAGCAGATTTGTATGCACATGCATGACCCACGCCAGGATCATTGGCATGCCTTGAAGCGCATTATTAATTACTTGCAGGGTACTTCTCATTATGGCCTTCACCTTGGCCCGGTTTCTCGCCTCTCTCTGGTTGCTTACACAGATGCTGACTGGGCAGGATGTCCGGACACACGACGTTCAACGTCAGGATTTTGTGTCTATTTTGGTGATAATCTCATCTCCTGGTCTTCTAAGCGACAGTCTACCATCTCTCGCTCAAGTGCTGAAGCTGAATATCGCGGTGTTGCTAATGTAGTGGCAGACATTTGCTGGATACGTAACCTCTTGCTCGAGCTTCGTCATCCCCTTTCGCGTGCTACTTTGGTCTATTGTGATAACATCAGTGCTGTCTACCTCTCTAGCAATCCTGTACAACATCAACGCACCAAACATATAGAGCTCGACATACACTTTGTTCGTGAACAGGTGCAACGGGGTCACATTCGAGTTCTACATGTTCCTTCTCGTCATCAGATTGCAGATATATTTACCAAAGGTCTCCCTCGCGTGCTGTTCGAAGATTTTCGCTCCAGTCTCAGCATCGGTCCACCCGACGTTTCGACTGCGGGGGTGTATTAATATACGTTTATATATAGTAAATAGATAATGATATTGATTGTAACAAATCTCTCCATAATTTTAGGAGATTGTAGTTTGTATTATAAATATTATCAATCAATGAGAAAACCTCAAGGTTTCACAATCTCACACTAATCCACTAACGTAGGCCTTCAAAATATTACAACATTTCTACGTCACTTTGTTACTTTTATTTGCAAGTAGACATTAGGGTATGATTATTTATTAGAATTGAAGTTCTTTGTAAAGGTGAATGTCGAATTCTCAAATTTGGAGGCGGCCACATTAGAAAACTAATGAAAATGGTAGGGTCCGACGCTCTAAGCAAGTTGTATTGTAGGGTCACATGGTCCTTAACCACACAATGTCTCTCCATCATTATTATTCACAAAATGGTAGGGACCTATTTTTCTCAATGGTTTCTGCTTCCTCTATTATTGATTGGTTAAAAGTAGAAATATATTTACTGCTACAGCAGTTACGATTGGTTCAAACTTACTTTATTTCAGTTATTGTCTATGTTAATGTCGGTGGACCATCAACATGTCCATATTAATACTTTTATTGAAAATTTTGTCACTACAACTTATAGCTTAGTGGTTGGGGATATGATGGAAGACTTCTGGTCACTTGGTCAGGAGTTCGATTTCTGATCCAACCGGTTTTACCGGCTCTTTATCGTCGTGCTCTCGGCGGGTGAAGGGTCGGGTTTTCTCCGGAATAGGTGGCTTGGTGTGTGTTAGCTACCCGGCGCATTCTAGGGTGGGCGCCTAAGACGTGTCTTCACCTAGGAGCGTATGGGTGCTTTCACGATTGTTGGGTGTCCGGGTAACTGGCACGTCAGTTTGTTGACCGTTAAAAAAAAAAAAAAAAAAAAAAAACAACTCTCATGACATCACACATTTATATGGTTCCAATGTGCCACCCTACTTACCTTAAAAACAAGTTGTAGACAAATGCCACAATGGTATGTGAGTATGTCATAGTAAAATATATTTATCTTTAAATATGTGTAATTATGACACGTATTGTAACGACGAGTAAATGAGAAGGTTATAAGAGTGAGGTATCTATAATACTCAAAGTTACACAATCTATCATATAATATTTACATAACGGCATCTCTAACTATCAATAATTACTTAGGGGCTGTTTGGTAGTCTCTTAATGAGACTCTTAATCATTCAGCATTCAGCGTGTTTGTTTTAGCTTCTGAATGGAATGGTTAAGTCTGAATTATTAAGATTTGGGATGTTGCTGAACCATTAAGCACTGAACTATTAAGCACTGAACTAGGCTGAACCTTAACGAGGCTCCCCTACCAACGTGGGACAAGAAAACTAACCATTAAGAGGTCCAACTTAATTATTCAACGCTTAACCATTCAGAACTCTTAATAATTCAGCACTTAATCAACCAAACAGTCTCTTACTTGTCTAATATTCCCCCGCAAGCTAAGGTCAGAAACAACCTATAGCTTGAACCATAAAATGTAAATCTGTGAGTAGGAAGAGACTTTGTAAAGATGTCCACAAATTGATCTTCTATGTATATGAATTGGACCTTTAATTTTCCACATGTAACCTTTTCACAAATAAAGTGAAAATGAACTTCAACATGCTTTGTTCTGGCATGGAAAATATGATTCTTGGATAGATATGTAGCACCGAAATTATCAAACCAGAGTTGTAATATAAGTTACTAGCTGATTACCCCAGGAGTGTCCCGCGGTTGAAAATGTAATATGACTTAATAAAAATGATAAAAGTAGAAAACATACTGACGAGGTAGGCCCAATCTAGATGGATCGGCCCAATACCACATAAAGGCCCCATTACCTTTGGGCCGGCCCAATGGCAGATATACGCCGGGTGAGCCAAGGTGGTCGTGTCCCGGATGATTGATAAGGCTCAACCTCTTTTCCGAGAATCGGGGAAGGAAGGTTCGATAGAGAAGATAAGGCCTATCTCCATCAAAACCGGAGAATCAGCTCCTGGAGATAGGCTTAAAGAGGCGGTTACGAGGAAAGTAAGAAAGGTTATAAATACAGGTCAGAGGTAAATAAGATTTCACACACACATTCATAAAAGCTTCTGCTTTACTTCCACACCAAAAACCAATACTTATTCTCACGCCGGAGGGTGGTCACAGGAAACCCCCCTTTCCTGTGACGAGTCCTAACGGTGTTTTGTTTTGCAGGCACCCGGGTCCAGTTTGTGTAGGTTATTCATAGCCGGAATATCATTCTTGTCTACTCGGAGAGGTATTTACTTCTTCATTGGCGCCATCCGTGGGACCCATACAAGGAGTTAGTTACCGGTTGAATAACCCAAGGAACCGAGATGACCTCGAATCAGAACGCCATAGTGGCCGCCAACCCGGCGGGAAGCAATCAGAATCTGATTCCCACAGCAGAGCAGATAGATGGTGCAGTTGCGTCTGACTCGGAAGGAGAAGGGGATGGAGTGGCCCCGGGGTTCTCTCCAAGAACATCGACTACCCGTCCGGGCGATACGCAGACCTTAGTGTCGTCCGGGAGTCACCAGGGACGTTTTCCTTTCATAAGAGGGCCAGTTTCGTCGTCCACTTACACTCGACCAATCGTTAGTACAAACTTCTCAGCTCCTCGAGTGCCGGCGCCCACGTCATCCGTGCCCTGGTTTACTGCAGCACAAAGTCTCCCCCTCTTCTCAGCTGCAATCTCAGCAGCCATGACATCATCACCGCAAGCCACCCTCATACCTCCAAGCATGCCACCTTATACCCCGGTCACACCCGGGAACCAACCCTTCATGCCCTATTACCCTATGTCCCCATATGGATATATGTGTGCACCTCCCACAGGGGGTGCATACTCGTATCCCTATCCATACATGTACCAGCCCGTACAACCGTCTCTACCGGATGGAATACCCAAGCAGAGGGGCCTTCAAGTGCAAGGTTGAATGACGTCCGTACACGCCTCACGTATGATGCTACTCCGGGGGGCCAGAACGCGTCAGCTGGCCCCCATCAAGGGCGGCAACAGACCTCCACCGTACCGCAAGAAGAGGAAGATCAAGGTAATGATGAAGATCTCACACGGCCATATCGGCCTCCGGCAATGGCAACTTATTCAAAGTTTTCGGCCAGAATTGCCAATGCCCCGTTACCCCCGAACCTGAAACTTCCGTCAACGGTAGGCAAGTACGACGGAACAGGGGATCCTGATGATCACCTGAGTATCTTTGAATCCGTAGGAACATCCAAAGATTGGCCACTTCCTGCTTGGTGTCACATGTTTGTTCAAACCTTAGTGGGGGCTGCAAGAGTCTGGTGGGACAGTCTCCCCCCGGGGTCCATAACAAACTGGAAGGAGATTGTAAAAGGATTCACTCAGCAATTCAGTCAGCAACGCAGGCATACTAAATACAGGGATGAGGTGATGCATATCCGCCAGAGGGATAATGAACCCATGGAAAATTTCATTATCCGTTTTAACAAGGAGCGGCTACAGATCCCAGGCCTCACGGAAGAATTAGCTTGCACTGCATTCACCATGGGGGTGAACGACGACGGTTTGTTAAGGAAACTCCATGGACCTCATGGATACCCACAAACTATGGATGAGATGATGACCATAGCAAAGGCATACGTCAAGCAGGAGAAGTCAATTGCAATGAATCATGCTGTACGAAAGAAGCAGGAAGCTACCAAAACAGTTGACAACCAGGAATCTCGTGGTTCCCGGAACAGGGGGCGATCCGGTCAGCCCTATGCCAGGGAGGATCGCCGGGAAGAACGCCGGGAAGACCGTCGGGATCATACGCGCAGGTCTGAGAAGTCCAGGGATTCATATTCTAGCAGGGGGGAAGCAGCCGTCAAACCCAAGCTAGACTACCCAGAACTCATCAAAACACCGTACCAGATTTTGGAGACGGAAAATCTGAGGCTGAACACCCCTCGACCGGTTAAAGACTCACCGTCAAAAAATAAGTCCAAGTTCTGCGATTATCACAAGGGTAACAGTTATGACACGGATGATTGTTTCCAACTTAAGAGACAGATTGAATACTTCGTCAGAACGGGAAAGTTAGCCCACCTGGTCAAAGATACAAAGCCAGGCCCCATGACCTGGGAAGATAAAGCAGCCGGGAAGAAGCCTAGGGAGATCAACATGATACGGCCGGAAGCGAGGGGCAGTACCAAGAGGCGTTTTGAAACAATTGAACCATGGATGGAAACGGTAATGACAGTACCTCCCTACTATAAGGCGCTAAGAATGGAAGCACTGGTAATATCAGCCGCCGTAGGTGACTACAGCATGAAGAGGATCATGGTAGATACAGGCAGTTCAGAGGACATCATCTACGAGCCATGTTTCAGAAGAATGACAAGTGAAGATCAGAAAATGCTAGCACCGGCCCATGGCCCGGTAAAAGGATTCACAGGAGAAAGTGTAGAGCCGTTGGGGCAGTTGACGTTTCCGGTCACTCTCGGCGATGGCTATAAGGAACGCACGATCTTGGTCACTTTCCTAGTGATCCCGGCTACCTCTCAATATAATTTAATCATAGGCCGGTATACGTTGGGGCGAATTGACGCCCTGGTATCTACTGCCAGGGGATTTCTCATGTTCCCAACCCCGCATGGAGTAGCCACTGTTTCTGGAGAGAAAGTGTGTGCAGTGTCCGATGGCACGACTTGCCGTCAGGCACCGTCCGGGATTCGAGGCCCAGAAAGGTGGGTCCTGAATGCAAAACACCCCGACCAAACGGTCACCGTTGGAGACTCCTTGGCTCCAACCACTCAAGAAAAGTTGAAACGGCTATTGAAACGTAACATGGATGTTTTCGCTTTCTCGCACTCTGACATGACCGGGATTGCTCGGGCAAAGGCAGAGCACAAGCTGTCTACTTACCCAAACGTAAAACCGATCATGCAAAAGAGAAGGAGTATGGCTCCTGACCGGGGAGCAGCTGTAGTGCAGGAGGTCAAGAAGCTAGAAGAAGCCGGGATTTTGAAAAAGACCAAATACCACACGTGGGTCGCTAACCCTGTCATGGTCCGGAAGCACGATGGGACCTGGAGGATGTGTGTGGATTACAAGGATTTGAATAAAGCATGTCCTAAGGATGCTTATCCGCTCCCGGAGATAGACCTCAAAGTTGATTCCCTGGCTCCATTCCAGTTTAAATGTTTCTTGGATGCATACAAGGGATATCACCAGATTCAGATGGCAAAAGAAGATGAGGACAAGACGGCTTTTCATACGGACGCCGGCATATTCTGCTACACCAAAATGCCGTTCGGTCTGAAAAATGCCGGGGCGACATATCAAAGATTGATGGACCAGGCATTCGAGCATCAGATCGGCAGGAACTTGGAAGTATATGTGGATGATTTGGTGATAAAGAGCAAAACGGAAGATATGATGTTGAAGGACATAGAAGAAACATTCGATACTCTCCGAGAGTACAACATCAAACTGAACCCAGGGAAGTGCTCTTTTGGAGTTGAAGAAGGTAAGTTCCTGGGAGTGATAGTGTCAAAAGACGGGTTTCGAGTCAACCCGGAAAAGGTAGCGGCCATTCGAAACATGCCTGCCCCCAAAACACTGAAAGACGCTTAAACACTCAACGGAAGGCTGGCCGCCATCAGCAGGTTCCTGGCCAGGCATGCCGAGCGTTCATTACCGTTCATCTCCACACTCAAAGATTGTCTGAACAAGAACAAGTTCAGATGGACTGAAGAAGCGGACAGAGCATTTGAACAGATGAAGACATTCGTCGGTAACCTACCCATGCTAACGGCACCACGCCCGGGAGAAGTGTTGAAAATGTACCTGGCAGCCGGTCATCATGCCGTTAGTTCTGTTTTGCTGGTCGAGAGAAATAAATGCCAGACCCCAATTTATTACATCAGCCGGACGCTTTCCGATGCTGAAACCAGGTACCCCACTTTGGAAAAGTTGGTACTGGCGCTGGTTCATTCGTCCCGGAGGTTGCGCAGATATTTCCAAGCACACGAAGTGGAAGTCTTAACGAACTTCCAATTGGGGCAAATCTTGAACAGACAGGAAGTATCCGGGCGACTCGCCAAGTGGGCAATTGAGCTAGGGGCGCTGGATGTAACATTTAAAAAGAGAACGGCGGTAAAGGGACAGGTCCTTGCCGACTTCATGACCGAGATCCCGGAAGGTGAAGAGATCCAAGAATCCGTACCAAGATTTGAAGACACATTGGAAGATGAATCCACCCCGTGGCAGCTATATACTGACGGCTCTTCAAATAGCAAGGGAGCCGGGGCAGGGTTACTGTTGGTCAGCCCGGAGGGCGCAAGGTTCCTCTATGCCCTACGGTTTGACTTTGAATGTTCTAATAATCAGTCCGAATACGAGGCCCTGCTAGCAGGATTGCGAGTGGCCTTGGCCATGGGTGCCACCCAGGTAGACGCCCATGTGGATTCACTATTGGTCAACAACCAGGTCAACGAGTCATACGAGGCCAAGGATGAGTCCATGGTCAAGTACCTTGAGAAGACAAAAGAGCTGATGACAAGGTTCAGAAAGGTCACATTACACCATGTGAGAAGGCACAAGAATGACATAGCCGATGCACTCAGCAAGTTGGCCTCCTCAGGCACGGATGCTAACGTCCGTATTGAAACCTTAAAGCACCCGTCTACACAGACGTCTGAAGTTCATTCGGTTCACACGGTTGAGGTCTCCTGGATGACCCCCATACATAGATACCTCACAGACGGAAGCCTGCCGGAGGATAAGGCCGAAGCAATGAAGATCCGGACCAAGTCACTGCAATACAAGATCCAAGCCAGGATTCTTTATAGAAAATCCTACCTGGGACCGGCCCTGAGATGTGTATCCCCTTCGGAGGCTAGATACTTGATAAGGGACATCCATTCAGGCATGTGTGGTATACATGCGGGACCCCGGGCGGTAGTAGCAAAAATAACCAGCGCAGGTTACTACTGGCCCGGAATGCATAACATGGCCGTGGAAGAGCTCAAGAAGTGTGTCAGTTGCCAGAAGTATGCACCGGTAACGATTCGTCCGAAAAATAACCTGATCCCGGTAACAGCAGCATGGCCTTTTCAGAAGTGGGGTATTGACTTGGTCGGGCCCTTTCCTTTAGCTCCGGGAAAACTCAAGTACCTGGTAGTGGCCATTGACTACTTCACAAAATGGGTTGAAGCAAAACCGTTGGCTAAGATAGAAGCGTGCAACATCAAGAAGTTCTTGTGGGAACATGTGGTTTGCAGGTTTGGGGTCCCCTTGTACCTGGTCAGTGACAATGGGACGCAGTTCATGGATAAGCACATACAGGAGTGGTGCAAGAGCCTGAACATACAGCAGGTATTCACATCCGTGGCCCATCCTCAGGGAAACGGCCAGGTTGAGAGAGCCAATAGGAGCATATTAGATGGGCTGAAGAGACGCTTGGACCAAGAAGGAACATCATGGGTCGACCAGCTCCCGCATGTTCTTTGGGCCCACCGGACAATGCCTAAAACAAGTAATGGAGAAACTCCCTTTTGCCTGACATACGGATCAGAGGCAATGATCCCGGTTGAGGTGATGCTACCGTCCAGCCGGCATGCTGGTCAGGATGCCAACAATGACCAGCTGCTAAGGCACAACCTCGAGTCGTTGGAAGCCCGGCGTGATGAAGCTCACATTAAAGAAGTCCGGTACAAGAGGCCGTTGGAAAAATATTACAACAAAAGGGTCAGAAACTGCTCATTCAAGATTGGAGACCTGGTCATGAGGGATAACGATGCTAGCAGGCAACAACCCCAGGGAAAGCTAAGCCCAAACTGGGAAGGACCCTATGAGGTCGCTGAAGACCTGGGAAAGGGGGCATACCGTTTAAAACAGCTGGACGGCACGCCGGTTCCCAGAAGCTGGAACGCTGCCCAGCTCAGAAAATGTTATATGTAATGATAGGTGACGAAAAGTCCTAGGCCATAGGCCAATGTCAGCATGCCCGGACGGTAACCACGATACCCCGGGTAATCAAGTTTTTATTTTATTTTGACATTACAACTAATAATAAGACACCGATGACGACATTTATAGTATTTATATGCTTCATTATAAACAAACTGCTTTTTCCAAGCAAGATTACAAAAAGGGTAGGGGTTGGACAAAAATCCAAAGCCATAAAAAAACAAACTTCCTACCACCTATACATAGCGCTATTTCACTAAGTCTTACTTGACTACAAAACACTAATTATTGCAACCCTCCAACATGGCAAACACCTCTGCAGGGGTGTATAGCAGGTCACCTTCGGGGTTGCAAGCAGGGGGGAGGACCCAAAACTCCTCATACATCTTCATCTCCTCTGATTGGAGATTAAAGGACCACACCCCCGGGTCCTCATTCACCTTTGAAGGTCCAACAGAGACAGCCCTTGGAACCACGGGTACGTCATCCTCCAAAGGAATCCAAGGAGAGGGTCGGCGTCCAGCACCACGCCGGTAAACCAACCCATAACGGGTAGGAGCCGAGATACCGGCTGACCGGACCTGGACGTCATCCTTCATCTCCAGAGGAGTTGTAGAAACTTCTGGTACCACAAAGGGAGCAGTGAGTTCCCCTCCTACGTTTTCTGCAACATCGGAGGGAGATGACGGGACGGCTTTCGGTCGACGACAATACACCAACCGACATTGCCTCTGTGGAGGAATCTCGATTGGTTCTTGAGAGGGGACTTCCAAAACAGGTGCAGCCTCATCAAGTTCTTGAGACTGGCGTTGTAGTTCCCTTAGTCCCTCTAGAGCATCAAGCTCTTTCAAGTAATTTTTTAGAGAGATGAACCTACGTGGCATAATGAGCGAGTAGAAATGTGCACGTATGCATGATATGAAACTCTACTTATAAAGGGGATTAATGTGACGGTTAAGTTGTCAATGGGAATTTAAACACCCTGTAATAATGACGCTGACACGAGCCGCCTGACACGTGGATGTGACGGTTAAGTTGCAAGGCTAACGTCAGCAATATGATTACAAGTATTAATGTCGACAAGACGTTTCATTATAGCCTGCTAGAGGAGCTTGGGCAAACAATATTATATTTTAAAAGTTAAATAAACATCACATTAATAAAGATGGGTGTTTACACATAAGATCCTAGTGGATCAGTACACAAAAGACAAATTCCAACACATTACAAATGTTAAACAATCACTCATCGTCTGAAGAACTGGAAGAGGAACCGGCAATCACAGGTTCAAGAAGGGCCCGGACGTTTGACATACCTTCATCACCGGTCTGGGCCTGCAGCTGTGTAAGCTCATCCAGGGAGTCGCTGCTAAGGGCTTCTAGGGCCTTGGAGGTCCGCTGTTCAACTCCTTTCTCATGGTCGGTAGCTTCCGGAAGTTTTCGCCCAAGAATCCCGTGACGATGACCATGCCTCAAACCATCCTGGTACCCGGACTCCACAGCGGTCCGGTAGAAGTCATTTAATCTTTGTTGGTACTGACCTCCTCCCCGTATATGGCTCCACGAGGCCTGGAACCCTTTGGATATTAGCCAATCCCGGTCCGTTTCCAAAACATTCACCCGGGCATGGGCAGCCGTTAACTGCTCGGTAAGATTGGCAGCGTTCTTTGTAGCAGTCTCAGCCTCCGACTTGAGAGCGTTCAGTTGCTTCAGCATGGAGTCCCTCTCCTCTTCTGCCCTCCGGGCACGGGATTCATAACCCTCTATCTCAGAGGCCAGCTGTTGATACCTCTCCTGGTCGGCCTTAGCCTTGGAAGCATTCTCCCTTTCCACCTGCAAGTCCTTCTCTAGGAGCTTCACCCGGTCCTCCAAACTCCGTACCAGCCGGACCTGCCCATCCCGGGAACATAGAATTTCAAGCTTCTCGTCATTATGAGTATTTATCAGACGAGTCTTGTCCCGCTCATAAGTATCCCTGATGGACGTCATCTCTGCAAGCTCCTTCCGGCAATCCCCCAAAGATTGCAACAATGCCTCAGCTTCCACGGACAGCTTGCTATGAGACACGTGCATATCATATAAATCCCCTACATCCGAACGCCAACGGCGCAGCACCTCGTACATGGAAGCTACAGAGTTTACACTGGATCCAAGAGCATTCTCAGCCAGCTGAGCATTATCCAGACCCTGGAGGTAGTACCGTTCGGCAGGAGGAAAGGCATGGTCAACCCAATGCCTGATGACGTCCGGACCAATCAACCGGGTGGACTGAGCAACCTTCCACTTAGGGGTATATTTAGTATCTGGCAGGGAAGGGTGCCAGTTAATACCCGGAGCGTAAGCATGAGAAAGCATCCTTTCTGACTCAACGGGGTCCACACTGAACGGCATTTGCCCGGATCTCACGCCACCAGGGAATGCAACGGGGTGATGTTGTACATCGTGTAGCAGCTCAGTAAAGCTCACCCGGGACATATCCCTAAGGGCTTTGCCACTAGAGCTACCAAGATGCAACCTCATCTGGGCATAGGAAGGCATGGCAGTGCTGATTGGAGCTGACATAGTGCTCGAAGAAGCTGCCACTGATGTGGTAATCATGGCAGTACTGACCGGAGCTGACAGAGTGCTTGAAGAGGCAGCCACTGATGGTGTAGTAATCATGGTAGCCGGAGAAAAGGTAACACCGACTGATATGGTATTGTTGGGTTCTTCTGTGACTACCAGGCGCGGAGCCGAGATGGTAGTGGTTGTAACGGCAGTTGAAAACACAGCAACGGATGGAAGGGTAGTAGGCAACGTAACCACAGGGGCATCCACACCCTGCTCAGATACGGCTACAGTAACGGGGCTTGAGACTTTGGCTTGTCGTGTAGAAGTACCCTCGTCCAGGAGGGAAGTACCTGGACACAAGTAAGCAAGCAACCATAACCACAGGGGAAAAGAAAGAAGCCAAGCATAAAGGTATGACAAAGGATCCTTACCAAGTCTTTCCTCTTTGCTGGCCAGCAGCTCACGACGTTTGGCAAGAAATGATGATACATCAGGCGAACTGGTTTTCCTTTTTCGAGTCTTCTTCTTTTTCTCACTAGCAGTAACAACAGGATCAGCAACGCTGAGAGGATTTGGGTTCAGAGGTGGTGAAGCCGGTGCCTCAGTGCTTACCGGAGCAGAAGTACCCGATTGATCAGGACGACTCTGAACCGGAAGAGCAGGAATCACAAAATTTTTCACCGTCTGGCTAAGAACATCCGCCTCGTCGTCCCCCAGCCGACGGTCATGCTCCTCAAGATGGGGGATGGCCTGCGGATCTATGGCATCAAAGTAATGCCACTCATCTGAACACAGAAACAACGGTTTAATTACATATACTTCGTAAATGATAAACTATGTAAAAGGACCTACCTTGATCTCGTCGACGATACTCCGGATATATGGTGTCATCAACCCAAATACAGCTCATACCGACGGCTACAAGGGCTCGTTCAGGAATATGAGTGCACGGGGTAGGATGGTTTACCAGAGCCAGATACAGCGGGAGCTTCTCAAAGACAGCCGGAGCAGGGCTCTCGTCAGCAAATTTTGTTTTCCCTTCAGGGGTTTGCACCGGTGCAGTGACCGGTAACACACCCTCGTCGATAAAGAAAAACTTTCGTTTCCAGTTTTTATCTTGAACATTGGGGGGAAAATTCTCAATACAAGAAGGAGCCCCGGGACGACGGTCAAACGTGAAATACTCCCCCTTGTACACAAGGACATAAAACACTCGGAAGACATCCAGCTGGGGGGACATACCCAGTCCCCGGGCACAAAATTCAAAATGCTTCACCTTAATTAGTCCTAAGGGATGCAGTTGAGAAATGTTTACCTTGTAGTATGAGAGGAATTCAACCATGAATTGAGTAACCGGTAGCCGGAAGTGGAAAAATTTGAAAAACTCAGCATATAGGGTGATTTTCCCAGGTTTCAAGGGGAAGGCAACATCGGTGGGCCCTGGACAAACAGCATTCCACTCCGGTAATATACGCCACTCAGAAAGAAAAGATTGTAGTGCCGTTACCGACCAACTAGTATGAATCTGGGCAACACTCATGGTGGTTCGTGATGTGCTAGCTTTGGGAGCCATTTCAAAGGGAAATTGATAATTAGTTACTTTGGATTAGACATTTCAGTGGCAACCAGCTAATTTATAGGCGGAAGTTTGCACGCGTTTTTAAATTTTGAAAAAACCGCCAACAGTCAGAACCCTTGAGTTGCTCAGACTGTTAAAACGGCTGAGGCGACAACTCAGGGTGACGTCACATCACGTGCCTTACCCATGTGGCGCTATACTCTATAAAGATTTTTTATTTTGGCATTTACGTCACTATCAAAGTATCATATAACTTGTCATTTTAAAAGCCTAGTAATAACCAAGTTTGCTTATCACTAGACTTGGGGGGACATGACGAGGTAGGCCCAATCTAGATGGATCGGCCCAATACCACATAAAGGCCCCATTACCTTTGGGCCGGCCCAATGGCAGATATACGCCGGGTGAGCCAAGGTGGTCGTGTCCCGGATGATTGATAAGGCTCAACCTCTTTTCCGAGAATCGGGGAAGGAAGGTTCGATAGAGAAGATAAGGCCTATCTCCATCAAAACCGGAGAATCAGCTCCTGGAGATAGGCTTAAAGAGGCGGTTACGAGGAAAGTAAGAAAGGTTATAAATTCAGGTCAGAGGTAAATAAGATTTCACACACACATTCATAAAAGCTTCTGCTTTACTTCCACACCAAAAACCAATACTTATTCTCACGCCGGAGGGTGGTCACAGGAAACCCCCCTTTCCTGTGACGAGTCCTAACAGTGTTTTGTTTTGCAGGCACCCGGGTCCAGTTTGTGTAGGTTATTCATAGCCGGAATATCATTCTTGTCTACTCGGAGAGGTATTTACTTCTTCACATACCAATCGTAAACTCAGTCATACAGATCATTAATTCTCATTTGCGTTCACTAACCTGAACCTTAAAGCAAATGTGGTGATTCATAGCTCACTTAAGTAGTAGCTTCGGCTTTCTCTTCATACTCCTGTGGTGGCTGAAGAATATAGATGAGGTTGCGGTCTCCATACACATTGTCTACACGGCCTGTTACATAAAAACACATCAGAATATAAGGAAAAGAAAAAAAACGGTGGTTGGAATAGGAGTTTTGAAGGTGGGAGCGAGAGACGAACATGTGGTAGGCCAAAACTTAGCAGCACGAAGCCATGGAACAGGGTACGCTGCGTATTCTCTAGAATACGGTTTGGTCCACTAATCAGCCATGAGGCGGGTGAGGAGCACCCTGCAAACATAATAATTTTCTAATATCACTAATAATATTTGAGAATAAATTACTCCAAAACAATTATAATCTGACTGTTAAAATACCTTGATGACATTGTTGTTGAGATCAACTATTAGTTTATTTGCTACCACTTACGAGATTAAAAAAACTCAACAAACCAAATACATAATATCACTGAAGGGATAGGGAGCCTAATTTGAAGGGCGTCCCTATCCCCAAGAAACAATAACCCTGCGCCAGGTCACGGCGCAGAAACACACCAGCGCGGGTAGGCAATCAGCATGCCTCGCGCGCCAAGATGAATGATAAGCAACAGAAGATACCTGATACGCGCGTGTGACCACGCGCGGAATCTTCCCTTAGCACCTCTCATACGAAGTACAAGGAATGACAAAAGGAAGATTCATAAAGATCCATGCCAGAGCACGCACCAACAGGAGAAGGACATGTGGCAGATAGTACAAAAGGTGAACGGCTACACTGTGCACGCTGTCATGAACAGTGACCAGCAGGCATTAACTCGCCCACGGTCAGACATCACGTCAGACGGCAGAGGTGGCCTGAACACTGTAGCAAGTACGATGTTACTGCACACCATCAAGAATCCGCCACGTGTCCAACCACAACAACGACCACACTAGCGTCACGTCATCAACAGTAATCCGTCCTTTCCCGCCATTTCAAGGAAGACCATGGACTTGGGCCTCGGTTGGGCCCAAGCCAATGAAGTCACCTATGGGCCTCCCATGCAGCCCACTATTAGGCCTATAAATAGGGTCAAATACAATCCTTGTATTCATTCAGAAATATAGCCATAACTACTACACACTCAACTTGTAATCTCCCTTGTTAGTAATAATATTCCGGTGTACTTACAGTGGACGTAGGTCATTTACGACCGAACCACTTAAATCTCTTGTTCTCACACACACACTACTCATACTAACAATCTCTCGGGTCACCATTACGGTTTGGGTAAAGGATTAACCTTGTAGTTACATAAGTATTAACCACCCGGAGGTTACACGTAATCTCCGGTATACTTATTGTTTCTTCATTGGCGCCATCCAACGGTTAGAACAGCTCTTTTCACTCATCTTTTAACCCCACCCATGGCTGAACCCAACCCTAACACCTCCGGCGTACACCAAACCGGAGACGAAGACCTCCGACAGCCGGATAACCAAACTACACCCAACACTGTCGTCAAGCAAACGACGTCTCGGCTCGACGGGTCAGCCGTTGAAATCCGTGACGTCGAGTCAGACGATGACAGTCAAGAGCTCTCCGAGGAGGATCCGGACCGCTGGCTCCTCCGTCAGAATGCCAAGAGTGCCGCAATCTACCAACGCAAACTATTGCAGCAAGCAAAAAAGAAAGGTAAGACACTTGCTTTCGATACTCCGTCGAAAGCAAGGTACAAGAAGAAAGATACGGCCAATCACGGTGAGGGTCGTAGCGGGGAGCTCGGCGGAAACGTCAGAGCTCGGGGCTACGCCAGATCACGTGAAGAGCCGGACGGTTACGAATCGTCAAGCAGCGACTCCGATCACAGAGGAAAGAAACACACTCACACGTCGCGAGACAGTGAGATAGACGATGACTTGGTCAAACCATTTCGACCAAAAGCTTTTGCTGAGAAGTCCAAGTTCGTCGCCCGCATAGCGGCTTCCAAAGTACCAAGAAAGGCCAAACTCCCAAGCAGCATCGGTAGATACGATGGCCTGCGTGACCCAGACGACCATGTGCACGACTTTGAGTGCGCAGGTGTGTCCGTGGATTGGCCTGTTCAAGTGTGGTGCCACCTTTTCGCTCAAACCCTCACGGGTGCCGCCAGGGTATGGTTTGACAGCCTCCCAGCGGGAAGCGTAAAGGACTTCGACGACCTCACAGAAAAGTTCGGCAGCCACTTCTCGCACCTACGTAAGCATAAGAAAGACAAAGCGGACATCCTGCTATGTCGACGATATGACCGGAAAACGATTGAAGATTACATAGTCCGGTTTAACAAAGAAGCACTGCAAATCGGATGCGGGGAGGAGCTCACACGGGCCGCGTTCATTCACAATGTGCGCAGTCCAGACCTCATGAAATGCCTCACCGGCAAGGATGGCATCCCAGAGTCCTGGGATGAGCTCATACGCTCAGCCAAAATATATGCCTCCTCCGAAAAATCTTTCAACCAGCAACACGGTTTCCAGCCACAACACCATAATAATAATAATAATACTAGACACAAAAACAAATCCGTCTGGAACCGCATCACAGGTACCACCGACGAGGGAAAGTATTCCCCGGCCGGTGATGCCCGCCAGATCATCAGCTCCAAACAAACGCGGGACCAACGCGGACACTCCAAGAAAAACCACGATTGGACCCCGTTAACAAAAACACCATCTCAAGTTCTGAAAACCGAGCAGGTCACCCTGAAAGAGCCCAACCCTCTGGGGAAGCGCCGAAATGTGGACCGTAGCAAGTTCTGTGAGTACCATAACGACTACGGCCACCTCACAGACAACTGCGACAGTCTGAAAATGGAGATAGAGGCAGCGCTGAAATCAGGCCAGCTCGGCCACTTGGTCAAAAATGTTCACCGAGCTGGCAAAGGGCAAGGTAACGAAGAAACCCAAGGCGAAGGGTCGCGGAAGAAGATCCGGGACCTAAACACTCATGCTGCAACTCTAATCCCCCGCCACCAATGCAACATGACATGGCGGGGCAAGAACACCCAACATGGGAAGCGCACCCGGGTACAGCCGCTAGACGACTCATGGAAAGAGGCTGACATCCTCATGCCAAGGGTCAGAGGGGGTGCCTCCTGCACAGCTCCATTAGTGATCACTGCCGTCTTCGGACATTACCGCACGCGGTATATGTTTTTAGATGGCGGCAGTAGCACGGATATCATGTATGACCAGTGTTTCCAACAACTCGATGAAGAAGACAAAGCAAAGCTCATTCCCGTCAATGAGCCAATTTCTGGTTTCATCCATGAAACCATCATGCCCCGCGGCATGCTTTCTTTGCCTGTAACATGGACCGACGGTACACACGAGCGCACAGAGATATGTGACTTCATGGTCCTACCAGCCACATCAAACCATGACATACTCCTAGGACGAGAAGGCATTGCTCGCTTCAACGCCAACGCCTCCACGACGCACGCAATGGTGGGGTTCCCCACCAAAACAGGTGTCGCCTTCATCCGAGGAAACAAGGATTGCCACGCCACAGATACAGCCAAGCCGTTAAAGATGGTCAAAACAAACGCCCGCACAGAGCCGGAAAAATGGACGCTCAACCCCAAATTTCTGGAGCAAACGGTGACCATTGGCCATGAAATCTCCGAGTCCATACGGAACCATTTAAAGCAACTACTGATCAGTAACATGGACATTTTTGCATGGCAACCGGCAGACATGGTGGGTGTTCCACGGGAAATAGCGGAACACAGGCTTAACGTTTATCGCTCCGCAGAGCCAATCGTACAAAAGAAAAGAAGTATGGGCCCGGAGAAAACAAAGGCCATGAATGAACAAGTCACCGAGCTGCTCAATGCGGGCATCCTCCGCCCCATTAGATACCAGACGTGGGTGGCCAACCCCGTCATGGTCGCCAAAGCAAATGGGGGATGGCGCATGTGTGTAGACTACAAAGACATCAACAAGGCGTGTCCAAAGGATTGCTATCCTCTACCGGAGATTGACCTGAAGGTGGATTCCCTCGCCCCATACCGATACAAGTGTTTCCTGGACGCTTACAAGGGATACCACCAAATACAAATGGCCAAAGAGGATGAAGACAAAACAGCGTTCCGCACAGACGCAGGCATCTTCTGCTACACAAAGATGCCTTTCGGCCTGAAAAATGCGGGCGCAACGTACCAGCGTCTGATGGACACGGCCTTCGTAAAAGAAATCGGCGTACGGCTTGAAGTGTACGTCGATGATTTAGTGATCAAGAGCAAGGAAGAAAGCGACATGTTACAAGACATCCAGCAAACATTCAACCAACTGCGAAAGGTCCGCAAGAAGTTGAATCCAAGCAAATGCTCATTTGGGATGGAAGAAGGGAAATTTCTGGGCGTTATCGTTACGCGGGATGGGTTCCGCGCCAACCCAGAAAAGGTTCAGGCAATCGAGCGGATGCCGTCACCAGCCTCCGTCAAAGAAGTACAAACACTAATGGGCCGTTTGGTTGCCCTAAACCGCTTCCTATCCAATTACGCTTCAAAGTCATTTCCATTCGTGGACACTTTGAAAAACTGCCTGAAGAAAAGCAACTTCCGCTGGACCCCTGAGGCAGAGTCAGCTTTTCAGCAAATGAAGCAATGCTTGATGAACCTTCCTACACTGACAGCCTCGCTCCCCAAAGAGCCACTCACGCTCTATCTCTCAGTCACGGAGCGGGCAATAGGCGCAGTTTTGATGGTCGATCGTAAAGGCGTACAAACGCCTATCTACTACATCAGCCGCACATTGTTAGATGCGGAAACCCGGTACACTATAATGGAAAAGCTGGTCCTAGCTTTAATTCACGCTTCTTGAAGGCTGCGCAGATACTTCCAAGGCCACCCGATAAATGTCCTTACAGACTATCGGATAAACGACATCTTAGCCAAACCCGAGTTGTCAGGAAGGTTAGCAAAATGGGCTATCGAACTCGGAGAGCATACAATCAGCTACAAGCCCCGACCCGCAATCAAAGGCCAAGTATTAGCAGATTTCGCAACCGAGATTCCAGCTGATAAGATTCAAGAATGCCGAGAAGAAGAATCACCCGCGCCGGCACATGATCCATCACAAAAGTGGTCCTTATACACTGATGGAGCCTCAAATGGAGACGGTGCTGGCGCCGGTCTGCGCCTCATCAGCCCAGACAAACACGAGTTTACATACGCCATCCGCCTCGAATTTAAAAGCACAAACAACGAGGCGGAATACGAAGCGCTGCTGGCAGGCCTCCGCATAGCGGAAAAAATGGGGGCCAGGCACGTGGAGGCACATGTGGACTCATTGTTGGTAGCACGGCAGATCAACGGGACATATGACGCAAAGGATGAAACCATGGCTCTATACCTGGAACAAGCCAGGCAACTCATGCGCAGGTTCGACACGTGCACAGTCGAACACATCCGGCGCAGCGAGAACAAACCAGCCGACGCACTCAGCAAAATGGCATCCACGGTTTTCGAGCACATGGCAAAAGAGGTCCGAATCGAGGTCCGAGACAAACCGTCAGTCTCCGCGCGCCAGGTCAATGTCACCCAAACAGGGAATGCGTCATGGATGACGCCAATTAAAGCTTTTTTATCTTCGGGAATCCTGCCTAACGACAAACTAGAGGCCCGGAAGATAAAAAACAAGACCCTGCAATACCAACTGGCGGGCGACATCCTGTACCGTCGCTCCTTCCTAGGGCCACTCCTGCGCTGCGTAGACCCGGCAGAAGCATCTGTTCTCCTCAAAGAAATACACGAAGGAACATGCGGGCTGCACGCAGGACCAAGGATGGTAGTGGCAAAATTGATGAATGCAGGATATTATTGGCCTGGCATGCACGTCGACGCAGTCAATGAGCTACGTAAGTGCGACAGCTGCCAACGCCATGCTCCAAACACCCTGCGCCCCAAGAACAATTTAGTACCACTCACAGCAGCCTGGCCTTTCCAAAAGTGGGCCATTGACCTGGTCGGACCGTTCCCAGCGGCGCCGGGTAATGTGAAATATTTGATTGTCGCTATCGACTACTTCACTAAGTGGGTCGAAGCCAAACCTCTAGCCAAGATTGATGGCGCACACGTCAAGAAATTTATATGGGAGTTCATTATCTGTCGGTTCGGGTTACCGATGCAACTGGTCAGTGACAACGGAACACAATTCGAAGACCAGGCCCTCCAACAATGGCTGGCTCAGATGGGAGTCACACAAATCTTTACATCCGTTGCGCACCCGCAAGGCAACAGCCAGGTAGAAAGGGCCAACCGTACTATTGTTGAAGGCATCAAGACAAGGCTCGGAACCAGAAGAACAGGGTGGGTAGACGAATTACCGCACGTTCTATGGGCCTACCGCACCCTCACAAAAACGAGCAACGGCGAAACACCATTCAACCTAACATATGGGTCCGAGGCAGTAATCCCCGCAGAAATAACTTGCCCCACGGCAAGGGTATTGATGGCTGACGCAACCGATAATGATAAAGAACTCCGCATAAACCTTGATC
Source organism: Ambrosia x helenae (assembly GCA_030844895.1). Taxonomy (NCBI): domain Eukaryota; kingdom Viridiplantae; phylum Streptophyta; class Magnoliopsida; order Asterales; family Asteraceae; genus Ambrosia; species Ambrosia x helenae. Next base: position 9,316,801 of record CM061229.1, read on the forward strand.
TACTAGAAGAACGCCGCGACCTTGCGGCAATAAAAGAAGCCAGCTACAAAACCCAACTCGAACAGTACTACAACAAGCATGTCAAAGAGCAGACCTTCAAGATTGGGGACTATGTATTCCGCAACAATGAGGCTTCCAACGCCGAAAAACCTGGGAAGCTCGCCCCAACCTGGGAAGGCCCTTACAAAATTCAAGAAGTGCTAGGAAAGGGCGCTTACGCGCTAGAAAGGCTCGATGGCACCCCTATTCCGCGATCATGGAACGGCGCTCAGTTACGGCGTTGTTATTTGTAATACAAAATGGCTACACATGCCACATTATTAGTGAAAACGTTTCCTATATCTGTGTTTCTACTTGTACTTTCCGCGCCAGGGTCTTCAAGACTTAGGCAAAATCACGTCGGACCAAACACACTAGCAAGGCACGCCTTCAAGACGCGCCGCGTGCACGTCGGGCTTGTACTCAGCTAGTGTAGTCTTCAAGACGGATTTACTCGCCGGACCTACAACACCGCACAGCAATGACACGCGCACCAACTCTTGTCTTCTAGAGTCATTGCAACTCGGACATCAGAGTAGCGCGCAGCGTAAACGCGGTAAAAGGTCTTCAAGGCAAGGCTACCGCGCACCTAAGTCGGACTCAATGGCACAAGTCGCCTCCGCTACAATCTTAAAGGCGAGAAAGTGTTGAAACACTTAGACGCCGGATTGTCTAGCTGAGCGCGCGCCCTAACTCTTACTTACACACCGGGTGACGACTTGGTTAAATAAGTAAATTAGGGACGAGACAACACGATATAACAAACAAAAATTTCATTAAACAAAGGGACTTAAAAACCCTTTTATATTTACATCGAAAGTTAAAATTACAAATAAATAAGCCCAGCGCCTACTGATCACCCACCCCCGAGGTCTCTCCGCCAGTAGCCCTCGCCAACGCATCAGATGTCTCTAGGAAGTATTTCAAGGCTGCAGGTGGATCCGCATTCTTGTTACAATCCGCAAGCACTTGGAGGATGGGGGACTCTATCTGCTCGAACTTCAGAAGTTCCGCTTCGTATTCCTCCTTCAAAGGCTTGCCATAATGATCTGCGTCCACTATGCGCCCATCATTTTGAGCGTGCAAAAAACCATCCTCATAACCCTCGCCATAACCATAAGCTTGGGCGGCGGCGGCAATAGCAGCAATTTGGTCACCCAGCAGAGGCTCTTGCCAAAACCTCTTAAAGATCTGAAGACAAAACGAAAGTTAGTATATGAGCTCGAAAGACAAGTATCAAAAATAAAGAAAGCGCGAAGACTTACCCCATTCATTCCATCTGTCATTAACCACTTGATGGAATCTTGCATCTGGGTCTGGGCGGAGACAGCCTCCTCCAACAACAGCTTGGACGCCTCACTTTCCTTCACAGCTTCGAGGCGAGCCTGATCACAAGAGTCCAGGTCTCGCTCCAGGTCCTCCTTTGCACTAAGGACCTGGATCCTCTCCTGCTCCAGGAAAGAGACGCGCTCAGTAGCCGCGACAAGAGCCTCATCCTTAGACTCAAGCTCCTTGCGCATGGCTACATATTTAACTGTTTGCCTCGCGAGGGCCTGGCTCTCTGCCTCCAGCTTCTTCACCGCCGCCCGCCGCTCCTCCCGCACCACCGATAGAAGATCCTTAAGGTCTGAAATATCAGTGTTGGCCTTTTTCCAGGAGTCCGACCAGCGGCGCCTTTCGGAGGCCGCAACCTCCTCAAGTTTGGAGACCTTAGCCTCCGCGTCATGGGCACGACGGCGGTACTTGGCAATCTCCGCCTGGAAGGCAGCCTCCTTCTCAGCAAGGCTGGCCTTCTCTGCCTCTACCCGCTCCATGTCCCGCCACAGCGCCGAGTCGCGGCGCCGCAGCGAGTCCATCATAGATAGTTGAGTCGCCTGATTAACGCACAAGGCGGCAATAAGGTCCTGACGACTCAACATATCCTGGTGAGTGCGCTCATAGGGAGGCACCACCTCGCTGACGAACTCCTCGGCAGCTAAGGAGTTGGAAAACGAGGTATTTTCCCTTATTGCCCAGCGAGGGCGCCAGATGGCGTCACCACCAGACCAACAGGAGCCGTCATAGACTCCTGTTGATCCCCCAACCCGAGAGGACTCGCGCCGATCCCGACGCGAGCCAGTAGCACCAGAGGCACCCTGCTGAAACAGGGCCCTCTCAAAACCATCTTCATCATGAGCCAACTCCCGGCTCTCCACATCAAGGCGTTCTTTGGCTGCGCGCTCCTCTGCCTCAGCCACCTTCTTGGCCTTCTCCTCAAGGAAACTTTGTTCCTGGAGGCGAAGGCGTTCCGCCTCAGCCTTCTTATCCGCCTCAGCCTTTCGTGCGGCTTCATCGGCAGCAGCTTTCTTCCCTGCCTCAGCCCGACGGCGGGCTTCATCGGCTTCCGCCTGCCTGGCAGCAGCGGCCTTCTTCTCAGCCTCTGCCTTTTGTAAAGCTTCATCGGCCTCCACCTGTCTACGAGCAATTTCTTGCTCCTGCCACAATCGCTCCTCCTCCACACGGGCAGCCTCCGCAGAAGGAGACAAAGGAGGAGGAGTGGGAATCAACTTGGGCGACACTGCGAAAACAAGGAAAAGGATTAAAGGGAATTCAAAATTAAGATAAAAAAACAGCAAAAAAAGTCACTTACCAGCCGCCTTCTTCTTAATCAACTTTTGGAACAACGGCTGCCTGCTAGGGGAAGCACGAATCCCCACAGAAAAAACAGGGGCACTCCCCCCCTGCCCCTCAGCAACGCCGGTTTTCTGACTACCAGCAACATCAGTAGCACCTCCGGAGGCGGTCACTGGTTCAGTCAGAGTGGCAGCCCCACTCTCGTCCCCACCTGTGGGGGCAGTAGACACGTTCTCTGTAGCAGCTGCAGCGCTGCTAGTGGCGGCGCTATCAACGCGCGCCCTCTTCCTCTTCTCCAACTGAAAAGAGTCAGCTTCTTCCTCATCATCAGACGGCGGGCCATCCTTGCGCCGCCGACGCCCTTTCACAGCCTCCCCTGTTGAGACGGAAGAACCCGAGTCAGAAAGCACAACTTTCGCTCGGTACCCATGATTCCGCGGTGCGTGTTTCCAACGACCACGCCCCGCGGATGAGCTCACAGGTGGGACACTCCCTACTGAGAATCCAGTAGTGTCATCCCCAAAAATGCTAGAGCCGAAAGGATCGGGGAACTCACCGGTTGTGTAATAAGGTTTGGGCGCGGTGGTCAAATCCGGGTAGTAGAACCGGTCAGCAAGCGCGTCCAAGCAAGAAGTTTGACCCTCCGCCAAAGGTCTCCACTTAATGCCCTTCTCCTGGCGGGCAGCATAAAAATCAAATTTACTCACACCTGCAATATAACAAACAATAAAGAAAAGAGCGCGGGAGATACTAACAATGATAATAATAATGACGATACACTTACCCTCCTGCGCAATATAAGGCTCTTTACCCGCCCGAATGCCATTTCGACTCATCCCCAGAAGAAAGAAAATGCCTTCTGTCAGATTCTGAAACTCTAGTTTAGTGGCATTGGCGGTGAGGGCAAGGAACCACGCCTGCTTCTTGAAGTCCTTGGGCACAGGCATGTCAGCCACCCGCTGCCCATCCCCTATCACCTTCCAGGGGAGACTAATAGGGATCACACCCCTCTTCACGAAGAAAAATTTCTCCTTCGCCCAATGCAAGGACTTAGGAGTGTGGGTGGCCATGGGCGGCACCTTGGGGCGTGGCTTGAATGAAAACCACATCTCATCCCGCGCCATAAAGTAGAAGACATTGAACCGTTCAACGGTGGGTTCAATGTCTAGGGCGCGGCAGGAAGCTTCGAAATGAACTAACCGCAGCATCCCAAAAGCGGTTAGTTGTGTAGGGCCAACACCATAAGCCACCATGGTGTCAATCTGAAAGCGGGTACACGGCAGGCGGAACCCACACTTAGCAAAGTGGGCCTCGTACAATGCCAACTGGCCGGTACCGGCTAAGAGAACAGTGCTGGTCGGAGTTGGAAGGGTGGGCTCCCACTCCGGCAAGATTCCATACATAACAAGAAACCGGTTGAAGGCTTCTTGACTCCAAACACAGTAAGTGTTGGACATCAACTTCCTCTCTTTGATTTTGCCATGTTAAACGGTGATTTCCTGCACCACCTCCTCCGGCTGCTCGCCTACAACCTCCTCAGACGCACTATGACTCTCAGACATGATAATGGAAAGTCAGGAAATCTGGAAAACCCACCGGAAAGTTTGAAGATCAGACGGAATCTTCAAAGAAAGTAAGAAAGAAGCAGTTAACAAATCAAGCAAACAACAAGAAGATGAAGAAAGAAGACACCAGAATAGAAGAAATATGAAGTTTCAAATGAATCTTCAAGATCAAAATCTTTGAAGATTAAACGGAAACTTCAAACGGAAGTTGGCCGGAAAATAAAGAGAAAAGAAAGCAAAGTGGAAGAAGATTAGAGAGCATAACCGTTCAAATGAGCCACAATAGGGCTTATATACTCATCGCATTTATGACAATGGGACCCACCTGGAAAGCACGAACCGTCAACTTTTCAAATTCAAAGCACGAGATGTCGACACGTGTCCACAACAAAAATGAGCGGCCTGGATGATAGTGTATGACAGTTATACACTACACACACACGCCGGATGATCGACACGTGTCGACAGATCTCACAATATCAGCAATACAAGCGCGTGAAAACTCACGCGCCTGACAGGCAACACGTGCCCAACGACACGTGGCACAGTCTCAGCCAAGAAGACAATACGTCAGACGCGTGCCAACCCACGCTCCTGACACAGACGAGATATTGGTAACTGCAACAATGATGTGACGTGCCTCAGTCTGCACAACCAGACAGTCACTGAACACGTCAGCAACCATTAAACTTCCAACAGAAGCAACTGATCGTTGGAATTCCAGGCGCATTTACTCCAAATCACGAGAGACAAATTCAATGCCAATGATTTAGAATTTATTACAAACTCCGGACCCGCATTAAACCACTCCAACAGCATTTAATGTCTCGGCGGAAACTTGACGTAAAATGTCAAAAAGACGTTCCCCGCCCAACTACTGCAAGGTCAGGGCGGAGAACGTCCTGCTCGGCGGTAACTTGACGTAAAATTTCAAAAGACGTTCCCCGCTCAACCCCTGCAAGACGGAGGCGAAGAACGTCCCCCAAGGCGTATTTTTGACGTAAAACTAGCAAAGACGTTCCCCGCCAAAAATCTCCAGAATCCACGCAAAAGAACACTTTCAAGAGCTACAAGCAGATGAGCTCTCATCCGCGGCTAACATATTTTGAGTCTAGCACTCCACCTGCTCATCAGCGAGCAGGAGAAGTCCTAGACTAGGGGGACTTGAAGGGATAGGGAGCCTAATTTGAAGGGCGTCCCTATCCCCAAGAAACAATAACCCTGCGCCAGGTCACGGCGCAGAAACACACCAGCGCGGGGTAGGCAATCAGCATGCCTCGCGCGCCAAGATGAATGATAAGCAACAGAAGATACCTGATACGCGCGTGTAACCACGCGCGGAATCTTCCCTTAGCACCTCTCATACGAAGTACAAGGAATGACAAAAGGAAGATTCATAAAGATCCATGCCAGAGCACGCACCAACAGGAGAAGGACATGTGGCAGATAGTACAAAAGGTGAACGGCTACACTGTGCACGCTGTCATGAACAGTGACCAGCAGGCATTAACTCGCCCACGGTCAGACATCACGTCAGACGGCAGAGGTGGCCTGAACACTGTAGCAAGTACGATGTTACTACACACCATCAAGAATCCGCCACGTGTCCAACCACAACAACGACCACACTAGCGTGACGTCATCAACAGTAATCCGTCCTTTCCCGCCATTTCAAGGAAGACCATGGACTTGGGCCTCCCATGCAGCCCACTATTAGGCCTATAAATAGGGTCAAATACAATCCTTGTATTCATTCAGAAATATAGCCATAACTACTACACACTCAACTTGTAATCTCCCTTGTTAGTAATAATATTCCGGTGTACTTACAGTGGACGTAGGTCATTTACGACCGAACCACTTAAATCTCTTGTTCTCACACACACACTACTCATACTAACAATCTCTCGGGTCACCATTACGGTTTGGGTAAAGGATTAACCTTGTAGTTACATAAGTATTAACCACCCGGAGGTTACACGTAATCTCCGGTATACTTATTGTTTCTTCAATCACATATGAAAAAACGTGAGCAAAACATGGAAAATCAATATTAACACACACCTTCAAGACACCTTTACCAAGATAATCTGAATCCTTATTCACAAAATAGTGATTAAATTCCAATAATGATACCCCTCATTCAAAAAACAGTCCAAACATAAAGTTAAATAAGTTGTCTCCTTATTCAAAATAAACAATAACAACAACAATGATGTTTATCAAGAACAGTTCCAATTTGCTTAGTTTTATTTAAAAAAAACTTTAATTATTTTAAGATAAAATAAAAACTATATTAAAATCAACTTAAATCTTAAAAACATTGGCAAAGTATACAAATGTCCAACCTAACAGGCATTCAACTTGAGCAACATAAACAAACACATCCTCAAATGGTTTTTACAAAACCATTAAACCAAACCCAATTATAAAAAACCCAAACCCTCCTCTACTTGCATTTACGGAAGAAACCCACACACACACATAATAACATACACACAAATCTGATCTAGAGAGAGTTACCTTTTTGTTTACAAAAGGGTCACTTTTATTCTGAAAGACACATAGCAAACAATGGAAACAGCAAGAATAATGAGGAAAGCATTGACAACCAAACTGTGTTTGATCAAGGCATCGATACATATGATGTTATAGACTGTAGCCAAGGAAGACACATAATGTAGACGGAAAATCCATTTTGTGAGAATTACAAAGTCACATATGAGGAAAGCATTGACAACCGAACATATGAAGAAAGGAATAGTCAGGATGATAGTGAAAGACATGTCTGAATGGAGACGCATTGGAGGATGTTATAGATGGCATTCTGTTTATAATGTAGACAGTCGTGTCAAACGTAAAATGACAAAATCATTTGGGGACGGCTGATTGTGTAGATAAGTGAGTCTAGTTTCAACAACTTGGCGATGATGACGCATAACAAAGCCATTTTGTTCACTTGTGTGCTGGAATGATAGGAAATGGATTATACAAGAGAATGAAATTAACCCCTAAGGGTCTGGATTCACCTCCCTAGTTGGTTTGTACTTGTTTAATTTGTGTGTGGAATTGTCGTTCAACCATACAAACAAAATTGGTAAATGTATTTTAGAATTGTATACAAAACATCAAAATAAATGGAACTATGAAAATTAGAATTGCATAACTGTAATTTAGTTGATTTGCCTACGGGACAGGAAGTACATGATGTACAGTTTCATTTGTTTGAAACAGGAAGAGAGTGACTAGAAAGCGAAAATTGAAGAAGTTGATGATGCGGATGACCAAGCCATCTATGCCAAATGGTAGAAGACGCATGTGTAGCAGAGAAAGCAAACATATTAAGATTGTAAGCTGTCGGAATAAAGTCCATTTTCACTAGGTCATTTAAGAAGGATAATGCGTTCAGAATTGTCCTTCACAATAAAGAAAGAACAGTGAAATTAAAAAAAAAAAAAAACCATTATTGTCAAGATTTATGGACAAGTAACATATTCTTTTTAATTTCGGGAACATGGTGAAAATTAGAACTATTGAAAGATCGGAAGACCTTTACCATTACTAACATGGAGGGAGTCATTGCCATGCTATGCTTCAGAATTGTCCAAATTTGTCAAATTCGTTTATGTGTGACTGTTCGCTCCTGTGTCTGGGTTCCATGTAATGAATCTTGGAGATCTTGGTTGAGATTACCGGTTGGCATTTAGTCGATTGTGACAGGGCAAAGGATCACAATTGGGGTAATCTGAAGGAACGTGTCTAATGCCACATTGGGTACATGTACCGAAGATAGTGTTTCATGCGGGCGCCAAAGAAAACTGACTATGTGTATCATCATGACCATGACCACCTCTTATAGTATTGTTGTAATTCCCATTTTAGTTGTTGTCCACACGATAGCCACCTCGATGCCCTCTATTTGTGTAACTACAATTTCTCGAAGGACGAGCGTTGTAATAGGCTTAAGGTGGCTGAGTGGCTGTTGGCATTAGTTAATAACAAAAAAAAGATACTATTTATTTTAGTGTTTAGCTAGCTGTTGTGAGGTTTGAGATGGTGTTGTTGAGACAGTAAAAGTGGCAGCATCTGAAACATTAAGTTTTAACCCTTTTGAACATTATCATTTCATTTCACTATATATTATTACGTCGACCACAACAATTGTATTCCCTTCCCTCTACTACATCCGTTCCTCATGAGATGGTGTTGTTGAGACAGTAATGTCTTTCCTTTCTTCATGTTTCCCAAAAACTTGGTTATATATTTATCTTGAGTTTATTAAAGAGTTGAGGATATTTCAATCATGGGTAAGACTAACTTAAAGGGTGTTGCTAAATGCACTCCTTTTTTTTTATTTTTACTACTTACACTTCCCCCTTAAAGTTTTTAAATAAATACAATATAACCTTACATTTTCTAGGTTATTAAAAATTGCATTAATAGGTATTCCTAATTATTCTAGGGGTTTATCCACTTTCAATAACATGACTTTTCAATATATATACTATCATACATACCATCACATTCCATAAACAATTTTTGGTATCTATAGGTTGTTACAAGAAACATAGAATTCAACTTTGAAGAATATACAACATCTTTTGATTGAGTCTTCTTGATACGTACACTTATTCGTGTGAAAATGCTCTACTTTTTATATGTGTATGTATTAAATATATGGAATATCAAATAATACAGTGACAATCGCTTGATTGAACCTAATTAATTGTGCCCCATATAATCGACGTAATCGTTTGGGGCTTTTTTGTTGTTGTTCGATGAAACATATATAGGTGGGCAAGAATGAAACAAATATAAAATATCAAATTATTTGTTTGAGTTTTTGTTGCTATTCCTGTGTTGTGCAAATAGAGTTGTTTTGTCACTTAAAAGATCAAAAACAAAGCCAATGGAAGAAGAAAAAAACTCATGAAGCTGTGGATTCCATCAACGACCCTATCTCCAATAACAAAAGTATAATGCTTTAATTAATTTGTTATATATAATTATAGGGATGAATTTTGAAAATATGTAAAATGTTTATTTTGGAAAGGGAGTGCAAATAGTAAACAGAGGGGGTGCATTTAGCCGACCCCTAACGTAAAAAGTAGCTTATGGTGAGAAGCGTAAAAAGGAATAAGGGGCTGACACATGTCCCTAGCAAAAAGGGGTATTATTGTCCATCACCATAATTGTTGACTTTTTTCAACTTTCTTCCATATTTTTAAAACGGTCATAATTTTTTCATACGACATTATTTTTTAAAAAAAAATTACACCATAAAAACAAGTTTTTCATCATCTTTCATTTCCATACCATATTGCTATACTTTTTTCTAAAAAAACAAATTTTTACTGGGTTGATAACTTGCGTTTTATTGAGGGTATACTTGCGTTTTAAAACGCAAGTTATACCTGATAAGACCACCTGGTAAAACGACATGATCAAACGCAAGTTATAAATGATAAAACGCAAGTTATACATGCTAAAATGCAAGTAAATAATATCAAGTTTTTACATTTAAACGCAAGTTATTATTGTTTATTATTTGTTTAAACGCATGTAGGTAATATCAAGTTTTTACATACATATAATGATCCAAGATTAAATGCTTTTAGATGATAAAGAAAACAAACCTACAATAATAACTCTCAATTTACTCTTAAAGCCTTTACCTACTGGTGCATATTTAGCCACACAAACAACAAATATTTTATTATTTTGGAGTTGCAACGAAGGGCCTTCAAGAGTGGTACTCGCTGACTAGAACATTTTAATTTTATACGCGTGAAGATTGTTAATCACAATCAAAACTTGATTATCTTCCTGTCATTGGGTATGATGGGTGCACTGAAAGTAGAATAGAAGCAAATCAAACTCCCAAGCTAGGAGTCACACTTCCTAAAAAACCTAAACCAAGACCCATAAAATGTAAATTTGTCATTCTGGAGAGCCAAATAAACAACTCTAACGTGTGGGGAAACAAACTAAAAAAAATAACTATTGTTACATTCAGATTGTTTAAACACAAGTAATAATATCAAGTTTTTACATTTAGACGCAAGTAATATCAACCCAGCAACTTTTTTTAAAGTATAGCAATATGGTAGGCAAATGAAAGAGGGTAAAATGATTGTTTTATGGTGCGTTTTTTTTTAAATAATAATGTCGTATGAAAAAGTTATGGACGTTAAAAAAATGAGGGTAGAACTCAACCATTGTGGGTTATACCTATTTTGCCCTTCTCCTCCTCTTTTAGAAACTCAACGTATATTTTTCCCCTTTTAATCTCATCATATGATATATTTTGATTAAAATTCCAAAATACTTCTTAAAATTCTTACGTCAAACTACTTTTTACGCTAAACGTTCTCTTTCAATCATAACGTCCTAAATATTTATATTTGTATGTTGACTAGAGAATTTTTATAAAAATACGGTTAATATAAATTTGTCTATGTTTCGGATTCTATGAATCTCGATTCAAAAAATCTTTTAAGATATCATATATTTTAGGGTTTGGTAGAGACTTTATTAGAAGATTTAAACTCAACAGTGTAGGTTATAAGATTAAGGGGAGGGATGGGGAAAGAGGGGCATGAAATGTCATGTAGCATGTGTGGAGACCATGTTTAAAGGGTGAAAATTATGGGAAGGGGGAGGAATATTATTATTATTATTATTATTATTATTATTATTATTATTATTATTATTATTATTATTATTATTATTATTATTATTATTAGTTGTGTGTTGAATTTAAAAAATAAATAAATAAACCAGCCAATCAAAACCTCTACATTTTTCCACCCCTGCCCCATGCCAATGAAGATACTCTCGCCCAAGGGGCTCACCCCAGCTCCCCCACTCTTTAGGGATGGTGTAGATGCGTTTTGCTACAGTAGGAGTTGAGCTGCTTTTAGATTATAGCATTTTGATAGGCTAAAAATCCATTTCAAAACTCAACCCCAAACACTAAAAATTGATTATTTGCGTTTTCAAAACGCAATAATCTAAAAATCCATTTCAAATTAAACTCAACCCCAAACACCATCTAAAAATGATTTCACCTCTTGGTTCTAATAAGAAAAATAATATAAACGTGTGACAACCTCCGACCAAAAAGTACTAATTTTCTCGTTGAATCCTCGATTACACGTATTATTAGTATTTCCCCAATTAGCATTATTTTTTTTGAGCGGCAAATTGGATTCATGGACGGACCATTAGAGTATCATTGTGTCATCAACGGAATCACCCAATTATATCCATCCTCACTAGGAAATAATTCTTATACACCAATTCAGGAATAAACGCAATAAGTTGTAGAACCCCCCCCCCCCCCTCCCCTTATGGGAATTGAAATCAAGACCAATTGGTCTTTAAGCCTTATCTCAATTCTGTAGATATGACTAAGCTAATAGGGACAATTAGCATTAATTAAAGGTTATATTTGTTTAGATGGCAAACACCATAATTAATGTGTAACAAGAAAGCAAAAAAAAAAAAAAAAAAAAGCAAATTCCCCTTCAGTTTTCTTTAAAGGTACAATTAAGGCAATGATAATTTTATAAAATCATACAGATTTACCATTCACTCATTGTATAATCTAAATAATAAATACAAATATATGTTTATTGTATCTATTTAATCTACATTATTCAAAATCGACCAATTCCAAACCAAACCCCAGCTATATATACACACAAGATACGTAAACCATATCATCATCCTATACTTTCACATGCACTAAAGCCTAAAGGTATCCATATTCCTTCCCTTTTCTACCTTCTTCTTCCCACATTCCCACCAAAAAGCAAACCCATATCACACATTCTTCTCCAATGGCCATTTCCAATCCATTTGCATGTTTTCTAATATCTATTTTATCCTTCAACTTTGTGTTATTAACTTCATCAGTGAGGCCAGCACTTCATCCTATCATTACCAACCCTCGCCACAGGCTGCCCATCCGTCGGTCCAACCATTCGCAATGTGCCTTGTTTATGGGCTCATGGGTCCGTGATGAAACCTACCCGATGTACCAAGCTACTTCCTGCCCACGTGTTATTGATCCAGAGTTCAACTGCCAAATGTATGGCCGACCCGACTCCAACTACCTTAAGTATAGATGGAAACCCGCTAATTGTGAACTTCCCAGGTCCATTTCCCTAATCATGTCTTGTTTAATCATTTAATTGATATAAAGAGAATACGGCTAGAGTTTATTATTATTATTATTATTATTATTATTATTATTATTATTATTATTATTATTATTATTAGGGAAACAACATGGGCCCAAAGATTTTTTAGGATTCTCCAGAGTGGTTAGAATTTTTTTTTAAATGATTTTTTACATATTTTTAATTTTCTTATATATTTTAAGGTTTTTAATACATTTTAAGTTTTTTTTTTCTATATTTATATTTTAGAAAATATATGTTTTAGAAAGTTTTTTTAGGATTCTTTAGAGCATTCACAATAGTTCCTCTATTTTTATGTGAGAGTAACCCAAATTATATGGGGTGGTTTTGAGGGGTTGTGAGTGAAGAAAAATGAGGAATCTACTGTTGATCGGTATATTTGGGAATCTTTTGGGGAAAACTGAAAACTGTATTTATTTTTTAATATTTGTTGAAAGTGGTTGTGAGTGGAGGAAAGAGAAACTGTAATGATTTTTAATGTAATATGTGGTTGTGATTGGTTGTGAGTAAATGGTTGTGATTAGGACGGCCATGAAAACAGAATTATAAAAAAAAAAAAAAAAAAAAGATTGCTAGAAAATAAATAGACAAGTGTGCTATCTAGGTTAACTAGCTAACTGCAAAGCGACCAATACATTATTATGTTAATGTTAACAAGCAGATTCAATGGGCTGGAGTTTCTAACAAGGATGAGAGGCAAAACAGTGATGTTTGTTGGAGATTCACTAGGGAAAAACCAATGGGAGTCATTGATTTGTATGACGTGGTCCGCAGTGCAACAGTCAGCCACAAAGTTGATCACCCACGATCCTCTCTCTACATTTAAGTTTTTGGTAAAGAATTTATGCATATTTTATGGTTTTATTGCTACAAGGCTTTAAATGACTTATTTGAGTTTGGTGGGTGAAGATTAATGTATGTTGGTGAAAATGAAATTAATTTTAGGATTATGGGGTGGATGTGTCTTTTTACCGGGCACCGTATTTGGTGGATATCGACGCCGTAGGCGGTCGGAGAGTGCTTAAGTTGGACGACATTTCGAAGAATGCACGGGCGTGGATGGCCGCGGATGTGTTGATGTTTAACACCGGTCATTGGTGGACTCATAAAGGCTCACTTCAAGGGTTGGTACTTGTATATTGATTTTGTATATTTAATAAAATAATAATAAAATCAATGGCAAGGGAAAATTACCAAAAAGAAAAACATTTTGAAACAGACAAGCATTTACCAAAGTAGTGAGGTTGTTATATGATATCATATCATATCAGCTTTGTCGGGCTGCCACTAAGACGACAATGATTTAGCCTACATTTTTTTTTTACCATTAGTTAAGGCTTAGTCCGCGTTTTTGTAGGCTTAGTCTGTACCTTCGGATGTCAGCTAAGGCTTATACCACGCTAGGGGTGTAAACTGGTCGAGCTCATCTTGAAAGTAAACCATAAGAGTTCGAGCTCAACCCGGCTCGGCTTGATGTAATTTGAAGAGAATTATAAAAGAGCTAAAAGCTCGGGCTCATTAAGGCTTGACTTGTTCGAGCTTTTTACCGATTTGGTCCAGAATAGCTCTCAAGACGCTACGCCTCGTTTACACCTCTAGACGACACATTTTGAGACGTCTAAAATTAATGTCAATTAAAAAAAAAAACTTTTGATTGAAATAACACTGTTTTGGTGGGTGGTTTAGGTGGGACTCGGTGGAGGCAGGTGGGTCTCTTCACAAGGACATGGATCGGTTGGTTGCACTGAACACTGCCCTCAAAACATGGGCCCGATGGGCTGACTCTCATGTTGAATCATCTAACACTAGAATATTCTTCCAATCCGTATCTCCTACTCACTACAAGTACGTTTTTCTAATCTTCCATGGTTAAAATGCATTATTATTATTAGTAGTAGTATTTGTCAATTTATATATTGGAATTTAATAATAAATATGTTGGTAAATCACTAGGAAAATAAACGAGGAAAAAATGTGATAAAAGGATAGTGTCGGCTGGTAGATCATGGATCCATAGTATGGTCCATCGAGTATAATGGATTAACCAACAAGTTAGCTGTTCAGATTGGGCCAGTATTATTACCCTTTATTTCTAGCCACAACTTTTTTATGTTTTAAATGTTATGTCGTGACCAATTTAATTTATTACACCTTTTATTCATAAAAAATGAACAGTACTACAGTAGGACTGGTGGTGTTTTGATTTTAGGTTCTTTGTTTGTTTGGGGGGTTTTCCTTATTTCCCGCTAGCATTCTTTGAATGAAAATTCATTGTCGTTGTTAAATAATAATCGGTTAAGTTTTTTTTAACTGCTGAATCATTAAGAGGGTATGAATGGTTCAGCACCTTTATTAGCTAAATGGTCAAGTGCTTAATGGAACCATTAAAAGATGTTATTTTTAGTTGAAACAAACACTTTTAATGTTGAATGATCAAGAGCTGAATAATTAAGAGGTTTATTAAGAGGCTAATAAATACCCCTAGATAAAATGAACAAACACGTTTTGAACCGGGAACCGGTTAGGATGTTAGGTAATTTAGGGCCGGATCCAATAAAGAATCATAGCTTTGACTTTTAAATTTTAATTCGTTGCATAAGTTGAATAGTAAAGCTATTAGAGCATTCACAACCCATCCCCCATTCCCTCCCCCATTCTTAAAATTTAAGAAAATCCTATAAAAACTCACTTCATCCCAACCCCTTTCCCCATACCCCATTTCTAAAATTTACAAAAAACTTATGTTGAGCCCCCATATATGAGGTCTTCCATCCTTCCCTCATATCATTTAATAATAATAAAATAATACAAATGAAAGGTGGAGTGAATTAATGTTGGTTGTAAAGAAATAAAATAATAATAATAATAAAAGCTTATAGGGGATATGAATGGGGAATGAGATGTGAGAGATTTTGCAAAAGTGAGTGACAAATTTAGAAAACTATGATTTTTCCTTAAATTATATGGTTGGGGATAGGGGATGGGTTGTGAATGCTCTTACTAATGATAAAATTTGAAGTTGAGACATTTTACCATAATTGCTAGTCTATTTATCTACTAATGTACCACATGTTGTGTTGTATACTTATTGCAAAAATTGATTCTTAGACCACCTTTTGTGCCAAAGGCATTATAGCCCAGCGGTATTTTGGTGGTGGGATAAGATTTAGGGACTATAAGGTCCTATGTTCAAATCTCATAAGGGGGTTTCCTCATAATTATGAGTTTCCTCCTAAATTGGTGACTTGGTGGTGGAATATGATCGCGTGGTAACATTGGTGGCACGATGATACCCTAGTGATCCGTGAGTGATTTCAATTGGCCATTCAAAAAAAAAAAAAAAAAAAAAAAAAGAGAGAGAGAGAGACCACCTTTAGTGGTTAACCCATTTCACTCCCCCATTCCAAATGAAGTGTTTTGATTGTCTCCTAAAAAGCCGTCATCTTTCACCCCATTTTTAGTGTTAAAATTTTCACACCATAGAAAAAAAAAAAGGAAGAAGAAGGTCCACGCCCCAGAGGCGGTGTTAAGGCTTGAAGGGACGTTTTTAGGGATTTCACGTCCAATTCCCTTTCCCACTACACATGTTCTTATATGTGCCTTTCAAAAAAAAACAATGTTCTTATATGTAAAGCAAAATCATCTTCTTTTGGGGTAAGATTTTGAATGGTCAGACTGATTATCATCATTAAAAAAAAGGGTTTATTATTTTAAAATTTATCATTTTTATAAAGAAACTAGAACAAAATATTCAAATACCTTAAATGCTTTAGGTGGTTGATAACTTGATATCTCATATAAAACCATAAATTATGTGGTGGATATTATTCCCACTTCATAACTCATGTGTTCGCCTTTTTTGCATTAACTCAACCAACGGTTTTTCTCCAACTTGTTGTTCCATAATAACTCCAAATAACTCCTCGGTGGAAATCTTTACAGCCCATCGGAATGGAGCGCCGGTGCCACCAGCATTGGAAAAAGTTGTTACGGCGAGACGAGCCCGATGAGCGGGTCCGCGTACCCCGGGATCTACCCGAGCCAGATGAAGGTTATTGACACGGTGATCAGAGAAATGCGCCACCCAGCATACATACTTGATATTACAACTCTGTCGGCAATGAGAAAGATGCGCACCCGTCAATATACACGGGTGATTTGAGCCCGGGTCAACGGGCTAACCCGGACCACTCGGCTGATTGTAGCCATTGGTGTCTTCCTGGCTTGCCTGATACATGGAACCAGCTTTTTTATACAGCTTTGTTGTTTTAGGCTTTTAGCATTATATGTCACTATATGTCAGCTGGTTTGCATGTATAGGTATTTATGAAAATGTATTATAGTATTTATTTTTCCTTTGGGATTAATTAAGGTTATGGTTTTAGGACTTAACATTTTATGCACGTTCAATCAATTGTAATTTGTGTGCAAATTTTATAAAATTTGGTAGCTTGTAATATACATGGTGAAAACGAGCTAGTACTAGTTTAAAGTTAAAGCTGTTGTTTAATAGACAAGAGCTCAAGCTTGGCTCTTAAAGTCCATCTTGTTTTGTTATTTCTTAATTATTATTCATATCATGCATCTAAATATTTTAGAAATACTAGTAGGAATGTCCGCGCGTTGCGACGGGTGCATCTGTTTTGCTCTTCATGCATCGTGTTTGTTGGTTATTCGTTATGATGAATTAGAAAACAACGATGTATAAAATATATGTTATTAAAAACTGAAACTCATAAGTATATATTCTGAATATTTTAAATGGGTACATCACAATAGGCAGTACTATTCCTTGCAACACCCTTAAATTGACCCATGTCCTTTGGTGGGACCCTTTTATGTATCTCGAAGGCTGTTAAGTATGCCATCGTAGAGCGGTACTTAGCGTAGTAAAGTGGCGTTGTATCTCTTAATGACCATAAGATTGTAGTGGGGGTGATGTAATTACTAAAATACAGTTTGTAGTGTGCAACATATTTCTATTATTTTAGGGCACCCGCAAGATGCAGCAGAGTCAATGATTTGCATGATACTCTCGTTTTATGTTAGTTTGACAAGCTCCGTAACAAATATATTGGACTAAACAAATTAGTAATCAATATAGTTAAAACTACCAAATCGACTGATAAGAACTTGTCTTCTTTTGGATATGTAAACAATTGGTGACTTCGTGAGATAAGAAACTTAAATTCTATTCCTAGAAGTTTATAGTAGCAGAGAAAACAAAAAACCATCGAAGAAGATGATGACGTTGCTCATGAAGTATCTCTACCATATTTTATTGTATAAACATCAAGCCTACATATATCACTCACTTTAATGGGTTGAAACGTGTCATGGGTTGGGTGTGTTGGCAAACTTTAAGCCTACATATTCATTTGTGTGTAGAAGTGTGAGATCATACCATCCTGTAACCACATAAATTTAAAAAGAAGATATAAATACATAATATATTATGTAATTTATTTACTATAAACATTGAAAGATATATAAGTTATGTATGTGAAGAGCCATCACATTATTTATATACCAAATACATGACCACTATTTATATGACTATAACATTGATACAATAATAATAAAGGCATAGAGGTTATGAATGTAAAGAGCCACCACATTATTGTTAATTTACTCATCAATTTTATAATTATGTTTAAATTAATTTCTTCAACAATTTAATATTTAGATAGAAAGACAATTTTACCCCCTAAATAACTTCAATAAAGCATTGTATTATAAGCAATAAAGGTTGTATTTACTTAAATTTTTCAGGTATCCTTCACTGATACTTTATAATATAGTATAGAAGATAAAGATTCAGATTGATTCATTAGCGTGAGCATGAATTTATGGCTTTTCAATTTCTTATTTCTTAACACAAATAACATAAGTAATTAACAAAGAGTTAAGTTTTTGTTTTCTCTTTATGATAGTGTTTAATTTATTTTATTAATTAGAATTAGAACTTAAACAATATACAATTGCCGAAAGCAAAATAATATTGTGAACCACACTTCATACAACGTTTAACAAGAACATTAAATAGATAAACAAATACCTTAAAAGCTTTAGAACAAATATAGTTTACGTATAAAGTTATATTTGAGCATGCATATATAGATTTATAGAGTTAACTATTCCATGGCGTTCAAGGAGACCATGTTGATTGAAATTGAGGAAATTCTCCATACCCTTCTCTAACCATCCTCTCCATCATCTGTCATTCATGTCTATTTGTTCCCTGCAACATCAGTTTTCATCCCATGTAGTAAGTGGAAGTAATATATATATATATATATATATATATATATATATATATATATATATATATATATAGGGGAGGGTTATCTTGAGAACGCTAAATATCGCGAGAACCGTGAGAACAAGTGAGAAAACTAATCAAAATCATTTTTTTTCAATACAAACCTAATTATAATTAAAATATAACATTAATAAATGAATTTTCTTTTCAAATAATTCATCTTTTGTTGCAAAAACACTTTCAAATTAACTTTTTACACATGTGTAAATGAAACAGTTTACACATGTATAAACAGTAAATTTATACATGTGTAAAAACAAATTATTTTCGTATACGTTTGAATTTTTACGCGTAAATTGTGTTTTTGGGATTGTATTTTAGTAATAAAGACAAATGTAAAAAAAATTTGAATTTGAATGGGTTTAGATGTCGTTCTCACGGTTCGCACGAAATATAGGTGTTCTCAAATTAACTTTCCCCTATATAATATATATATATATATATATATATATATATAATAGAAACGTATTAGCAAATCTAGAATGTTATATTTATAATTTGTCCGTTTTATTTAGTTAACAATATATATGATTCAAGATACACAACTTCTTAACAAGGATAGTTAGGAAAGTCATCTGTCACCTTCATAGGGGCCATATCATCCAATTCAGTAGAGTTGAGGTCAATAGGTCATAGAACATGCTCGCTTTTGAAAGCTTCATGGAGAGAAACTAAAAATGCACAAAGAAGAGAAAAAACTGTACTAATTAATTTTGAAAAATATTTTTTCATCAATAATTCTGAATATTGTTTGTTTATTGTTTTAGTTGTTAGTTGCACAATTAAATTACCTCAATTGATTCTGCAACGATCCAACATAGTTGATTATTACATCCAACATCACTGGCATTCCCATTGTCTATAGCAAATAACTAAATTTAAATGGAGCAAAACAATGATATATTATAAAGATAAATTTTTGTAATAGTCAAAGAACATATGAACAAGTAGAAAAAAATGTATATATGTATATAAAGATTAACTCATATCTTTATACCTTGTAGCATCCGGGAACCATATCTTGCAAGCGTCTTAATTTCTCATTGATTTTTTTCTCTTCTCATCTAATGAAGACATAATTTTTTTGGACAAAACAATGCTTCAAAGCATGAAATTAGCTCTAAGATTTTGTTTGGGGTTATGAAAAGACTATTAGCATTCAAGAACATGATTATAATGAAGTATATATAATAATATAGATGAAAAGTTGAAAGGTCTCACATTTAAAATGCATCATAGGTTAGGTTGTATTTTGTGTTTTAAAAGTTGGACATAGGGGCATAATTGGGATAAGATTTTAGGATTTGAGGTATTGGATTATGTTAAATTTACTAATCTACCCTCCTAAGTGTCTTAATTGTCACAACCATGCCAATAATACCCTTAATTTTTTTTGCTTAAATATGTTGTACATGTTGCTTGTTAAGTTGTATAGAAATGCAAATTACCATGTTGTACATCACTCCTCCTTAATAAGATATAATAATACAGATAATACATAATATTATATGAAATTATGTAGTAAATATAACAAATAGGAGTATTATACATTTAAATGAAGGGATTGGGTACCGAACCATGACATGATTCGGCCCAACCCGGACCTTCGACATACACGGAATTCAGCATGCGGAACACCTCCATGCGCATCACAACGTATGCATGTGCATGGTGCGTGTGCATGGGACGTCGATAGAGCGTGTGGCAAGTCACGCACTAAGATCATGTCGGGTACAAAGGGAACATAGAGAACATCACCGACATTCTCCATCTACCACCATTCTAGGAACGACATGTGTCACGAGGCTAAAGTGGTATTCGTTCCTATTTCCTTATTTATTATGTTATCGTTAATTACCATACTAACATGACTTAGGGTAGTGGAGACAACCCTAATCGGACCTAGGCCCACAATAATTAGGGTTTGGTGATGTTGGCATATGTCGACCCTATATAAGGAGGTCTCACCTCCATAAGGAGGACACTTTTTGCTAACCATAAAAGCTATCATTATAGTATCCACATCACGACGTTTTTGTCATAAACAACTACGAAAGTAGTCGTCTCCTTACCCACTATTTATTTCTTCTTACCAGGATATCTTGAACCCTAGAGTAATTAGTGAAGGATCGTTCTTCTGGATCAACGGTTTAAGCGTTCCTACCAGGAGGTTAGACTAGTTGTTTCTTCAATAAATAATAGGTTTGTTTAGATTTACAAGTCTATTTGTTCTCGTATATGAAACTTGCGTTCAAGCTTGTTCATTTATAACTCTATTTTAGACTTGGGCTGAATTTATTGAAGCTAGAGTTGATTGAAACTTTTTAGTAGATCAATCTCGAGTTTGATCTTTAATATGTTTGGAATTCTATCTATAATTGTCCATCTCGTATTGTTTGATGCTTTGGCAAGCAAAAAGAGTTATGGCGTCATCCTCGACTTGTTTAAACACTTAAGAAAAGTAACAAGGTTTATT
The DNA here is from genome assembly GCA_030844895.1 of Ambrosia x helenae. Taxonomy (NCBI): domain Eukaryota; kingdom Viridiplantae; phylum Streptophyta; class Magnoliopsida; order Asterales; family Asteraceae; genus Ambrosia; species Ambrosia x helenae. The sequence goes on from CM061229.1 coordinate 9,338,023, forward strand.
ATAATTCAACTATCATTACACTTATGACCCTGTAGCATTGAATCTGCGTTGTCTACACGGGAAAGAAGTGGTTAAATGCACCTCACGTGCAGTGGGTGAGATTGATTTTATTGGGGGGGGGGGGGTCCTCAACCCCGCAATCCTCAAATAAAGCCTGATAGTAGTATGTCTAGGACGATGGTGGTAGATGCCACTCTCCTTGAGCGCATCCTTGCCCTTCTTGTTGCTACTGTCAAGAGTATCCCGCCCGCGTGTCGCATGGCTTTTGCACAAGCTTTGTCAAGGGGACTCTGTAAAGTGGTGGATGCCACAGGGTCCATTGAGGTTTGGGTTAAACTTTTGTTGTTGCCTCGCTGCACGTTACGTGTGGTCACACCAGCTTCAAGGTAGGAACGAAGGTCAGGTAACAGGAAATCGCTTCAATGTAACTCCATTATGCGGGCGTTGGCGGTTTGGAAAGATGGGGCAGGTTTAGAGGAGTTAGTCATGCCCGTCCTTGAACTCTCAATGGGTTAGGGTTCTGGGAGGGTAGGGGGCCAAGTTAAAAAGGATGGTGGGAGCAATATTAAGCAGTGCCTTCGGAAGGTGGCGGATAGCCATTACACAGCGGTAGTCAAGGTCCTGCATTCATCAGGGGCCACACCTTCTTGGGGGTATCATAGCCTTGATAGATAAACACTCTGTTGTGGACCCCTGAGCATGACCTCTGCGTGCCATTGGAACCAGCCTTTAAGGTGGACATTTATTGTGTGTTGGAATGTATTAAAACCTTCCTGAAAGGGACATCTTGTAGGATGGATGGTCTGCGGGCTCATCATCTTTTAGACGCTTTCTATGGTGAGGGGTTTCCAACCGCCTCCGGGGTCCTCAAGGCCATCATCGATGTTGTCAACTTGCGGCTTGGGGGCATTGTCCTAAAGCTCTGGCGAAGTTTATTGCTTCGGCGCCGTTAACGCTGTGACACCCGCCAAATTCACAGGTTAAGATACGTACACACATACATTATCATGCCATTTTTACAGTCATGCATCAGACATTGTACAGTAAATGTGTCACCCGAGTCTAGTAAAGCTCAGGATAGTTTAGGAATTTATCACATGTCCTATTTACCCATGCAACACCCGACTAAATCAAGAACAATTAACAATGACAGTCAAGACAGTCACACGCTCAACAGAGAGCGACTGGGCATTTAGTTATGATGTACAAAACAAAAACCTAGTCACTTGTGACTAAGTCCTATTTGGAAGTTATACAATTTCACAAAATAAATCCAAACAATCCCAAAGAACACTTGGTGAACATCCGACACGTGGAGTCATCGCCATATAATAACCCAGAATAGTCACATGTATAACGTGAGTTACTACAATCAAACACAACATATCTATAGAAATCTGTCACACCCTCAAATTCCACATGCGGGGTTTTACCGCGAGGCGCGTGACACACCAGGATCCAAGTCAACGGTCATAATAAACGACAACTAAATGATATGAAAACAACGTAAATTGCCCATTAAGTTTTAAAAAATCTAATCATTGCTGCGGAAGCGTAAAGTTTATTACAACCGAAAGTAAAACATAAAAGTCTGAAAGTACTAAAAGACGTGCAAGTGAATCCTAGACGCCGTGAGACTCCGTGCGCCTACCGATAGCTGCTACCTTAGCGACCTGAGAAAAACATGCTAAAGAACGTCAGTAAATAATGCCGGTGAGTTCACAGGTTTTAAGTAAAAACGTTTCATGAACTTTTGAAAGACTATCATGATACAACCGACCGATGAAAACACTCGTTAAACGTTTGAACTCCATAACGAACCTCCCAAACAAACTATCGCCCACCGCGGTTAACGAACTACCATCCCATGGTCAACGAACTACTATATCATAGCTAACGGACTATCATCCCATGGTCAACGAACTACCATATCATAGCCAACGAACTACCACATAGGGGCTAACGAACTACCGCACCGCGGCTAACGAACTGCCACAACATAGGCCATTTAATACTGAACATAAATGAATACCTTGAACCCAAATGAACACTCCCAAACGTAATGAACTTGCGAACACAATTGACACACGTTTATAGAACACAACATGTTTTCTCCCCCGAAAATGTAAAACCAGTAAAAGAGTGGGGCCGTGAAACTCACCTTAGAGTGCGTCTCAATAATATAGAAATCCGATGCGTGTGTGATAGTCCCTACTAGTGGCGACCTATCAATGAGTTTACATAAGTGTGATGACTACTAACCCGAAGGCTAATCAGTCCCCAAATTGTCCAGACCGTGACTGTGTATGTTGAAAACATATTTAAACGTTAAACCGACCAAACCCGACATCCCATTGGTGACCCGACATCCCTTGTGTTAGCCACATACAAGATATCATGCAACTTATGCAATTAAACACTTAGCATGCGCAAACATTTACCCTATCTAGCATAACGCCCAATTAACGCATAAACAAGTCCGAACACATGCTACCAAGTCATTGGACATGTTACGGGGTTCCTATCACGTTCCTAGGTGTCATATCATGTTTCGGGATGTCAAAACACGCTTACAACAACAGCACACGCGATTAGGCTTTCATACATGCATTTAGGAAAGTCAACTAGTGATTAGGATGGTCAAACTAGCAATTGGGAGTGTAATCACATGTAGTATAGGCGATTAGGTGCCCAATCGCCTCTAATGTCAGGCGATTGGCCCAATCGCCAGTTCCTTCAGGCGATTGGACTCCCCAATCGCCCCCTGCATTCTGGTTTCGCTTTTTCGCGCGTTTAACCTTCCAAATCAAATCCGAACCATGTGGAAACACCCAATATCAAACCCAAAACATTAATCCAACTATTTCAAGCAAAAACCCCTAGTTTATTATCATTCTAGCCGTCCCGAATGTAGGAGTTTTCCCAAAAATTGCATAACTTAGCATGTAAACATCACATCAACATGAAAACCTTACCCTAAATGGCAAATATCCAGATTTCATCACATAATGATGTTATCCGACACTATCCTACTATTCTAGCATCATCCTAGAGTAAACCCTAACCTCAACAATCAATAAAACACAACATATCATCATTAATCCTTCATAATCATTCAAACGGGTCAAAACGCCTAATATCAATAATACACATCTATGAACCTTCAAACTCCTAGGCTAACATCATATCAACTCATTTAGATCAGAAACATATTAATAATACAAGAAAAACCATGTTTAAACTATAAAAATCCTATCTTACATGAATACATCACATATAACAAGCATAGAGGTTTGGGTTTGTTTAGAAACTGATTTTAATGAGTTTTGAAAGACACAAATGTTTAGAAACCAGGTCTGGACCTTTAGGGATCAAAACAATATCATTACAAAGGTTTGGGATGAAGAACAGACCTTGAAATTGTAAGATTATGAGATATAAAGCTTGGAAATGTGATTTCTTGATCAAAAACGTGTTGCAGAGGTTGAATAAGGTGTGGGTGGCTTTGGGGTGTATTAGGGTTTCACAAATGATGTTTTAAAACATAAGGGTGGTATTTATTGGCGTTTCTAGTCGTCTAGTACGCGTCAGCGATTGCGTAGCAGCTACAGGCGATTAGGATGTCTAATCGCATGTAGCTACTGGCGATTAGACCAATCGCATGTAAATTCTCCTCTAATCGTCCCTACTTACTGGCGATTAGGCTAATCACCACTTATTTACATGCAATTACACCAATCACCCCCTATTTACATGCAATTACACGTAATCACCTATAATGTCATGCAATTACGCGTAATCACCTGTAATGTCATGCAATTACACGTAATCACTATTTTAACACATATAAACACGTATTCACATACCGACAAGTCATATAATGATTGTAAGCACATAATGCATGATAACTAACACGTTCCCATCCGTTCACCAATTCCCGAGACTCGAGATTTACGTGTGTGAGTTATACCCGGCGATTCTACAAATCACTAATCCGTGTTCACAAGGTTATGGACCGACTCCCAATGATCCCGTGGATCATTGTAACGACTCCCGATGATTCCCAGAACCATCATAACGACTCAACTGACCTAGTTAAGTATGTTTGAAAACGTTTTTGCTAAGGTAGACTTATGTGTTTTATAAAACGTTAACCTAAACGTGTCGGGTGTCACATCATCCCCCTATTGAAAAAATTTTCGTCCCGAAAATTTCCAGAAGTAAAAGAGAACGAAGCGATAAAAGAAAAATTTTCCCGGTCGTCACATCATCCCCCTGTTGAAAGGAATCTCGCCCCGAGATTCACTCTTCGACAATAATGAGTGTCGACCTAACCCAAGTAACGTTTCCCAGAACGCAAACGAAATGATAACCACGAACGAAAGATGATATCAACAGATACTCTATGTCGGGGAACCGCCCTCCCCAAAGTGAATACAAAACAATGAATCCTCCTGATCGAAGGCCTACTAGAGACTACTGTGATCGGTATAAATGATACACCGGTACCGTCCAAGTAGCATCTCTAAAGGACCCACATCAGACCCATGAATGCAAAACGATGACCAAATACCAAACTGAATGCACATAATGAATACGAATCGCCAAACAATGTGAATGAGAATGAATAAAAGCATAACAAGAATCAAGAAAAGAATGCTCACCAGTAAGAGTATTAGGATCCTCCTGGTTCTCCCTAGCGCCAATGACATAAAAACGACTCGGAGCAGCTCGACCGCCACCCTCGTTGTTCCCAGCACCACCTGCAGTCCCTTGCTTCAGCTTAGGACAATCCCGCTTGAAGTGTCCATTATCCCCACAGTGATAACATCCCTGCCTCCCTTGAGGAGCAGTAGCAGTGGTAGTAGCAGTAGTGGCCTGTGCCGGTTGTAGCTGAAGAGTAGTCCTACAGTCCTTAGCATGATGACCAAAACGTTGGCACCGACGACAGCGAAACTTCTCACAATCACATGTATGATGGAACCCACACTTGCCACACTTCGGGAGTTTCCCAGTATAACCCCCAGACCTCTGCTCGGATGACGCTCCCACAACCTCCTGTTTCTTCGCCTGTGGCTGGGACGACCCATCGCTCTTTCCAGCACTCTCCCACTTCCTCTTGTTGTCCGCAGGGGCTTTCACAGCAGCACCCCTCGGAGGTAGAACACCCTCAGCAACCTTCATGTTGGTCAGCTTGTGAGCTGCCCGAACAGTGGCCAACATAGTAGTGTGATCATCGGCACCAACAAGCCCAGCAATCTCCGGCACCAACCCAGCAACGTAATGCTCAATCCTCTGGTACTCCGGTGTAGCCAAACCGGGGCATATCACGGCCAACTCGTTGTGCCTAGCAGTAAACACCTCGATTTTCGACCCGACCATCTTCAGATTCCAAAACTCATGTTCCAGCTTCATAATCTCGTCTATTGGGCAATACTCCGCCCTCAACATCTGAACAAACTCGGACCACGGCATAGCATTGGCCTCACCCAGACCAAGGTTCGCAGTGGTGGAGTTCCACCAAGTCAAAGCGTGTCCCTCTAGAGTAGCAGAAGCTTACTTGACGCGATTAGCATCGGGACAGTTGCACATAGCAAACACCGATTCGATCTTCTCCAACCACCGGAGCAATCCCACTACCCCTTCAGTCCCATTGAAGTAATGGGGCTTACAGTTCATGAACTTTTTGTAAGTGCACCCAGACTGCACCTGATTAGTATTTCCCAAAGTCTGCTGAGCAGCCTGGAAAGCAGCCAACGCAATGTTCAACTGTTGCTGCAACATGCTATCCAACTCCTCCTGAGTCATGGTGATGTTCCCACCACCTCGCCCACCGCCATTGCGACCCCCGCCGCCACCACGACGTCCACCAGCACATCCACCAGCGCAACCAGACATGTTATGCCACACATGAGACAAGATACTCAGTACTGCTATCGGATCAAGCTACAAGTAAACGAATTCAGAACGTGGTTCCAGCATGACCATTAGTCCGAACACGAAGTCCACCAAGATTTTCATGCATTTCAATTTATGATTTCGTGTGCACCCGAAATAACAAATCGCTCTACATGGTCCTCTAGGCGTGCTCCTAGCTAGAACTTCCAATCACCCGACACCCACATTCCTAAAAGAAACTTTTATCGCACGAGGATCCCAAAGTGAACTGTCACTCAGGAGTGTACTATGACAAGTATTAGTGCATGATAGTGTGTGTGTAGGCAAGTATGTACATTAGAGCATAGAGGGGAGATATCCAAATCCCGGAAAAATCCCAAGAATGTGTCGAAGCCACCCCAATGTACACTACTGCCAAGTATAAGCGATAAGACTCTTCATCTTCAAACCCGAAGAAGTTAGAATAAGTGTAGAAATAGTCCAAAGATAGATAATACGATACTGTGTGATGAGGACACCGACACCCCGACAAGGTTAGTATGTTTTACCAAATGACACGACTCGTAACTATGTGTGACCGTCTAACGTGTGTGATACTCGGCTATAGACTAGACTCTACATGCAGTCCTAGTTCACTATAACCATTGGCTCTGATACCAATCTGTCACACCCTCAAATTCCACATGCGGGGTTTTACCGCGAGGCGCGTGACACACCAGGATCAAAGTCAACGGTCACAATAAACGACAACTAAATGATATGAAAACAACGTAAATTGCCCATTAAGTTTTCAAAAATCTAATCATTGCTGCGGAAACGTAAACTTTATTACAACCGAAAGTAAAACATAAAAGTATGAAAGTACTAAAAGACGTGCAAGTGAATCCTAGACGCCGTGAGAATCTGTGCGCCTACCGATAGCTGCTACCTTAGCGACCTGAGAAAAACATGCTAAAGAACGTCAGCAAATAATGTCGGTGAGTTCACAGGTTTTTAAGTAAAAACGTTTCATGAACTTTTGAAAGACTATCATGATACAACCGACCGATGAAAACACTCGTTAAACGTTTGAACTCCATAACGAACCTCCCAAACAAACTATCGCCCACCGCGGTTAACGAACTACCATCCCATGGTCAACGAACTACTATATCATAGCTAACGGACTACCATCCCATGGTCAACGAACTACCATATCATAGCCAACGAACTACCACATAGGGGCTAACGAACTACCGCACCGCGGCTAACAAACTGCCACAACATAGGCCATTTAATACTGAACATAAATGAATACCTTGAACCCAAATGAACACTCCCAAACGTAATGAACTTGCGAACACAATTGACACACGTTTATAGAACACAACATGTTTTCTCCCCCGAAAATGTAAAACCGGTAAAAGTGTGGGGCCGTGAAACTCACCTTAGAGTGCGTCCTCAATAATATAGAAATCTGATGCTTGTGTGATAGTCCCTACTATTGGCGACCTATCAATGAGTTTACATAAGTTTGATGACTACTAACCCGAAGGCTAATCAGTCCCCAAATTGTCCAGACCGTGACTGTGTATGTTGAAAACATATTTAAACGTTAAACCGTCCAAACCAGACAAAACCCGACATCCCATTGGTGACCCGACATCCCACGTGTTAGCCACATACAAGATATCATGCAACTTATGCAATTAAACACTTAGCATGCGCAAACACTTACCCTATCTAGCATAACGCCCAATTAACGCATAAACAAGTCCGAACACGTTTTACCAAGTCATTGGACATGCTACGGGGTTCCTATCATGTTCCTAGGTGTCAAATCATGTTTCGGGATGTCAAAACACGCTTACAACAGCAGCACACGCGATTAGGCTATCATACATGCATTTAGGAAAGTCAACTAGTGATTAGGATGGTCAAACTAGCAATTGGGAGTGTAATCACATGTAGTATAGGCGATTAGGTGCCCAATCGCCTCTAATGTTAGGCGATTGGCCCAATCGCCAGTTCGGCGATTGGACTCCCCAATCGCCCCCTACATTCTGGTTTCGCTTTTTCACGCGTTTAACCTTTCAAATCAAATCCGAACCATGTGGAAACACCCAATATCAAACCCAAAATATTAATCCAACTATTTCAAGCAAAAACCCCTAATTTATTATCATTCTAGCCGTCGCGAATGCAAGCGTTTTCCCAAAATAGCATAACTTAGCATGTAAACATCACATCAACATGCAAACCTTACCCTAAATGGCAAATATCCAGATTTCATCACATAATGACGTTATCCGACACTATCCTACTGTTCTAGCATCATCCTAGAGTAAACCCTAACATCAACAATCAATAAAACACAACATATCATCATTAATCCTTCATAATCATTCAAACGGGTCAAAACGCCTAATATCAATAATACACATCTATGAACATTCAAACTCCTAGGCTAACATCATATCAACTCATTTAGATCAGAAACATATTAATAATACAAGAACAACCATGTTTAAATGATAAAAAAATCCTATCTTGCATGAATACATCACATATAACAAGCATAGAGGTTTGGGTTTGTTTAGAAACTGATTTTAATGAGTTTTCAAAGGCACAAATGTTTAGAAACCAGGTCTGGACCTTTAGGGATCAAAACAATATCATTACAAAGGTTTGGGATGAAGAACACACCTTGAAATTGTAAGATTATGAGACATAAAGCTTGGAAATGTGATTTCTTGATCAAAAACATGTTGCAGAGGTTGAATAAGGTGTAGGGTGGCTTTGGGGTGTATTAGGGTTTTACAAATGATGTTTTAAAACATAAGGGTGGTATTTATAGGCGTTTCTAGTCGTCTAGTACGCGTCAGCGATTGCGCAGCAGCTACAGGCGATTAGGATGTCTAATCGCATGTAGCTACTGGCGATTAGACCAATCGCATGTAAATTCTCCTCTAATCGCCCCTACTTACTGGAGATTAGGCTAATCACCACTTATTTACATGAAATTACACCAATCACCCCTATTTACATGCAATTACGCATAATCACCTATAATGTCATGCAATTACACGTAATCACCTATAATGTCATGCAATTACACGTAATCACTATTTTAACACATATAAACACATATTCACATACCGACAAGTCATATAATGATTGTAGGCACATAATTCATGATAACTAACACGTTCCCATCCGTTCACCAATTCCCAGGACTCGAGATTTTCGTGTATGCGTTAAACCCGGCGATTCTACAAATCACTAATCCGTGTTCACATGGTTATGGACCGACTCCCAATGATCCCGTGGATCATTGTAACGACTCCCGATGATTCCCGGAACCATCATAACGACTCAACTGACCTAGTTAAGTATGTTTGAAAACGTTTTTCGCTAAGGTAGACTTATGTGTTTATAAAACGTTAACCTAAACGTGTCGGGTGTCACAAAATCAACTCATGATATTAACATGTTTCCCTATGACAAACACGTGTTATTATCAAACTAGGCTACGTAATGATAGTAGTCGATTTTTAAACAAGACCCCTAGAGATTTTATAAAATCTACTATATCTATATTTCTATGTATAAACAAAGAAATACATGTACATTATGTGTTGTGATCAAAACTACATATATACATTATATATATACACGCATGGCACATCCATCCTTATGTATATATATAAATATATACGACACACATGCTTACATTCACACACATGCCTATGACATGAACACTAACATACCTTTCACCTAAAACACCAAACTCTAAAACATTCTTCTTCAATCCATACAAGTCAACCTACTCCATTTAGCTAGCCACATTCCTTCCCTTTTTTCCTTTTGGAGTCGGTCGAAACACACACACATATATACACAAATCTTTTTCTTGATAATCTAGAGCATGCCACCTAGTTTTCATCAACGGAAAAGCCCTTACACAAACATATACCTTCTAGCACATATGGAACTAACCAAGGCAAGTGTTGACTACTTCTTTGATCATGGAACTTTCTAATTAGCCAACATCAAAACATGTTAGCCCAAACTCCCACAATGTCAACTCTTTTCACTAAAATAGACTCATACTTTCCCTTACACCATTACCTAGAAGAGTTGACTTACCACAAGCTCTAAAACACTCTTGTCTTCTCCTTCTCTTAATCGTATATATATATATATATATAAACAAGGGAACCATTGTGATCACACTAATACCTCACCACATAAACAAACTACACTTCTCCCTCTCTTGATTCGGACCGAGCCCATTCCCCAAGCCGAACCCCCTTCAGCCACCCATCTCGACAAAGAACCAAGCAAGGCCAAGTGTGGAGCATAGGAAGGATCATTGTCACTAGTTGAGTCATTTCTTTTAGGTATGTTATACAACTTTCTTGTACCTTTGATACCTTATCATTTTGTTTATCCATTGCCCTCACCCGAACACCTAAGGCCCGAGTACAATGTATTGTTGAACCATTAGTCGACTTGACACATCATATAATGATTAACAAAACAAGTTTAGAAATAAACACTTATATATACATACATACACATGCACGCCATCACACTCACACGTATATACACCTACACGTGAACCGTATGCATACATACACAACCGTATTCATATATACTCGAACACATGGATATAGTTTCGACTAGAATTGATAAAAACTTGGTTTACCATGAAGCTTTAACCTAGTACTTATACATTTAAACACATCATTGTTTTCAGAACAAAATAGACAACCATGTGCAACCACATACTCGTGACCACTCTTGGATCCATCCACGAGCCCATGGGAGCCGAGCCCAAGCTCTCACGAGACGGGTTCAAGCATGTGGAGGCATAATATGTTTTTTCTAATAAATCACACATGTGTTAATGGCCACAAAAACATATGTTAATAAAGCATTAAATCAAAAACCATGGAAAACATGTGTTATTAACCCATACCAGTAAGTTAATGAGGACAAAACACTTGAAAATAACGTTTTTGATCATAAATGGCCAATAAATACGTCCATATAACACTTTTTGGTACAAAAAGAGCACATACATGTCGTGTGGTAGTATATAGAAGACCACTAACAATGGTTTAATTTGTGCAAATGGCTAAACATGGTCCTAAATACCAACAAAAACGAATATTCCTGACAACGGTACATAAACACTCAGTCCACAGGTGTACAAATCGGGTGAATAGATGCATAGTAAATAGTACAGACATAGAATTAAGTTACCTTTAACGAATCTAGGACACCACAGTCCAGACATTTCCACGCTAGATAAGTTCAGTCTAGCACTTAGACATCAGGTGAGTTCTCATGGCCCCATTTTTACTGTTTTCATGCTTTTGGAGGAAAAACATGCATACAAATCAATTACATTTTGACTATTATATGAACACGAGACAAAAAGGTTTAGAGTACTCATAAGCCCTTGTTTCATACATTTACTGCAACAATTAGCTATGGACTTAGCCCTGAAACATCGGAATAGATCTATTGGGTTGACACCCCCACACTTGGATAGTCGCTCTAACCGGATTACAAATATCAAAAGAGTGCTTGTATTTCACATTACATTCATTGTCTTTAGTGTACAATGGGCGAGGCACAACATTCGTCAAGGTTTGGTTACGTGCTCATGACAGTCACATAATTATTATTGTCTTAGCTAGGAAATGATCCAGTCACCCATGGTTTACATAGAATCTAAAACCTGTGACCTCACCAACTTAATTGTTGACATATTTTATTTGCATATTTTTCATACAATTAATTGAGCATCATGGAACTTGGATTCGCGCATGAGCATCTCGGGGATATCTTGAACCTTGTTTTGGTTAAATGATTTTAGACAATATCATTTTATATATGGTTCTTACGACAATATTTTGGTTGTTTTGTTAAACAATGTCGTTTTTAAATAAATCTCTTATTTTATGAAATTGATGCTTGCGTAACTTGTGTGCTTGAAAACCTTTCGAATTTACATCTCGCGTTTCCGCCTTGGTGGGGTGTGACAAACCCCCTGCTGTAGCCTGACAACGGGATTAGGCCCATCGCGATGGGTTCCATTTGGAGAAGACTGGTGTCGAAAGTCTCTATGTACAAAGTGAGTAAAGAGATGGCTGCCTATTTAGGGGATTTTCAATTTGGGGTTGGAGTCCCTAATGGGGCATAAGCGGTGCTGCACAGCGCTAACAGGTTTCTGAGCGCGTTCCATTCTGACGGGTCCCTGGCTATGTTCACTGTCGATTTTTCTAACGCCTTCAACGAGGTGGACCGTACAACCCTCCTCAGGGAAGTTAGTTGCGAATGCCCGTCCATCTTCCCGTGGGTACAGTTTTTTATATGCCCAATCTACCAAGTTATATATGGGGGATACTCATATTGGGGCATTGACAGGGGTGCGGCAAGGGATCCCCTATGCCCCCCCCTTCTCCTTGCGTTGGTCCTCCATCCGCTCATCCTTTGTGTGCAGGGCGTCTGTTCCTTTCTCTTCCATACTTGGTATTTGGACGATGACACTATCACTGGTTAGTGATTTTAAGGGCGCACAATGTGGTTTGATTCAATTTGAGCCATAACCAAAACAAAATTTTCGATTCATTTCAGTTTCAAACTTACCTACGAACAAAGAGAAAAACACTAAATAGACCAAAGGTCTTGTTAGCACGGCTAAATAAAGCCGCTATGGAACTTTGTTGAGTTGCTCTTCTCTATTTATACGGGGTTTCTTCTACATTGTAAATTTAGGCAAGTGATGTGGAACTATATATGTTTGAAAGTTTCAACTTTACAAACTCTAGTGTATAGAAGGACAGAGTGATAATTTCACCCTATTTTAATTTCAAAGAATTGTAGATAACATATACCAAAAATGTGATTAATTAATTGTCCATAGTTTTAAGATGCTAAATGTGTATAAAAGTCACAAAATAGATGTAAATGATAGCACATGATTATTTATTATCTTTTTTTGAACTATGACTTTCATTAAAAAAGGGGAGTCCTCAAAACAAGGACAACCACTCACAACTACAACATATACAACGGATTATTACACCAATCCTCCCAAGAGAGATCTGTGAATTTAGACCTATTCTTTAACCAAAAAAACGACAATGATTTAACAGTTCCAATCACACGACTAATTCTTGGCTCCAGCTTGTTGAAAGTCTTGTTGTTTCTGGCTTTCCATAAAGCCCATAACGTCACCATAATAATACCATGCACAATCTTCTTTGCCCATTTGCCACCAGACGATAGTTTATAAAGCCGAAGAAGGTCGCTCGTATGAAACACAAAAGTTGTACTTATACCACACCACTTCCAAATACTAGTCCAAACACCAAACGAGAAACCACATCCAGTGAAGATGTGTTCCGAGGTTTCAAGGCTAACCTCACAAAGCTTGCACCGGTCATTGGGAATAAAAACGTGTCTTTTGTTGAGCGCTTCAACAGTTGGGATCCTGTCCATCAAAGCTCTCCAAGCGAAAATATTACACTTCAAGGGAACCCACCCAACCCATTTAAGATTAAAAATCCCATTGCTGACGTCATCGACCCTAGCTTTAAATTTCACTTCAACGGCAGAAAAGGAAGCAGAGCCGGCCCATTCCCATGAATCTCTAGCAGCCGATAAGTGAACTATTTCCAGCAATCCAGAAAACTCAATCCATTCCTGGACCTCCGGCAAGCCCATGGGCTGAGTGAAGTCAATTGGGGCCCATGTATCGTTGATTCTGCAAGAACTAACCATTGCACCTTTTGTTTTAGCAACACGATATAAGAGGGGAAATCTACTCATAAGCGGAACTTCATCCAGCCAAATATCCTCCCAGAATCTAATAGACCCACCATCCCCCAACTTTCCTTTCAGCAAGTCAAGGAATTTTTTGTCCCCACATTTAAAACTCTCGCAACTCTTCACTATAGACGACCAAACTCCTCCGTTTCCAGTAACACGGGGGAGACCCGACCATCGGTGTCTACCACGATGGCAAGCCAAAATAATAAGTTTCCACATCGCCCCTTCCTCCACTCTAAAGCGCCACGCCCATTTAGAAAGTAAAGCGTCATTAACCAATTTCAAACGATTGATCCCCAACCCACCTTTCTTTTTATCACAACATATTCTTTCCCAAGAAACCCAATGAATACCATTCCTATCACTTGTGGAAGACCACAGAAAGCGTTTCATGAGGGATTCAAGCTTTGTGATTACTCCAACCGGGGCTTTATAAAGCGAGAAAAAATAAATAGGAAGGCTTTGAAGGACCGATTTTAATAATGTAAATCTACCACCAATAGAGAGAAGTTTAGCCTTCCAAGAAGCAAGTCTGTTTTCAAACACATCCACTATATTACGCCAATTGTTGATTCTGTTCATATTGGCCCCTACCATCACACCCAAATATTCAAAAGGAAAAGATCCCACTTGACAACCCACACCCTCCGCGTGCACCTTCACCTCTTCATTAGTGACCCCCGAACCATATAAAAAAGACTTGTTTATATTAATTTTGAGGCCCGAACAAAGATGAAAAATTCTAAGAATCCTCGCGGCAACCCGGATATTATTAGGAGACCATTTACCCATTAATAAAGCATCATCCGCAAAAAACAAGTGGGAAACAACCGGGTCATTTTTTGATAACGACACCCCTTCAAAAGCACCTAGCTTGATTGCCTTATTAAACAAGCAAGTCAATGCTTCCATAACAATCAAGAATAAAAACGGAGAGATTGGATCGCCTTGCCTAAGCCCTTTGTGACATTGGAACTCGAACGTAGGTGACCCATTAACAAGAACCGCAGACCTGGCGGAGGCCAAAATACCCATAATCCACGACCGCCACTTATCCGGAAAGCCCATTTGAACCATAATAGACAATAAGAAAGCCCAATTGACGTTATCATACGCCTTTTCAAAATCAATCTTCATAAAAAATACACTATTTGACCTCCTTTTGCACGATGCCAGAATCTCATTGACCATAAGCGGACCGTCTAGAATATTTCTCTCGCTTAAGAACCCCGATTGGTTTTCAGAAATAATTGATCCAATAACCTTCTTAAGTCTAAAAGTCAAGACTTTCGACAAGGCCTTGGAAATAATACCCACAAGAGTAATAAAAGAAGACCCGCACCCTCTATTAATCTTGCCCGTCACAAAAAATTCTGAGAAGATATTAAAAAAATCATCTTCTAAATATTTCCAAAACCTGCACACAAAATGAAAATTAAAACCATCCGGCCCCGGGGCTTTTTCTTTACCACATTCGAACACCGCGTGTTTGATTTCTTCTTTAGTAAATGGAACAATAAGATCACCCACCAAGGATTCAGGGATCCTCTTAATATCTTCACACACGAGGGCCGGTCTCTCCACGTTATTATCTTTGAAATGATTACTAAAAAAACTCCAAACCTCTTTTTTGACTAAAGAAGGATTAGACACCCACTCTCCATTGACCATTAAACCTTGAATATTATTAGAAGCCTTTCTACCATTGATGACCCTGTGAAAATAGGCAGTGTTGTCATCCCCATGTTTAGCCCAAATCACTCGAGATTTTTGTATCAAATCCTTAGCTTTAATAGTTTCACACTCCTCAATACCCTTCTTACATTCTAACCAAGCCCATTCTTCTTCTTCTAAAAGATCTCTATGTTCCATCTCGATTTCAAGGCGTTCTAAATCATCCTTCAAGGCTTTAATCTCCTCTCCTTCTTTGATATCAATGTTTTTCTTCCATTCGACTAGAACCTTCTTCAAATACCGAAGCTTATTGGATAAAATAACATCCGCAGGCCCCGACATCTGAAAATTTGATAATGCCTTTGTAACCACGGGTTCACAGCCATCTCGATCCAGCCAAGAGTTGAACCAACGAAAAGGACGGGCACCAAAATTATCATTAACAACTGTTAAAAGCAACGGGTTATGGTCCGACAAGTGTCTAGGCAGCGCACGAAGACAAGCCTCCGGCCACCTATTCAAGAATTTATTACAAACCAACACTCTATCAATTTTGCTCAGCTTGAAAGAAGATCTTTTTTTAGTTAGGCAAGTATATCCACTGCCTTTCATGCTATACTCAAATAAACCCGAGGCATCAATAAAAGCATTGAACACATCCGCATCAACCTGGTCAAAGAAAGAATTTTTCCGCTCTTTGCTGAAACGAACAGTATTAAAATCTCCTAGTAAACACCACAACCCAGAATTGTTAGAAATAACATCTAAGAGCATATCCCAAACCAAGCGTTTCTCCTGCAACTTATGAGGCGTGTACAAGTTCAATAAATTCATAACAGTTCCATCTTCCTTCCAAACCCCCTTAATAAGCAAAAAATTATGATGTTTAACAACAACAGTTTTAGAAAACTTACTAGGATCCCATAGAGACACCAAACCACCCGAACGACCCCTAGCCTCCACCCAATCGAAATCAACCTCCGTCTTACCCCAAAATTTAGAGCCATCAAAATCAGACATGTTACATAATTGCGATTCCTGAAGGGCTATGAACGACACCCCATTCTCTACTTTCAACCTTCTCACCCAAGAGTCTTTACCTTTCCCACCCAAACCCCTTATATTCAACGAGAGGAGATTCATACCTTAACATTTTGTAACCCTTCATCGACTAACATACTCGAAATCAACTCAGATTTGTCTTGTATCTGGGCACCCAAGGATACCCCAAGTTTAATTGTTTCAACAACTTCATCTTCCCCCTGTAACGGTGTCTGAACATCATCGCTTGGCTGGCCTGAACCCAACGGTGGCTGAATTAGTTCATCTTCCATATCCCCCATAAGTTGTTCGAAAGATTTAAGTCTTTCAGAAGACTGCCTCACAAGATTAACCCCCACAGGAGGAACATCTATGGGAATATCCACAGCAGGCTGAACAGACGATGGACCAGATGACCTTCTTTGGGCTAACACTTGTGATGGGCTCATAGGTCCAATGAAGGAAGTCAATTCAAATGGGTCACCACTAGTGGGCTTCTTTCTATGTTTCTTTTTATTTGGGCCAGAGCTTGATTTTCCCCCACTATTTGACTTTTTAAATTGAAGCACTTTTCTTTTTTTCGATAATACGCAAATAAACCCCCTGTGCTTATGTTTTTTAGCACATGCAGTACCTGACGAAAACCTTCCGTTTGAACTCCCATAATCACGCGTGACTTCAATGCTATCATTATTAGGCGCGGAATTAAAGGAATTCCTTCTCACAATCATAGGAGTTTCCAAGTTTTGCTCTTCCGCATTTAATTCCGAGTCAACCTGTTCCTCAGTGCTGGAGCGTACCGAGTCCGGCAACAGCACCGGAGAATTGGATTTACTGTTAGGATCTTCCTCCCCATGAGGATTTTCTTCCATTTCCGAGTCACCTTCGCTCTTATCTTGCTTGTTACTGACTTCAACATAATCAGGGACCCAACCACTTTGATCTTCCAAAATCCACACTTGGTACTTCCGATTCTTCCAATTAAGGGTAATTTCATCAAAGATCCTCTTCCCCTCGCCCACAAGGACACCGATGAATTCAAACGATAAATCCCGATCCTTTTCGAAAATATTGGCCTTATGAACTATCTTACCATACTTTTCTCCAATAACATCGAACACAGAATTAGTGCATAAGTGTAATGGAACACCCATAATTTTTAACCAAGCGATTCTTTCAAAACCCAAAGATTGTCCTTCCCATATTGACACTCTTGTAAAACAATCCTTCTTGAGTCTAACGGCTTCCAAAACCATCAGAGCCGTCTCCCTATCTTCGAAAGAAATGAGAACATCCAGTCCTCCCAAATATTGAACCACTCCAGATCCAGGACATATCGTTTCCAAACTAACGAAAATATTCTTCAGAGCCTCCACATTCACCATTTTTACAACAATAGCTTTGCCATGCACATTAGAAAAAGCTTGGACATTGCTATCAATTGTAACTGATTTCCCCACTAATAGGTCTTTGAATGATCTTGACCCATTCACGAAACTCTCTTTTGGTTGATTATTATTATCATTATTATAGCAATTATTCTCACTCTCTTTAGTGTTACTATTATTATTATTATTGTAACCATGTGAAGAACCAATCTCACCATCTTCTAAAACAAAATGAGCAATATTGAACCATAATTTTTCATCTCCCATACGAATACCTCTAAGATTTCTTAGGACCTCCGCCTTGTCCTTGACATCTAACAATGAAATGAATCCGAATCTATTCCTGTTCTTGTCTCGTTTCCTTGCGATATACAGATCAAAAATCTGTCCCAACGGCCTTAAATTAACAGCTAAATCGGAACCGCTGCATCCCTCGGGTAGATTAGACACAAAGAATTTAGTAATACGAGCCTGAATATGGACCGGAATGGGCTGTCTCCGACGATGGCGATGATCCATGGTCGAGAGACTTTACCTGAACTGGATATTAAAGCCTTTTACTCATGTTTTCAAAGATTGTAACATAAATATTGGTTAGATATATGCAACAACTAAAACAAATGAGTAAAGTATTGTCTTGTTACATGGGTTTGGTCTCAATTACATTTTACACATTTTTTAAAGGTTTGTCAAATGTACAATGCACATTGAAAAGCTTATCAATTTCATTCTTTCACTTAACTTCCATCACTTTGGTGAGAGTTGGGTTCGATCCTTATTGGGGGCATTGTGAGGGACATTATTAAGTGATGGTTGCTCCTACTCTCTTTGGAGGGGTCAGGTGCGATTCTGATGGCCCCGCTGTTTTCTACTACCGTGCATTTACTCCAGAGAGGTTTTGCCTCTTGTGGAGGGTGCAACATCTGTCAAGTGGCAGGTGGCGAGAAATTTTCCGGGTGGAAGCCTTAATGCCCCTTATGCGCAGCCTCGACTCGCTTGTGGGCCGGCCACTCTCGCGTCAGCGTGGAACCGGTTAAGACAACATTGTCTGACCATTGTAGAGTTGCTAGGGGATCCCCGTCTAAAGGATTGTGATCAGAGGTGGCAAAATGGGTAGGTTGGGTTGGGCTGGTTGATGGGTTAGGATGGGTTTGGGTTAGGATGAGTTTGGGTCAAGATGGGTAAATTAAAAAAATAGGTTAGGATGGGTTAGGTCAGGATGGGTTTGGGTCTAGATGGTTTGGATTAAGATAGGTTCACATGAAAATAGATTAAAATTAAAAAAAAAAATAACAATAAAAAGTAAAAAATTTAAAAAATAAAAAAAAGGAAAAAGAATATAAAAAGGAAAAAAACAAATTTAAAATTAAATTTGTTTCGACTCGACCGGGCATGGTAACGACCCAGACCGTTTCAACCTGACCCGTCTTGTAGCGACCTGGACCATTTTGACCCGACCGGGCGCGGTAACGCCCCAGACCGTTTCAACCAGACCCGTCCCGTATCGACCCGGTCGGGCCCGGTAGCGACCCAGACCGTTTTGACCCGACCGGCCCGGTAACGACCCAGACCGTTTCAACCTGAACCGTCACGTAGCGACCCAGACTGTTTCGACCCGGCCGGGCCAACTAGCGACCTGGACCGTTTCGACCCCACCGGGCCCGGTAACGCCCAGACCGTTTCAACCTGACCCGTACCGTTTCGACCCGACCGGGCCCGGTAACGACCGAGACCGTTTCGACCTGACCCGTCCCGTAGCAACCCGGACTGTTTCGAGCCGGCCGGATAACGACCCAGACCGTTTCAACCTGACCCGTCCCGTAACGACTCGAACTGTTTCGACCCGGCCGAGCCCGCTAGAGATCCGGACCGTTTCGACCCAACCAAGCCCAGTAACGACGCAGACTGATTCAACCTGACCCGTCCCGTAGCGACCCGAACTGTTTCAACTGTTTCGACCCGGCCGGGCCCGCTAGCGACCCGGACTGTTTCGACCCCACCGGGACCGGTAACGACCCAGACCGTTTCAACCTGACCCGTCCCGTAGCGACCCAGACCGTTTCGACCAGACTCGTCCCGTAGCGACCCGGACCGTTTCGGCCAGACCGGGCCCGGTAACGACCCAGACCCGTCCCGTAGCGACCCGGACTGTTTCGAGCCGGCTGGGTAACGACCCAGACCGTTTCAACCTGACCCGTCCCGTAGCGATCCGGACCGTTTCGACCCCACCGGGCCCGGTAACGCCCAGACCGTTTCAACCTGACCCGTACCGTTTCGACCCGACCGGGCCCGGTAACGACCGAGACCGTTTCGACCTGACCCGTCCCGTAGCAACCCGGACTGTTTCGAGCCGGCCGGATAACGACCCAGACCGTTTCAACCTGACCCGTCCCGTAACGACTCGGACTGTTTCGACCCGGCCGAGCCCGCTAGAGATCCGGACCGTTTCGACCCAACCGAGCCCCGGTAACGACGCAGACTGATTCAACCTGACCCGTCCCGTAGCGACCCGAACCGTTTCAACTGTTTCGACCCGGCCGGGCCCGCTAGCGACCCGGACTGTTTCGACCCCACCAGGACCGGTAACGACCCAGACCGTTTCAACCTGACCCGTCCCGTAGCGACCCAGACCGTTTCGACCAGACTCGTCCCGTAGCGACCCGGACCGTTTCGGCCAGACCGGGCCCGGTAACGACCCAGACCCGTCCCGTAGCGACCCGGACTGTTTTGAGCCGGCTGGGTAACGACCCAGACCGTTTCAACCTGACCCATCCCGTAGCGATCCGGACCGTTTCGACCCGTCTGGGCCCGCTATTGACCTGGACCGTTTCGACCCGTCTGGGCCCGCTAGCGACCTGGACCGTTTCGACCCAACCGGGCCCGGTAACGACCCAGGCCGTTTCAACCTGATCCGTCCCATAGCGACCCGGCCGGGCCCGGTAGCGACCCGGACCGTTTCAACCTAACCCGTCCCGTAGCGACCCAGACTGTTTCGACCCGGCCCGTCCCGCTAGCGACCCGGACTGTTTCGACCCCACCGGGCCCGATAACGACCCAGACTATTTCAACCTAACCCATCCCGTAGCGACCCAGACCGTTTCGACCCGGCCGGGCCCGGTAGCGACCCGGACCGTTTCGACCTGACCGGGCCCGGTAACGATCCAGACCGTTTCAACTTGACTCGTCCCGTAGCGACCCGTACTGTTTCGACCCGACAGTGTCCGTTAGCGACCCGGACAGTTTCGGCCTGACCGACCCCGTTAGTAACACGGACCGTTTCGACCCGACCGGGCCCGTCAACGACCAGACCATTTCGATCCGAACGAGCTGGTCATCAAACCAGACCGTTTGCACTCGATCAAACCCGCTAATGACTCGAACCGTTTCGATGAGATCGGTCTAGTTAACGACTTGTGTTGTTTCGACATTGCCGTCCGTTAACGACCCGAATGGTTTCGAACCGACTGGGGTGATCAATAAATGCAAAAGATATAATTTTTTTGTTTTTAATGACATTGATTTCTATTAGGCAACAACGCTTTTGGTGTTGGGTGAGTTTTCATTCAGATTTGTATATGGTTATCTAAGAATACCCATCCTGACTCATTTGTTTTTTTGACATACCCATCCTGACCCACTTACTTATTTACTACAATTAAAATTACCCATTCTAATCCCTTGAAAATTATATTAAACTCATTTTAACCTACAAGGTCAAATTTTAAACCCAAAACAACCCAAACTCAACTTAATGGGTTAAAATTGCCAGATCTAATTGTGATGATCTATGCCACAACATAGAAATTCACCTTTCAAAGAAAATAAAAATGTATGTGATGACCAATACAGCCAAAAAATATTAAAAACAAGCAGGTATACAAAACTCTAGGGTCTAAAACACAAGTTTAGTCAAAATTCAAAAAAAAAAAAAAAAAAAAAAAAGTCATACGTAGCCGCTCCCTTAACCTAATCGTCCATCTAAATCAGCTACTAAATCTCAGCCGTCTATTTATATAAACACGTACATCAACCATCGGATATAACTGTTTCCCACTCTATATAACATAACAACTCATCCCTTCCTCCAAACCCTAAATATTTTACTTGCTCTCATCTCTCTGTTTTGTTTTTGTGTTAAACTGGTTTTTTGATTACCGTCAAATCATCATATATAATCTTTCATTTCATACCTGGCAAATTATATTAAGATATATAACAGGGAAGCAGTGTCGCCACCTCTTTCTGTTAAGATCGCAAAATTGCATTGAATGTTTTCTATTTAAATGTTAATATTTGTTTACGGCTTCGCTTATCTGGTCGGCATGAATATATTTAGTTTCTGTCTGACTCGTTCCCTAGAAGCAATATTAAGCGTGCTGTTTTAACTTTTTTTATGATCTTCAAACAATTTTCTTTGAAGAGCAAACACATTGAAGCAGCTACACACTTTATATAACTTTTTTATAACTTATGTTAATGTTAATTGACTGTGATGAGCCAATACAGACCTGTAATGATTTGCGAACATGATCGCATCTTATTATGAACATCTAAGGGACTGAGTCGTAATTTCTATATTAATGGATAATAATAATAATTTGTGGCTTCTTAAATATTGAATGACAAATTTGTAAAACTGTTTAGTATTTACAAGTTTGTATGGATTGAAGCCTAGAAAAAAATGTTTCCCTCGCTATCCTGTGCTACTGTTAATGTTGTGTTTGGACGTTGGGAAACTACATATATTCAAGTTGATTTTAAGACCATATGAGGTATGTAGAGGAAGTTTTGGGAGGACTTGCCGTTAGCAAATTGTGAGCACTCCTTTTATGATGACAACTTGAGGACTACCTAAAAGTATCGGGGTAGTCTTCATTGGGTGGTCCTCCACTCATATTGGTTATTTTTTTTATTTTAAATTAATAATACACATAAAATATAAAAATCTCATAAATATTACAATAGAACTAGTTCTTGAGTCACTTCAGCCAACAGCGCTGAGTAGAGCGGGTAACCACAGACATCCTACAAGTCAGGAGGTATAAGAATGAGTCCATTGAAGATTACATCACCAGGTAGGGATGTTCTTTTTAACCGAAACCCAATAATCGAACCCGACCCGAGAAAGTACCTTACCCGATTAACCTGAACCTGATGAAATGTCATACACTACTAGGAAACTGAGCAATTGCGACTGCATTTTCGGTCGCAAAACTGTTGCAATTGCCCTTTTGCAACTGTTTTACAACTGGAAATGTAGTCAGAAAAACACTCGACGCAAATGCCCTATTGCGACTAAGTTGTGACCGCTTCTACTTTTTGCGACTCAGATTTCACGACTGTTAGAATGATCGCAAATATTGCGACCGCTCCACTTTTTTTTAGACGATCGTGTTGCGACGTTTTTGCGACCGCATAAATTGCGACTGTTTTGTGACTGCTTGCATTTTACAAAATTGCGACCGTCCTTGCGGTCGCAAAATGTATTTTGTATTATTTTTTTATTATTTTTTAGCGGTATGCTATTTTGACCTGCTTAATGTCATATTTTTAAATTTAAGCATTTATCAAATTTTCAGAATTATATAAAACATTCAACTTAAAATATCCAATACTCAAGTTATCATAACAAGATACATATTCAAATTAAGGTTTTAAATCCTAAGTCTATGATTAAATTCCTTGAAACCTAATAACTTTTAAAAAAAATTTCAATGTTTGCCATTCTTTCGTTCATAGCCTCTTTCTCCGCTTTATCTTTCTCTTTTTCCATCACCAACTCCGCAATAATTTCGTTCAGCCTTTCTTTCTCTTCTTCTTTTTCTTTCATTATATCTTGGATGATCACGTTCAACTTTTCAATCTAGTAAACCAATGCAAAGTGTTAAGATCAAATTTATTAAATTCAAATTGGAACAATCTACCCGAACCCAAACCAATATAACCTGTTATGACCGACCACCCGACCCAAAACTGTTCTGAACCGACCATGTTTTGACTCGGCATGCCACGCAAAACCGTTCTGAACCGACCCGTTATCCCATTTCTCTGTAACTGGGAGCTACAGAACAACATTTCGCAAGAACGATTCATACAGCAACAATTTTTGGATTCATACAGTATTGATAGCCAAATTACATAACTTCAAAATGCTGACAATAGATGTTTTGGAATCCATATCTTCTACCAAGAGAAAACCAGTTTTCTAGGCATCAGCAACATTTTCATCATGCTAAATGACACTCATCAGTATATAATATCTATATCTTTCTAGTTGTAGTGTGAAGACGTAACACACCAAACGGTCCGGTGTTGGAACAAAACATGTAGGACAGGTGCAATAGACATGATGGTGATCCAGCATGACAGCATGACCAATCCAACACCAGTTTCAGATCAGATAATCAATAAAAGTAGCATTCTTTGTAGTGTGCTAATGCACCTTAACAAACTAGAGACCAGCATAACAAACTAACTAATCATGAACAACCAAGTCACAATAGTCGGTCCGGATAAGCACATCGCCTCAACTTGGTAATCTCTACAGTATTTTCTAAAATAGATTTCTCACAATCGCTGTGGCGAGGCTAACCGTTACAATTTTTATGTTTAGTCTGTTCAATTGGAGAGAAGTAATCGTCATCTTAAACTATTGAATCGACACGGATCAAATTCACGCTATGCAGAATCCCGGCACGTTAGCTATGTAGAATCCCGGCACAACGCGTCGGTTAGATAACACTAGTTAACATAAAAAAGGTAAATGTAATTGTGTCATCTAATCGCGCTAGCCGTGCTTGAATTTCAATTTTCTTTCTAGAAATCATTAACTCTAATTCAACTACACAAAAGTATTTGTAACAATAGAGGTTTTTGCGTCACTGACATAAGCTGATGACATAAATTTAATTCTATTACATGTCCTGCAACTATATAACAACATAATTTTATTGAATAACAAACAACAATAGAGCTTTTTGCGTCACTGACTAATGCTATCACCAAAACTCAAGAATGTTGACTAATGCTATCAACATTATTTCCTCACAGAATCATCAAAAGAATCATCAAAAGAATATCCTTCAGTAACAATTTTCCTTCAGTAACAATTTCATGTCTCTTATCCTAAATCTTTTAACAGAATCATCAAAAGAATATCCTTCAGTAACCATTTTCCTGTCTCTTATCCTAAATCTTCTAACGCCTAAATCTTCTAACAGAATCATCAAAAGAGTATGTAATTGATCTGACTCTCAAACAATACTAGTCTCATTATTATAAGACTTAAAAGTTAACCATTAATCACTAATATCCTTCAGTAACAAATCCTAACTGCAACCAGAATTAACTCAGCTCAACAACTAACATAAAAAAATAACTAATCCAAATTTTAAAAAATCACTACAAAATCAATCAAAACATATATAAGCAACTAAAATAAATAAATAAACTAATCTTGAGAATAAACATACCTCGTGGTCTTGTCTACCATGTAGATATTGGTGACTAATATTGCTTAATCCATACACTTTGCCTCTATTCTTTCCCCCGGCAGCTTGGTACCACAAGTCTTGGTCAAATTTTGGGTGTTGGCTATCTTCTTTCCCATACTTATCCACAAGATATCACAATACTAAAGAAAATATGCATCATAAACTAAAGATACCTTGACCACGACCCATGTCGACCGCTGCCAAAAAACCAGGACCTCTACTAACATTTGTTGTACCACGTCCCATGATACCTACAAAAAAAAGTGATTTATACTTAGACAAAAGATTACACAAAACTAATCATCGTAATCAACCTCAATTGCAATAGAAGACTGTCCATCCTCGTGGCTTGACTTTTCACCATGTTCACTACATATTTCATAACGAAGCATGAAACCTTCCTTATACAAGTGTTTTTGAATAGTGGCTCTGTCTCTATAAGTTATATTTTGGCATTTATAACAAGGACATTTTATTTCACGTATTGTCTCACCATGCATATTCACCCTCGTATCAACCACTGCTTCTTTAGAAAATGCAAAGTCCAAAAACAAATCCACATTGTCACGGTATTCAGAATTAAGATATCCGTTACTATCGATCTTTTCATACATCCACCCTCGATTTGTATACCACGCCATTACTACTTGAATCAAAGCCCCTATAAAACTATATTAAAGTTTCGAGATATAAATGCCAAAATGAACAAATTAGGCATCTTGTAACGTACCAAAGGAACCAATGATGATACATGCCTATCTTATTTCCATGGTTTAAAAAAACGGCTGAGGCGTGCGCCTCGAGGCGCGCCTCAAGGCGAATCGGGAGGAAAACGAGTCTGAGGCTGCGCCTCAGGGTGCTATTTTGTAGATACGCCTCACAGGGCTAAGGCAGTAATAAAAATTGCGCCTCAGGTGCGCCTCAGGGGTTTTTTTAAGTTTATTTTTGATGTTTTAGACTTTTTATTTCAATTTCAAGCATGTCATGCCCTTATAACATGTGTTTTTGATGTTTTTGATGAATTTGATGCTGAAATTAGTTAGTATTTCATTTTCTATAAGATATATAATATTTATATATATATTTTCATTCCGCCTCGCGCTTACGCCTCGGTTCGCCTCGAGGCGTACGCCTCGTGAGGCAAAAGGAAAACGCCTCGAGGCACGTTTCCGTACTTTTAAACCTTGCTTATTTCTTGTCAGTTTTCTAGCCTTAATATCAAACATTACCAAAGTAACCAATAATGATACATGCCTATCTTATTTCTTGTCTGTTTTCTAAACTTAATATCAAGCATATCCTATTAACAAAGTAATAATCATCAACTGTCACCAAATCTGATTATTATCAACAATAGGTAAACAAGTATATCTCACCAAATCTGATTGAACTTTTAATAATAACATAACTGATGGTAACTGAGCATAAAGCCACACATAATAATAACTGAGCATCTAAATCACACATCTCAAAATTCAAACATCTGATCTACCTCAACAATAAGTAATGACATAAAACCACACATAATAATAAACAAATTCAACCACGAGAAACAACGATCTGACAGTATTAACAGTATCAGCGTCAACAAACTTGACAAACCAGTAACGAGCATACAGATCGATATAAAATATTATAAATACATCAAACAAAACAAAACAACAAATATTTACAATATATGAACAGATCTATATAAAACAAACTGCAATCGTAACTGCAATCCAATACAGATCGACATTACTCTCAGACAAACAAAACCTAACAACGATTGTTAATAATATATATAAAAAAATAGGGAGGGAGAGAGAGAGAGAACTTACAGATCGAAGGCTGATGATACTGATCGAATTGAGGAATTGACGATGCGATTGAAGGCTTCAGGCGCCGATTGAAGGGTTTTGATAAGGTGAAGGTTTCATTATTCTATTTGATAAGGCTGATGATACTGATCGAAAGGTTCAGGCGATGCGATTTAAGGGTTCAGGCGCTGAGGAATTGACGATGCGAATTGAGGAATCTGATCGTTCTATTTTTTTTTTTAGTTTTTAGGTTTTATTAATATTCTATTAAGTAAGGCATCACTGATACAGATCGTTCTATTAGATAAGGTTTCATTATTCTATTTGGCGAAGGCATAAGGTTTTATTTTTTTTTATAAAGAAATTACAAAATTACCCTTACGCTTTAAT
Source organism: Ambrosia x helenae (assembly GCA_030844895.1). Classification (NCBI taxonomy): domain Eukaryota; kingdom Viridiplantae; phylum Streptophyta; class Magnoliopsida; order Asterales; family Asteraceae; genus Ambrosia; species Ambrosia x helenae. Next base: position 9,365,533 of record CM061229.1, read on the forward strand.
TATTATTGCGACCGTTTTGACGGTCGCAAATTACGCGGTCGGAACGCAGTCACAAATCCCACAATAATGATCATATTTTAACGTTTTTCGACTGTTTTGCGACCGGAAGTAATCGGTCGCATCATTTGCAATCGTTTTATGACCGTTTTGTGATCAATCGCAAATGTTGTTACCGATAAAAGATCGGTCGGAAAAAGATTGCTAACTTTGCGACCGTTTTTTACGGTCGCAAGTTCTGGTTGCAATTGCTTATTTTTCTAGTAGTGAAAATTCCCAACTTACTATCCTATCAAGGGCAAAAAAGGCATTTCACGTGATAAATTGTACTTAGAGGGTGTTTGGGGTTAAGTTTTGAAATGGATTTTTAGATTATTGCGTTCTGAAAACGCAAATAATCAGTTTTTGGGAAAAATGTTTATCAAAATAGATTATTTGCGTTTAATAGGTTATCAAAACGCAATAATCTAAAAGCAGCTCCGCGCCTACTGCAACAAAACGCATAATCTGTTTTCAAAAATCAATCCTAAACACCCTCTTGGAAAGGGTATCCAATAGATAATTTCATAAATGCATTTAGAGGGTGTTTGGGATTGCTTTTTGAAAACGGATTATGCGCTTTGTTGCAGTAGGGGTATAGCTGCTTTTAGATTATTGCATTTTGGTAACTTATTAAACGCAAATAATCTATTTTTATAAACCTTTCCCAAACACTAAAAACTGATTATTTACGTTTTCAAAACGAAATAATCTAAAAATCCATTTCAAAACTCAACCCCAAACACCCTCTTAGTTTAATTATAATTGCTATATATCCATAGTTAACTGGCATGATAAGTATATGAAGTATGCACATTCATTCTCTTGAATATAAAGATGACCTAAAGTCTTTTTCTCAAGTTTTAATGAAATCTTCATTTAAGTTCTAAATATTTTACAAAAATCCGAAAGCAGCCCTTGCCAGCCAGCCAGCCAACAAAGACTAGTGTAGTATTAAAGTCCATTTATAATTAGTATACAAACTTCTTATATAATTTTTATTCAAATACTTATATTGAAAATTTAAGGGTGAGCATAAAACCGAAAAAAACTGATCTAACCGAACTGAAAAAACCAAACCGCACAAAAAACCGAAAAAGTTGAACTGAAAAAACTGAACCGAAATTAAAAGTTCGGTTTTGGTTTTGCATTTTATAAAAGCCAAAAAAACTGAACCGAATCACCCTTAAAATTAGTTTTTTAATGTTTCTTATTAATTATTAATTAATTTAGAAATTATTAGTTTTATTCTCGAATATTATGTATTTATAATAAGAACATTAACATAATAAGTAATAACATGTGTTCATAAAAACTTTGAAAAAAACATAAAAATAGTTTAAAATGTTCGGTTAATGTGAACAATATTAATTCAAAAGGTTAAATATGTTAACATAAATGTAAATATTTACGAAAGATTTTAAAAATTGGATTATACGTTTTATTTTTAAATTTTACATAATTATGTCCGAAAAACCGAACCGGTGCTAAAACTGAAAAAACCAAAACCGAACACTTTGGTTACGGTTATAGTTTAACTATAAAACCGAACAGAACCAAACCATGCACACCCCTAATTTACACTTAAAAATCATAACTAAGAATCAAAGACGGGCCAATTAAAAAAATAACAAATAATCAAAGTTGGGCCATGGGAGGAGCAGAGTGGGCAACAAACTAGAGCCCACTCTCGTTCGGAACAAAAATTTTAAGTTTTTTTATATTTTGTTTAATAAAATACTGTAATTAGTTTTACAAACTTAATTTGTTTGTTAAATTATTTAGTTTTGATTTATATTTTTAAATAAACCCAATTACCCTAACTACCCATTAGGCCCAACAATGTTTTAACCTAAACATTTAAACCCAATCAAATAAAACATAACCTGACACTTGATAGCAACAAAAATAAAAAAAAAAAACATAACCAAACTTATAGGGATTCTTAGGCTAGTGGGTCTGGGGCTCGTCCCCGGCCCGTCTTGAGTCGTCGGGGTCCGGCGACACCACCTCCTTGAGGCCCGTCGCATGCATTGGTGAGGAGACGGAGGTGACGAGCTGTAATATTTGCATGCTTCCTAAACTTTATTTTATTTACATTTTAGTCCCCATACCTTGATCGTTTCAAATTTTAATAAAAAACTTGAAGTTGCGTTGATCGTTACATCTTCATTATTAATCATAAACGTACACTAAATCGTAACTTGAGCACGTTGTGGTTGGACGTTTAAGCAAATATTATCAATTTTAAAAAATGTACGTTTTTACGTATCATATAAAGACAAGTTAATTTATTTATTAGTTGGTAATAATATTTTGATTTATATGCATTTAGATGAATAAATATAAGAGTTATTTTGTAACCTACCCACACTACACTAATTATATTCACTCAAAACATATGAAACCGATGCTCTTTAATGACCACCATCAATTCTTGTTTATGAATCCTTTTAAATACTAACTTAGTAACCTCTTCATGTTGAAACAAATAAAAAAAATTGTCATGTATATAAAAACACTTGTATTTCCTTTAATCTTCAATTTTTTGGCAGCCCCTAACATACCCTATTCACCGCACATACAACCACCATTTTTCATTTTTTCAAGTTATTTGATCAAGAACTCAAGTTATCAAGTGTGGTGTCATCCTGAATCTTATCATTTTGTGTTTTGGTATGTGACTTCATTTATATATACACACTTTTATTTTATTATTATTATTTTTTTAATTCTCAATAGAATAGAATTCATGTCAAGAAACTCTAAGGCATGTTCATGGTGAAAATGGATTCTAGACGTTCACAAAAATAATAAGCTTTTACACAATATGCATAATCCTTTCACCATTATTTTCATGACAAAAAGTGTCCATTCATATTAACTATTCAAAATGGATTCTTGATATTTTATTAATTCTCATCAAATCAAACACACATAAAAGATATGTTATGTATAAAAATCTCTAACATAGATTCCAAGGAACCAACATCAAAACAGTGGAATAATTTCTTATTTCAAGGTGTCACATGAAATAATGATATGTATCTTTACAAATCAATATTTATTTATGTTTGTAGACTAGAAAAGTCTATTAGTAAATCATACATCGTGCATATAATATATATATATATACATATATTTATATATACAAATAGGGATATCATCATTGGTAGAGTAACATATACTTATTGGTCCCAAATTATTAACCAAGACCTATATTTATTTGTGTTAAAACTCAATGTATTTTTTTATGAAAATAATTATCCAACTTTGAATTCTATAAATGTGACTTGAATTTTGGAAATTGTAACTCATAAATGTTAATGACATATTAAACCTTTGGTATATTTAGATCAATTATCATACGTAAACATTTAGCTACAATATTTATTATTTTACATCGTATGGTAATGTTTAATTATAAGACTATGACTTATAAATGTAATATTAATCGTCAAACTTAAACACTAAGTGGCATTTATTCAAGACTTACAAATAATGACGATCTATAATATGAGAACATATATAATATATAAGAAAAAACTTAGTATTAATTTTGTCGGGCGATAATTGAACACGACTAACATGAAACGTCTAAACATCACCAATTCCTATGCGATGACAAACAAATTATGACTTAAAACTTTAATTGTTCAAAACAAATAGACGAGACATGACTAGAACTTGACATGACTTCTAAACTATAACGGGAATTAGCGAGTCTCCGTCGACTTTCCTCAAAACTAGTTCTTGACTCTAGTATTACTTGATTTAACTTGTAGTTTCTATTTGTGCCGTTTGACGTACTTTCCTCGGACAAACACTCAAATCACCTACATCAAGGTGAGTATACTTATCCCCGTTTTCATTTTTACACTTTTGGGGTGATTCATGTACACATATTAAACATATACGTGCACTTATTCATAAATGTTTTACATACAATTCATACACGTGTTATGCTTTGAATTCTTGTGCTTTATGCTTAAACATAAATGTAGTATACTTGCAATCATCACAAAATCATTAACTTAGCTAGCCGACTTTAACAATGGATAGTGCTATTTGAATTGACAACTCGCCTAGTGGAAAGTACCTATGGTGGTGGGAAGTCCTAGGTCATTGTTAATGCTTTAATCTTTGTCACATAAGAGGTTTGATTTTGGCTCGCGTTATGTACTTACATATTTTCCATAATTGCCTTGAACGATTCATGACACTTGAATTGTAAACATTTTATACTTATACTATATATGTACACAAAACTAAGTGTACTCACCAGCATTATTGTTGACGTTTAATTTTGTACATGTTTCAGGAGACGCTTGATGATTTCACATAGGCATTGGGACTTAGTTGAATAAAACAAATTTAATTTCATGAATTGTTTTGGGATTTGATGTACTTTTCTTATTGCATTGTTTGTCATTTGAACTTTGAATTTAATAATATTTACACTTTAGTACCATGAGCTTTTGAACAATTATCACTACGTGACACCTTGATGTTTCCGCCATCGATTGGGGTGTTACACGAGCCAACCTTAGTTAATAGTTAGAGTTAATGCACACATCTCTCCTTTTCTTTAATAAAATAATAAAAAATGAGGTCCATCACCAACACCCTAGGTCCAACACTTGAGAGATTAGCCAGATAGTGATGTGTCAGCTTATGTGGATGCTCATCCCCAAGTAATAGATCTTCTCCACATCCATCAGCCCTATAGTGTTCGCACTGTCAAAAATATAGTAGTTACCGGTACAAATAACTTGAGCTTGAGATAACTGGCTTTGAACATGAGAGTATGCGACTTTCCGTTCAATATACATTCATGCTACTCATTCATAATATCATGATATTGGTCGAAGTTCATATTTTATATATAAACTAGGTTAGAGACCCGAGTGTACACCCGGTAGATCCCTAAGTCAAATGACAATTATTTTTATAAAGATTTTAGTATTTAAGTATACAAGTTTTAATTACGTATTACAAATTCCTATGAATTTGGGTTACTTGACAAATATCATAAAAAGTTTAATGCTACACAATAAATGATATATGAATTATGAAACAAATAATAAAATGAAGATGCAGTCATATTTATTTAAACGACATGCAAATGAAGATGAAAATTCGAAGTAATAAATATAGTTTAACAAAAAAACAACAAATTCATATTGCTGATCGAACAAAAAAGGCACACTTGAGGAATATTAGAGAAAATGAAATTCTTAAAAAACATTATAATATCATCATCTATTATGAAGTATCATCCTACCGGCAACAAAATAATTGACATATAGTTGCACAAAAGTTAATTTGATTGCACAGAGGAATTATACATTCATTTGAATAGGCAATCAATTATTATAGCGGATGATTGCATCGAAACCCATGTGTAATAGTCACCATAGAAACATTTTTATGACAAATTGGATTTACTGCAACAACTCCTCTTGCATTGCTTCCACCCAAGCGTCATCCAAAAGAGCATCCTTGTAAGTTCACGGCTCCACCTGCGAAACATAACAAGCAAAAGACCAGTCATTCTGAAAACCAGATTTTTGTATTTTGGCATATAAAGCAAGATTGCCAAGGTTTTCTGGTGATAGACTTTCTAAATGGAAATCACGAGTCTTATCAATTGGTGGAAGGGTTACTCTAATTAAATATGTGTTAGAAAGCCTGCCTACTTAGTATTTCTCGATATTTAAAGCTCCGGTTAAAGTGGTTAATGATTTGGAAGCTATGATTAGGAAATTCCTTTGGGGAGGTAATGAGGATAGGCGCACACTCCATTGGTTTAGTTGGGACAAAGTAACATGCTCCAAGGAAAACAGTGGATTAGGATTGAGTCGATTGGGAATTACTAATAATGCTTTGATATTAAAGTGGATATGGAGGTTTAAAGTAGAACCAGATTCTTTATGGAGAGGCATTATCAATTCTCTTCATGGTTCAACTAAGAGGATTAGGAGTATACTGGTTAACATTCGTCTAACTGGTGTATGGAAGAATATTGTTAATCTTGGTTTTAAAACTAAGGTGAACGGCAAATGCTAACCGATCACCTTAGTGGGAAGTTGGGATATGGAAAAAATTTTCGTTTTTGGTTGGATAAATGGGTGGGTGAGACAACTCTCAAAGATCGGTTTCCTCGTCTGTTTAATCTTGAGAAGCATAAATTAATTGTCGTGGCCGATAGATGGAATGATATTCAGCAGGATGGAAGTTTTTGGAGTCAATGTGTGCTCGATCAAGCTGAAAGTTTTATGGCCTAGAAGGAAGAATGTGTGCGATTGCTGGATGGTCCGAGGCTTTTACAGAAATCGGATGAGTGGGTATGCTCGATTGATAAAGCGGAAATTTTTAATGTTAAGGCTACTAAGAAATGGATGCAAACGGATGATCAAAGACCGGCTTATATTCTAAAATGGTGCAAATGGATCCCTTCCAAGTTAAATATTTTTGTTTGGCGTGCAGAACTAGATAAGATTGCTACCTCGTTTGCGCTAGAGAAGCGGAATATTCATGTTCCCAAAAAGGACTGTGTTTTTTTTTATCATGGTATGGAGACGGAAGAACACTTATTCTCGGGTTGTGTATATGCATCACGCATTTGGGCCGCTATTTCGTCTTGGTGTCGATTCCTAGTATCTTTGTGTTCTCAGTTTGAGATATTGTCGAGCTTCATAAAACGGTGGGATTGAACGGGACCAAGAAGGTTGCTTTTCAAGGTATTTTGTTCATCACGATTTGGAGCATTTGGCGAGCTAGAAACATTCGGATCTTTTCAAATAAAGAGCAATCGGAACTGGACGTGGTTATATATATCAAAGCTATTAGCTTTTTATGGTTTAAGAATAGGTATAAACATGGATGTATAGATTGGAAGGCATGGTGTAATTTTGAGATGGTGTAATTGTTTGGCGCGGCTCATTCTCTGCCTTGGAGAGTGAGTTTTGCGTTGGTTGAATGAAATTTTAATTTAAAAAAAAAAACCTAAATTTAGTTTTATATAAAAGCTTTCATTTATTAAAAGTGTTAAATGTTATTTATGTGGTTACAAGAAAATTTACGTAAGATGTCATGATATCTTAAAGTACTAAATAAACGAATGAGTACTAAACTAATATTTGATGTACCACTACTAGTGTCAACGATTTAATACAAAATGGGCTATCCCAAGGAAATAATTATAAGTAGCATGATGAACTTTAGTTAATCAAGACTTAATATGGATATTTGGTGGACAGATGGGCTAGAAGTGAATTGTTTACGGCCCAAGTAAGAAAGGAATGAGATGTAGGGCTATTTCAATTGAGGAGATAAAATGGCCACGAGGGAATTAATTCAAAAAGAGGATCGGGGAGCGGCACATTATTTTGGGACCTTTCTAATTAAACCCCCTCAGAGCATTCATAGTTCATCCCCTATTTTTTTTGTGAGGGTGTCTCCCAAACTATATGGGGTTGATATTAGGGGTTGTGAGTAAAAAAAATGGGGAATCTACTGTTGATCGGTATAATTAGGGTTATTTGGAAATCTTTTGGGGAAAACAGGAAACTGTATTTATTTTTTAATATTTGTTGAAAGTGGTTGTGAGTGGAGGAGAGAGAAACTGTAATGATTTTTAATGTAATATGTGGTTGTGAAGAAATGGGGGATGGGGAACGGGCTGTGAATGCTCTCACTTCTAATTAAACCCCCTAAGCAAAGAGCCTTGCTTTGGGCTAAGCGAGGTGCCTGGGTTAATTTTTTCGGAGAATCTAAGGCTTTATGTCTAATCAGCCTGCAAAGCGCTTTGCTTTAGCCAAGGGTGAGAGAGTCTAATCTAATGTCATGTCACACACCATGCTTTCGTTATATATATATATATATATATATATATATATATATATATATATATATATATATATAGGGTTAGGATACTTTGAGAACTCGATGAGTTGTGAGAACTCGCGAGAACTCAACGTAAAGTGCGAAAAAAAATTACACACTCGTGTAAAAACACGTAAACCCCACTGTAAAAAAAAATTAAAAAAATACATTAACTTACGCCAAATTACACCGGTGCAAGACATTTTTATCCAGGTATAAGTATATTAATATTTTATTCATTACTTTATTGTTGATTAATTATGGACCACATATTCATTTTTTATTAAAAAAGTTTGTGGTTGTAAAGTGAGTTCCTATGGTTCTCACAACTCATAAGAGTTCTCAAAATATCCGGATCCTACATATATATAAATATATATATATATATATATATATATGCATGTGTGTTTGTGTGTATACATCCTCAAAATGCATTGCCATAGTTTTGCTTAAATGTGTGGCTAAAGGTCATTTTTCATGTTTCAAAACCTTTCAACTTATTTTTGGACTACCGGTGCACAGACGCCCCCCCTCCTTTTTTGCCCTGTCCCAACTCCCCACACCGCCCTCTGCCCCGTCCATCTCCACCCCGTCCCCCCGTCCCCAACGGGACAAATGGAACGGACCAATCACAAGTTTTCTTTTATTTATTTATTTTTTTTAAATATGCAACGGCTATATTATTAAATTGTTTTTAAACCAATTTACTTTACCTATATATATTAAAACCTTTTCAACATAAATTTTATACCATTACAACTACATTCCTCCTATACTTTTTGTAAAAACTTCCAAAATTTTATAAATAACTTCATGGATCTATTCCAACAATTCAACCAAAACCCGAATCAACCTAACCCCACTCATCCTTTCACCACAGGGTTACACGCCGGTAGTCGATCCACCATATCGCAATCCGTTCCACCAATCCCGGCGGTAGCCCAAATGCTTCAAAACCCGGTAGCTTTTGCACAATTAAACCCGATACAATATATGCAAATGTAAAACTATATGCAACAAATGCAAGCGTTTCAAAGTACCCAAAAATTTTCTCCACAACCACAATCCACTACACCTATCGGAACATCTCAACCCACTACACATATTGGAACATCTCAACCGTAGAGTCAGAGAATGAAACCGATGATGAGATAATTCCCGAAACCCAACCTATGTCACCCACCAAAGGCAAACGCAAAGGAAAACAAAAAGAGAAAGGACCGGGACGTGGTAAACCACTAGAGGGAGCCCCTAGGCCATGGTCCGATGTTGAAGAGGAAGCGTTAGCTAAGGCGTGGGTCGCGGCTTCAGCACGCGCCGCAATCGGTAAATTATTTAAATTTATATATATTTATGTTTGTATTTTATTCCGAAATATATATATATATTTTTTTTGTTTTTTTTATATATTGTTTAAGTATGTTAATTAATTTTTTTTAATCAAAGGTACCGCCCAATCGTTAGACAACTTATGGGAGACGGCGAACGAATTCTTTCATAGGTTTATGCAAAGCAAGTCGTATCGACAAAACGACGCTCTAAGCTCGAAGTGGAGAAAGATGAATACGGATTGTAACAAATTCAATGGAATTTACAACCGTATTAAGTCGAACCCGCCTAGTGGTTGGAACGAGCAAAAAATTTTCGAGGATGCGTTGTCGAAGTATAAATCTGAGGTGAAAAGATTATTCTCGATGATACGGGCTTGGCAGGTCTTGAAAGATGAACCAAAATGGGCGGGGGTCCGAAACGAGGTTGAACGGGCCAAACGAAGAACTAAAGCTAAAAAGGGAGGTCCGTCCGTTCCAATCGACATTGATATGAACGACGAGCCCGAGTTCAAAGAACCAATATTTGTGGAGGAGGAACGCCCCATAGGTTTATAAATTTATAGTTATTTTTAATATAATTCGTTTTTTATGTAGGTCGGGACAAAGCTCAAAAGGAAGTGGCGGTAGGAAAGAAAGCAGCGACGGGTAGCTCGAGCAGGAGTGCTTCAAGGCTTGAAACTTTAAGCACACAAATGGAAGCTTTCAACCAAGCTAACCAAGAAAAAATAAAGCTCAAGCAGGAAAAAATTAGGTTGGTTGGTGAATCGAAGGCGCTCGAAGATTGGAAAATTATGTCGGCCGATATCTCGAGTTATCCCGAAGAGCGACGCGCCGCGTTGAAGAAATTGCAAGACAAGTTCGTTGAAAAGTGGAAGTAGTTTTATAAAATTTTAGGAAATCGTATGTTTTTTTTCGGTGTGTTTGTTTTTTTTTATTATTTTTATCATGGTTTGTAATTTTTATTTATAATATTTAGTGTTTATTTAACATTATTTTATTTATTTATTACTTTTAAAACAAACTAAAATTAATATTAAAAAATAAATTAAAAAGTAATAAATGCTTGAGACATGAGGTTTTTCATGTCTTCACACCCCACTCATGTCTCAAGAATGTTGAAACACCAACTTGATAATGTGGCATCCTACATGGCATGAAGACATGACCTTTTTCATGTCTGCACACCCCATAGCCTTAGCCACATATCCTATGTATTCTTGTAACCAATGTATAACAACTCAAAACTTTTAGCCATACTTTAAGAAAAAAACTATGACATTTAGTAGCCACATTAGAAATCGTGTGGCCATTTTTTATCTACAACCACAATATTTGTTTCATGTGACTAAAAACACATCAACTCAAAATCTTTAGCCACACTTTAAGAAAAAACTATTTAATAGCCAAAATAGAAAGTGTGGCCAAACATGAATAATAACCATAGTATTCGTTTGATGGTGTGACTAAAATCTAAAACATATGGCCATCTACATTAGCGTGTGACCAAAGGCTAGACAATAGCCACATTTAATATTACAAAATTTCGTGTGGCTTTATATATATATATATATATACACACACACACACGTCACACTATGGTCACTTTGTTTATTTTTCTATGACGGGATGATATTAAATGTCATGGCAAAACATGTGTGACCAAAAGTTAAACAGTAGTCAAACTTAAATTTACAACAATTCATGTGGCTTTACTTTACATGCCTATTAGCCACACTATCATCATTGTTTATTTTTGCCTGATGAAATCATAGCAACTGTCATGGGAAAAATTATTTGTGATCAAGGGTTAAGCACTATCCATAGTTAAAATTATAAAATTGTGTGGCTTTATATAACTATTAATATAAACCAAAAGGATACATGTTCAAATACTAAAGTATTTCAAAAATTAATATTCGTTCTTTAATATAATACACATAATAGTCATTTGCTTCTCGTCTTCCAAGTCCCAAGGTATCTCCATGAAAAACAACGAAAATGCAACAAATCAGTAAAAAACAACTGAAATCCAACTTGAAAGAGCTTGGCCAACTAGCTCTGAGTTTGGCTTATTGCAAGTAATGTTGATCGAGTTGAAAAAAAATCATCTTTGCACCTTACTGAATACTACTTAGCTACCTAGACCAGCCATTTGCATATCAACTGAAGCATACCATAACAGATCAAAAGCAGACCAAGGTAATTACTGAACATCACATTCCTATTTCTAGTAATATACCTGGTATGTACTAGTTGAACAAAGAAGGATATCAAATCGAATCACAACTGAAGTAGAAAACCAATCAACATCAGGCCTATCTTCAAACAAACAGATAGTACCATACAATGATAACTTTTTTAATTCTAAATCACCAATTGTCAAATGGTACTTCACCCACATGTCCAATTCCATTATTTTGGAAAGAAAAGATTTCACTTCAAAGGTCCTACATCATAAGGCTGAACTGGATAAACTGTCAGATAAAGATCTTCTCACCGTTCAGTACATGCAACCATACCAAGGACCAATCCTTACAGAACAACAAGTCAGAGAATTCAAATATGCAATGATCAAAGAAATTTGGAGAGTTCTTGACTGCAGGAAAAGAGGATCTTATAAATAAAGATAGACAAAGGTTTTGGCTTCATCAATCCAGTGGGAGATTGTTGGGTCAAAGAGGATTGACAAGCCAGTATGAACCTTTGTCTTATATCCTCTTTACACATTTTGCTAAGTACAGAATCTACTGAAGAAGAATAAGACAAAGAAAAGAAGAAGCTGATAACAAGTGCTGAAGAGTAAAGATCAGAGGTTCTGAAGATAAACCAGACAAACATCTGAAGAACAACTACTAAAGATCAAACTTTTGAAGAATACTCATCAGAAGTTTGTCACTCATCAGTAGTTCTTTAGGAGCTTCCTACCGCCCTTATACTTCAGCAGTTTAGTATTAGACTGAATTACAAGTTTTGTCCTTTAGGTATATACTTGATTGCAAAGAATGTCCTTTAACTTCAAAATTGATTGGTTTTGTCCTTTATCTTTTAAAATCATGCACGTTATGTCCTTTATGGCTAACTCGGTTAGTTTTCTCAGTTAAATCATGTCACATGACCTGCACATGAGGGTATTATAGTAAAATCACCCACCCCTCTTATATTCTTCCCCAAATATGCAGATTATAAACCCTAGACTAGATTGCCACCATCACAACCACTCACCACCACTACCACCACCACCCCACCCCACAATCACTACTCCCAACCCCTCATGTGCAGATTATAAACCTAATAATAAAATTAAAAAAAAAATAATCGAACGAACCAGAGATCGACATAACGAACGCCTGAGAAAACAAGATCCACGAGTCCGATGTCACGTCGTTTGAAAATCACATACTAAAACACGTAACACATCCTTCGATTCACCCGAATAATAATTATATTTTTCAACAATTTTTTAACAAATTTTTTAAATCTGTGATTATTTCCTTTCTTTTATGTTTTAGTTCAATTATATATAATACACCAACTGACTTCAGTTTCCGATGCTTTAATTTGCTTTTTTATTTGAACAAATACAATAAAAAATGCACTGTCAAGTATAAAATGAGGGGAGATATTATTCTTTTCGGTAACACTTAATTAGTTGAATAGATCGTTGATACAGATACAGGTGAAACAAAAAAAACAAAGAGAAAAAAGTTATTATATTTATAGAGAAGAAGAATGAAAGTGTGGTGTAGCAGATTGTCTGGGGTGGGTTGGATTCAAGATATCATGGGATGCTGAGGAGTTGGCAGTGATTGTGGTGGTGGTGGTGGTGATAGTGAGTGGTTGTGATGGTGGCAATCTAGTTTAGGGTTTATAATCTGCATATTTGGGGAAGAACATAAGAGGGGTATGTGATTTTACTATAATACCCTCATGTGCAGGCCATGTGACATGATTTAACTGAGAAAACTAACCGAGTTAACCATAAAGGACATAACGTGCAAGATTTTAAAAGATAAAGGATAAAACCAATCAATTTTGAAGTTAAAGGACATTCTTTGCAATCAGGTATATACCTAAAGGACAAAACTTGTAATTCAGTCTTAGTATTATATTAGTTTTTATAAAGTCTTTGTACAAGTTCTAATGCTACAGCCTTTTGTAGTATTATTATAATCGTTTGGATACTTCACTTGTACGTATTAATCTGTCTATAAATATATGGGACTTTCCCACTATTTTAGACAAGCTTTTGTAGTATCATTTCTAATATATTTTGAGAATCATTTGAAGCATTTACTGTTATATGCATGAACTGTTTAATTCTCTCATTTACTGCTTTAGTTCATTAACTGAGGGGGAGTAATAACTCATGTTAAAAGTGAAGCTTTAACTTAGAAAACTTATACTTATTCCGTTGTGCAACTTACTTTGATAAATCTAAACAAGTGTTCTTGATAAGAAACTCTTAAAGGAAACTGATCCAACAATTTAGAAGTAGTTGAACTTGATTTTATATAACCTAGCCAACTTTGATGTAATTAACTACTTCTTTTACCTTCTAAGATAATAGACCGGACATACTTTGTGGTTAGTAAAATGATGTATGGAACAACTAAACCAGGCACAATAATGTTACATATATACTATGTTATATACCTTAGTATAACGAGTTCTATTACACTACTTATGTTTTATATATGAGAGCTTTAAGAGACACTCCTAAATTGTGACCCGTATCTGTGTATTTAATTATATATACGAACCCGTGGCAACGCGCGGGTATTCCCACTAGTTAATTCAAAAAGAGGAGGGGAGCAGCACATTATTTAGAGCGAGGAAAGAACAAGCAGCCAAACAATATTTTTTGGGAGTCACGCCAACAGCAACTTAGTTGGTTTAGGAGAGGAATTATTTTGGGTTTTGAAGCTAATAAGATGCAAGGCTAATCATCTCGCAGTTCTCTCCATGTGAATGATTCTTTTATTTTGGAGTAAATTTCTTTTTGAGTCCCTGAGTTTTCTTGATTTTAACTACTTGAGTCCAACATTTTCATTTTTAACATTCTGAGTGCTAGTGTTTTAAGTTTGTTATGGTTTGAGTCTAATTTTCTAACTTTGTTAGATTTTTTCTGTTAATATTTATGAAATGATCAAAATACCCCTGCCATTAAAAATAAATAATTATTAAATATTATACTTTATTATTGTCACCTCACCTCACCCCAACCCCACCCCTACCCCCTTCTTTCTCTCTCTCTCTCTCCTCTGTACAATAGCCCCTTTTCTCTCTCTTTCTACTGCCCTCTCACCAGATGATCAAAGAATATAGAGGTTCATGGCTGTCGAAGGTTGGGTATTAAGATGCGTGTGTGGGTATTAAGATGATCAGAAGGTTTATGGGTTTGGTTGGTCACAGACGATAGTCACCAAGACCGGTGACTCCCTCGGCTTTTAACAATAAACAGAGGAACCGGACAGTTGATGTATATGGTGGGTTGGGGGTTCGACGACTCACCACAGAAACAGAGGAACAAGATGGTCCGACGGTGGTTATCGAGTGGTTAGTGATTAAGTGTTATCGGGTAGGAGGACTTACCGGAGAGGAGAAAAGGTGACGCCGGTGATGGGTGTGTCTGGTCACCTGACCGGTGACCTTGGTTTCTTGGCTGCCATCGACACACACAAGTGTGTGTGTCTGTGTTCTTGTGAGCTACAGAGAATACAGAGGGAAGAGGGAGGCCTTTTATAGGTGAATTAAATTGAGGGTGTTTGGTAGCTCAGGTGACGGAGACGAGGAACAGATTTGGAATGAATGGTTGTCCAGCGGCGGTGATGGTGGTGCAGTGGTGGAGGTGCAGCGGTGGTGGTGGTTTGAAGGTGGAACAACAAATATGGATTTGGGGGGTTAGGATTCCATTATATTATATTTTATTTATGCATTAAAGACTTGTACGTTATACCTTATGCATTACAAAGTTGTACCTATGTGTAAAATGACTGAGATGCCCTTATAGTTAACTAACTTGGTTAACGACGTTAGAAAATTGGACTCAAACCATAACAAACTTAAAACACTAGCACTCAGAATGTTAAAAATGAAAATGTTGGACTCAAGTAGTTAAAATCAAGAAAACTCAGGGACTCAAAAAGGAATTTACTCTTTATTTTGTTAGCTTTATATGTTTTGAACCTAGTACTCGGATTGAATTTTGTGAACACGTTTAGGTTCTTTTGGATTCAATTGTATGTTTGATTAATTTTAACAATTTGGTTTCTTTGCATTTAATACACACTATCTTCGTTTCTTAGTTTTCTTGCACTATGAATAATTTGATCTTTTGTTTTGTGTAAAGATAATTGAATTGGGTTGAACAATTTAAACAAAATCATATCTATGTGATTTTTTAGCTAGGTCAAATCATATTTGATTTTCAAAGTATAAAATCGGAAACCCAGAGTAACCATTTTTACTTTTAAGTGTTTTTCAAACCAACTTAATCAACTTTTGCAAGTACAAAAACATTCTACCTTATAAAATATTATTTTTAATTTATTAGTTTAACTGATAAAATTGTTATTAACACTAACCACATACTCTTTATGGTTCGACAACCCTAATCCCTATACTGTAGTCCTTGTAGCTAAGGAGTTGTTTTTAATATAGTTTTTATTAGTACTCGACACGCGATCAGAAGGCCTCACCTAGTGCCATGTGTCACTCAAGGGGTGAGAGAGTCTAATCTAATGTCATGTCACACACCATGCTTTCGTTATATGTGTGTGTGTGTAGATCCTCAAAATGCATTGCCATAGTTTTTGCTTAAATGTGTGGCTAAAGGTCATTTTTCATGTTTCAAAACCTTCCAACTTATTTTTTTGCCACATATCCTGTGTATTCTTGTGACCAATGTGTAACAGTTCAAAACTTTTAGCCACACTTTAAGAAAAAACTATTACATTTAGTAGCCACGCTAGAAATCGTGTGGTCATTTTTTATCTACAACCACAATATTTGTTTCATGTGACCAAAAACACATCAACTCAAAATCTTTAGCCACTCTTTAAGAAAAAAACTATGACATTTAATAGCCAAAATAGAAACGTGTGGCCGAACATGAATAACAACCACAGTATTCGTTTGATGGTGTGACTAAAGTCTAAAACAGATGGCCATGTATATTATTGTGTGACCAAAGGCAAGACAATAGCCACACTATGGTCACTTTGTTTATTTTTATATGACGGGATAATATTAAATGTCATGGAAAAACATGTGTAACCAAAAGTTAGTCAAACTTAAATTTATAAAAATTCATGTGGCTTTACATGCCTATTAGCTACACTATCGTCGTTGTTTATTTTTGCCTGACGAAATCATAGCAACTGTCATGGGAAAAATTATTTGTGATCAAAGGTTAAACACTAGCCACAGTTAAAATTATAAAATTTTGTGTGGCTTTATATAACTATTAATATAAACCAAAAGGATACATGTTCAAATATTAAAGTATTTCAAAAATTAATATCGTTCTTTAATATAATACACACTAGTTTTTATCCCGGAGCGTCCCGGGTTAAAATATCTAATATGACATAATAAAATATATTATTATTATTATTTTAAACCAAATCTGTGCCATAAGTTATCATATTCAAATATAAAAAAAACGAATCTCTGCGCCAGGGTATAAATCTAGTGCCATTACAAATGAATTCGGAAGTTTGTAATCGATCATTCTAAAAAGAACTAACATGAAATAAGAAAAAAAGTTAATTATTGAAATATCGAACGCATTAGTCTAAGGGTTATGTGATGCGTTAAAAAATTTATGGGTATGTGATCGGGTATATAGTTCTGGTATTTGGGTATGTTGTTTTGGGTAATCAGGTCGGGTATCACCTAATCCCAGACCCGACCCAAACCCACAATTTTTTTTAAACTAATCCCAAACCCGACACAATACCTGTCGGGTTACAAAAAATAATCATTTTTTTCTCCGTTTTTATATAGCACTATGGTACTCGTTGGAAAGATAATAAAACACTCGTTAATTTGGTGTAATTTTTTTCTTTAAAAAATCTCGTATATAAAAGATATTAACGTTTAAAAGTTATGGGAGGAAACATGAGAGAAAAAATAATAAAGTTTTAATATTTAGATTTAGTAGATTAGATATTTAATAGATTAGGTTAAAGATTATAATAGATTAGGTTAAATCATATTTATTCCTTTTTTTTAATTGGTTTACACTTGCCACATCACATCCTATGTGGCATCTCTCAAAGAAGAGATTGCATAAGAGTATGACATGTATGATTAATCCCTTTGCAATATATATATATATATAGATAATAGTCATTTGATTCTCGTCTTACAAAAACACAATTTTAAAAAAACATAATATTAATTCATCTAATAAACTACAAAGTAAATAAAAAAACACTAACAAACCAAAAATACATGAAATTTTAAAAACATAAAAAAATACACTTCAGTTATCGCTATCGTTATTATCAGATGGGTAATCTCTTGGTATACTCCAAATATGATCAACCAGATCCGCTCGAAGGTTGTGACGTGTTTGGCTATTCTTGATTTCAAAGTTGTTGGCGTTTCTTTCTTCATCCGTAATGTTTTCTTGACTTTGTTGCGTTTCCTCACCAAAGTACTCGCATATTGCACGTCCTTCATCCTCCAAAATCATGTTATGTAAAATTATGCATGCGTACATCACATTTCGTATATGCGTTTTTTCCCACAGTCGGCAGGGTTGGGCCAAAATGCGCCATCTTTTTTTCAACACACCAAAAGCACGCTCAACATCTTTCCGTGCAGCCATTTGAGCTTTGTTAAACTTTTTTCTCTTAGGGTCTAACGTAGTCCTCCGTGTAAAAGATTTTACAAACACGGCCCAATCAGGGTAAATTCCATCTGCTAGAAGATACCCGTACCTATATTCTACCCCATTTAAAAAAAAGTTCCTTTTGGTGCAACATCGTTTATAAGATCGTTGAAGATTGGGAACTGATTAAGAACAGTCCTATCGTTCAACGAACCGTTCGCTCGACCATCCTTAGATACTCATCCATTATGTCGAAACTCGTTCCGTAAGCCAATGTTCTAAGCGCGGCTGTGACCTTTTGCATCGCGGTAAATCCCAACTGACCACGTGCATCGGGCCTTTGTTTGAAATATTCATAATTATTTTCTAAATCATTTGTTATTCTTAAAAATAAATTACGACTCATACGAAAACGCCGCCTAAAACTTTTTTCATCGTATGTTGATTCGAGTGAGAAGTAATCACGTACCAATGACTCATTTCCGGTTTGTCGTTCACGAACTATATACTTTCTACGCTTGGGTGGTTCGGAGGTCCCTTCGTCGTCCGCTATAGCTTTAACGACTTTCTGAACGCTCGCCATTAACAACTCTGCGGCACATTCGCCCAAGTCATCCAAAGCGAGTTGATCAAACATATCGTCTGAACTCGAAGAGTCGCCCGACATCTTGCAATTTTTTTTTAAAATTATATGATAGTTTGGAGAGGATTTTATGAAAAAAAAAGAGTGTGTGTTTGTGTAGAAGATGGTATTGTTATATATATATATATATATATATATATATATATATATATATATATATATAGGATTTGGTTCAAATGAGAACCTTTTCCCAAATTGAGAACTAGAGAGCCATTCTGGGCCACACATTTCTCTAAGGCAAATTTTTTTTTTTTTTTTTTTTTTTTTTTTTTTTTTTTTTTTTAGCAAAAATCGCTGCTTTATATGTAAGGAAAATTTTTTCTTTTATTTTTTTGTATTTTTTTTTCAGTATACACATATGTATAACTGAAATATACACATATGTATAGCTGAAAAATGCTATATACACATATGTATAATTGCTATATACACATATGTATAATTGTCATATACACATATGTATAAATGAAAAAAAAATTCAAAAAAAATAAAAAAAAATTTCTTTGCATAAAAATGTGCGATTAAAGCAAAAAAAAAAAAATATTTTTTTTTTTGCCTTTATATGAAATGTGTGGCTCAAAATGGTTCTCTCAGTTCTCAAATAGGGGTTGGTTCTCTTAGGATCTCTACCATATATATATATAATAAATTTTTTTTTAAATATAGCCGTTGCCTTATAACGGTCAATTTTTTTTTTATTTTTTTTTTAAACGGTCACACAAGCTCCACCAATTTCCACATGCCACGTGTACAAAGTTTTGCCCCTCACGCCGGTGACTTCCCCCCCCCCCCCCCACTCCGGATAGACTAAGAAAACCCAGGTAGGTGCTGGTTTAGATATGAACTGATTTCGGGTTTTGTCATTAGGTATAGAAAACCAAGTTGGGGTACGGGTATTACGCTAAAAACATGTGCCCCATCCATACGCTAACGGGTAGGGTCGGCTTCATAACAGGTTACACTATACCCTGCCACCTTGGGTCCGCGTGTTCTGTTGGTCACACAATTCCTAAAGACTTCTCATTTCACAAAAGAAAAGTTGAAGCAACCAAAAACACCGAACAACTATTGTGATTTTGTGCAAATCCTATGGAGAAGGTATATCCCAACAAGACATCTTTGATACACTTTGATCAGATAAAAAAACAAATAACAAAACAAGCATTACCTTTTATTTAATCATTGATGTTGTAACCTCCTTTGGACACACTTTCTCCTTTAGTCTTGTACAATTTCTTCTTATTCTTTTTGTGTTTAAAAACTCGAAACCGGAATGTTTAACAAGTAGAATCAATGACAATTGCTAACAAATGTCTGGATAAAGCCACAATAAGTCTTGTACCATGAATATAATTAAAGATTGGAGTGTAAAGTAAGCGTTATTGTATATGTTTTGACACTTACAAAATGAGACTCATCACTCTTATCTGTAGGACAATTTAACATTAAGACTATCACCTAGCTAATTATAATTTGGTTCAACTATAACAAGGGGACTAGTGCTCCTCAACTATCTGGAGAGAATAATAGTGGCAATATCTAAACATATATACCCTTATTTTGCCATTAAATTAAAACTGTCTTCAAAGGGACGCAGCACTCTTAGCCTGTGAAACGTGGCTCGAAGGATTGCTATGAGCTTGTGAACTTTGGCTTGTCGATGACACGGTGAAGAAAACAACATCATCGTTGTTCTCAACGAATAATCGGAGTGCTCGTGGCTTTGGAGGCATGTTAACATCTAAAAGTCCCTCAAGAATTTGCTCTACTTGACTCATTGCAGGCCGGCTTTCTTCATCGTCTTGTATACACCAACACGCAACTTTACATAGCTTTGTGAGCTCTTCTACACTTGCTTCACCATGCAATCTAGGGTCTAACAGGGGAAGAATATCCTCACCATCTATGAGAGCGTTTGCGATTTCCATGGGGAAAAATTTCTTTTTCCCGTTTTCTGAATGTTCTGAATTACGCGCACCACTTATGAACTCAAATATCATCATCCCGTAGCTGTAAACATCGGCTTTACTTGTGATGGGGACTCCTGACAACCATTCTGGTGCTAGATACCCTCTAGTCCCCCTCATGGTTGTTAAAACCCTGCTGAAGTCACGACCAACTAGCTTCGCGAGACCAAAATCTGCAACTTTTGGACATAAGTCAGCATCCAAAAGAACGTTTTTCTGGCTTTATATCACAATGGATTATACAATCACGACATTTCTCGTGAAGATAAACCAAACCCCGAGCAGTACCAAGTGCGATCTGATACCTCGTTTTCCAGTCTAGAAGCTTGTCGCTGCTGAAAAGATGTGCGTCTAGTGACCCATTCGGCATGTAATCATACACTAACAATTTGCTGTTACCTTCTGAACAGAATCCGCGAAGGCGTACAAGATTCACATGCTGAATGGTCCCAATTGTGCTTACTTCTGTTCTAAACTGCTTTTCACCTTGACTAACACTTTCAAGTTTCTTAACTGCTATAACAGTAGAATCAGGCAAAGTACCTTTGAACACAGAACCGAACCCACCACCCCCTAATTTCTCAGAGAAATTCTTCGTAGCGCTTTGCAGATCTCTATAAACAAAGGACACCAATGAGCCTTCCACTGTTGTCTTTCCAACATATCTGTTTCGATATATCAGAAACCATATCAACCCCACGATTAACACCACACCGATCACTGAACCAACAACCGCGCCAATAATAACCCCATTGTTCTTCTTTTTACTTGGAAGATCTCTTGAAGCGACTTTAACATTGATCGTTAGCGCGTTTCTATTATCTTCTGAAAAATTCATGAGTTCCTTATCCCAAACAGAACACTCATTATTGTCATAGGAGTAAGCTATACATGTACAATTATTCAAACAAGAACTTTCACATTCTGCAGAGCTTCCAACAGGCAAAGAAGTCGAATTCGGAGGCTTGTTCTTCGCTGAAGTAACCCGAAGAAACCCGTATTTTTCAGAAGTTGTCCCACACTGCAACTCAGTTTTCCTCACACACCCACCAGAAAAATCATTCACATCCCAATCGCCTTGCGACCGAGGGCTAAAACCAGTTAAGCAATTGCAAAAAGGCAATCCACTTTCTCTACATGAACCAAAAGCCCCACAATAATCATAAACCTCACATTGCTGTCTAGGTTGTGACCAAAACAAATTCCATTGCTTTGTAGCATCCAACCATAACAACTGCTTAACTTGTCCCGAAACATCCATCATAGATCGCGATATAATCGCAGGATTATACAACGAATAAGTGAAATAACTCTCGTTTTCGTTCGAAACATAGCTAAAATTATAAATAAATTCAGCCTCATTTCTGGAGCCAAACTAAAAAGCTTATCCTTTTCATTCCAAGCTCCACTAGTCCAATATTCAGTAGTTCTATTCCATTTAATCAAATATTGTTTCCCTATTGGATCAAGCTCTAAAGAAAACAACCCTTCAGCAGGATCATCTAAACTTTTCCATGAAGTAAGAAGCTTTTTAGTCTTAGTAATATTATTATAAGCAATTCTTGCACCAGGCAACCAAGTATGAGCAGGAAAATCAAAACTTTGCCAAATATTTACATTAGAAGTCAACCCATTTCTCAAAACTAAGTTACCATCATCAAGAAGAATAGCAATAACTGAATTTGAGCTAGAGGAGTTGACTTCAGTTGACCATATTTGTGTTTTTTGTTCATTTAATAATACTAAGTTGCCATCAATGATTTTTAGTTCAGAACTGAATCTATCTTGAACTGGGGTGTCTCTATTTGCAACCCATGCAATAGTTCGAGGGACTGTGGACACTTTTTTGTACCACATGCCTATGTAATAGTTTGAAGAGTTACCTGCTTTGAAGAAGCCAAGTTCAAAGTTGTTATCTTTGGATGATATTGTTTGATCTCCAGATAAAGATTGGTTGGCGGTGATTGTGTCAGATGCAGACGAGAGAGAAAAGATGAGAGAGAAAGAGAGGAAGAGTAGGATAGCCATTAAAGTGGTGGTAGAGCACATGAATTCAGAGGATTTGGAGAAGATGACAGCATATAAAAGATGTGTGGATTTCAAAGATATTGAAAGTTGTAATGTGTTGGTGAATGGTTGAGAGATTTATGTTAAATTCAGGTTGTGATGATTAATGTTTATAAGGTGGGTTTGGTTGGTTTGAACTTTGAAAACTATGAAAGAAAAATGAGCTGACTTGGTAATGGAAGTGGTCAAGTAATCTAGATGAGCCACGATTGGAGTTATTTATGATTCTACAAATAGGACAAATTAATGGCATAGAATATTATGTGTGGGATCAAGCTCAAAAAATTCGAGATGCATCATCCATTTTTTTCTTTCTTTTAATATCAACCGGTATCACCATCATACTCATTTAATCTCATCTATAGCAAATAAGGTTATTCAAATCGCCTGCCGCTTGTGCCTCGCTCGTCGCTTGTTCGGAAAATGCTCGAAAAATGCTCGCTCGATCTTCCGCTCAATTGTATGTGAGCCGATCGGCTCAGTTCGGTTTGTAAATGAGCCAAGCACGAGTAAAGGTACGCTCGGCTCGGTTCGGCTCGAATAAGATTTTATTTATTTAATAATAAATATAGACACAATTTATAGATAAATTTATGGCTTTATATATAACATTCTATTGGATTTGACTGAGTATATGCAAACAAAATATAACTAGCACACTTAACTCAATAAAAAATTTAATACTAGATTTAATAGTAAATCAACAAGTCATGAGGTGACAGTCTTGACTTCCTTATGTTATTAGTCATCCATCGCTAATTATCGCTTGATATAACACCTACGTCATAATGCAACAACTGTTCTCTGACGTATGCTCATCACCTCACCAACCTCAATATAAACCTCATCCTTGGACACTAGGATCTCAATATTAGTGTTATCATCGGACATTTCGACCTTAGTTGTCACCCGACAATGAAAACAATGAAGGAAACATCCCAATTTTAAGACCATCCATAATACTCTCTGCTCGATTCTCGCTCGGCGCTCGCTCGGAAAATTTGCGCTCGAAGAATGCTCGTTCGGTTTTCGGCTCGATTGTAAACGAGGCGCTCTGCTCGGTTCGGTTTGTAAATGAGCCAAGCACGAGCAAAGCTCCGCTCGGATTGGCTCGGCTCGTGAACAGCCCTAATAGCAAAGCTAAAGTAGAGTCTGAGTAGGGTAAGATGTAGACAACCTTAGTACCGTTACCCCTAAGAATAGAGAGGCTGCTTCTAGTGAGACACCCGGCTCGATGTGCTTTGGTATCAAGCCTTGAACATAAGGCACAAAACACTTAGCAATCGGGACAAACCCGATCGGTGCATGTACCCCTTTGTCTTTTGGCTATCCACGATATCACGAAATTAGTAAAATTACGTTAAAACTGGTGTTGTAGGTTATTCATGCTTTGTTGCGAGCGCGTGTTAGGTTATTCACCATAAATAAAAATATCATTATATCGGTAAAAATCTTGATGACGGATCTAGAAATAAATTATAGTAGTAACGTTCAAAAAAATAAAATTTCACCGTAGTTTCATACAATGTAAAGGAAATATAAATAACAACATAATAATAGTCCTCACCCATTCTATTGCGTAAATCCGTCTTGATAAGCTTCATCTTAGAAAAACACCTATCAATGGTTGCGGTTGCAACGGCAAAACCAATGCTAACTTCAATACCCGATAAACCAAAGGAAAAGTTTATGTTTTCCGGTTTCCACCATTACACGAGCAAGGTCACACATCTCGTTTATCAATTTAGCTGCTTCTAATAAATGTTGACTATTTTTTTTGAAGATGTTTTGATAGAGCATTTGTGAGGCCTAAAATAACATATTACAAATGTATATAAAACACAAATTCAAGCTTCTTAAAATATGATAAAATACCTCTTGCATTATCTACATGTAAGGTATAAAATCTTACATTGGGGAAGGAGGAGCTGAGGAGGACGGATGACACTCTGACCAGAGGAGGGAGGCCAGAGGCAAGGGTTCGTTTTTTGGCTGTTGATTGCGTGACACAGAAGAGGGGAAGACAAGACAGAACAGGCAACAAGATGGGTTGGGGTGGGCTATGCATTGGGCTCCAAGTTGGGTAGTTGAACTTGAGTTTTATTTGGGTTTATAAAACTTGAGTTTAGACTTTAGAATGTATTACGTTTTTTATTCGAGTTCGATAAATATTTTTTCGAGTAACATAACGTCGTAACGTATAATTTAGTTTAGTACTAACGTAAATTTAATTTTAGTAGTAATGTAAATTTTATTTGAGTAGAATTTTTACAAAAATCATAAGAAAAATCCACTTTGCGCGAAAAATTGACCCGTAGCCCGTAACGAGCGCAACTTCTAGCCTTTAGCTAGGTCCGCCCCTGACTGGACTGGTACTTGCTAATGTAACATCAATTTTAATGGATTTTGTACTGTCAAGTTCTAAAGCTATAAAAATGAATATGGTATTGATGTTAATATTAGGATAATACTTATTGAAAATGAAATATGAAAAAAATCTGCTTTGGGAAAAGAGCGAGAGGGAGAGAAGGCGCTGGTGAGGTGACCAGAAGGTTTCTCCATGATAAAGAAAATTATCATTATACCGATACCGAAAGTATCAGTTTGATACGAGTACCCGTACCAAAACTGGAAATGGGGAGAAAAAAACAGTACCAAGGGTTTTACCAAAAAAAATGTTGCACGTTAGCAAATTAGGAGCGGTCACGTTAGAAACAAAAAAAACCAGTGCACATTAGCGCAGTACGTTGGTGCACGCTAGCAAAAGGACATTATTGAAGTGTCCCTTCTTTGATATTTCTTATATATATGTAACCCTCTTAAGTTGAGAAAACCTTTGAAAACCCATGTAATAAAACATTATTTTTTTTTAAAAAATAACAATGTAAAATACATGTTTTTATGCGTTTTGGCAAAAAAAATAAAATAAAAAAACGCCGAATGGATTTTTTTTAAATAAAAAAATTGTGAGCTATTTAGCTGTTGTAAACATATGTTTTCAGCAACTTTGTTTATTTTAAAAAAAAATCCCGTCAACACTTTTTTTTTTGGCCCAAAACGCTTAAAAACATGTATTTTACATTGTTTATTTTTTTTTTTTTTGAAAAAAAGTAATGTTTTTTATATGGGGTTTCAAAGGTTTTCTCAAAAGATTTTCATTTCATACTTTACATATATATAGGGTAAGGATCCGTTGAGAAATCGATGAGTTGTGAGAACTCGACGTAAAATACGATTTTTTTTGCACACTGGTGTAAAAACACGTAAACCCGCTGTAAAAAAAAAAATACGTGAATTTATGCTGAATTACACCGGTGTAAAGGATTTTAACCCCCATGTAAGTATATTAATATTTTATTCAATATTTTATTGTTTAATTTTGGACCACATATTTATTTTTTATTAAAATAAATATATTATTATAAAGTGAGTTTCTATGTTTTTCATAACTCAAAAGAGTTGTCAAATAATAAAGTGAAATATAGGTGAAAGTTACTTTGTTAAAAATAAGAGAAAATTACTCGAATAGTCCCTGTGGTTTGCATAGTTTTCACCTATAGTCCTCAAGTTTTTAAAATTACAAGTATAATCCTCAACTTTTGGTGTTTCTTAACTCGGATAGTCCTTGGAGTGGCTATGAAATTACTAAATTACCCTTTTGATGGATGGAAGTTAAATAATCTAGTTAAGTTGATGTAAAATTACTAAATTACCCTTACCCAAATAAAAATAAAAAAATCAATTTAATTAATAAAATATAAAGAGGGTCCACTTAACCCTTTAGCCAATTATTTTTCTCCACCTATTTTAGTGGGGCCCACTAACTTCATCTTCCCCACCCTATCACCACCACCACCCACCACCACCAACAACCACCACCACCCCTACAAACTCCTACACACCTACAAAATCCAACACACCTTAACCAACAGTAGCACCACCATCCCCCACCCTTACAAACTTCATCAGAACCCCTACGCTCCATCTCCTCCCTCAAATTCTCAGACAACGGCCTCCTCCTCGCCACCTCCTCGGCCTCTCCGACCTCGCCTTCTCCTCCGACTCCCGCTACCTCGCCACCGCCTTTGACGACAAAACCGTCCGCATCTGGGACGTCTCCACTGTCTCCCTTTTCAAAACCCTATCCGGCCACACCAACTATGTCAATTACAACCCTTAGTCTAATATGATTGTCTCTGGCTCCTTTGATGAGATCGTTAGGGTTTGGGATGTCAAGACTGGCTTGATTGTAATAAATAAAAAACAGATCAAATCGTGATGGGACCTTGATTGTTTCCAGTAGTTGTGATGGGTTGTGTAGGATTTGGGATGCCTCTACTGGCCATTGTATTAAGACTTTGATTGATGATGAGAATCCTCCTGTTAGTTTCATTGGTGGTGGTGGATGGTAGTGGTGGTGGGTGGTGGTGGTGATAGGGTGGGGAAGATGAAGTTGGTGGTGGTGATAGGGTGGGGAAGATGAAGTTGGTGGGCCCTGTTGGATCGGTATTTTGCTCTTGAAGGTTTACTTGCTAATTAACACTTATGTGTTTTGCAAGTTCAATCAGATTTGCACAGCGGAATAAGTATGTAAAGTTACACTATCAACAGGAGTTATTACTCCCCCTGGATGTTTGCAAACTAAGGAAAAGTTAATGAGAATCTAAGTATTGAATGTGAATGACAATAAATACTAAAAGAGATTCTCAGTAAATGAAATGGAAATAACAATAATGAGCTTTGAAGGATTTCAGTATCTATTAAAATCAATGTCTAAAATAGAGGGATGAACCCATCTATTTATAGACTTACAAATGCATGAACCTTGATACAAAAGCAAGTGCAACAAGTTGCAGTCTTGGAACTTGTACAAAAAGATAAAGTAATAATAAACAATTAAACTACTGAAACATAAGGGCGGTGGAAAGATTCTATTACAAGTGCTGATGAATGACAAACTACAAATGAGTAGTTTGTCTTCAGTAGTTCTTCAGTGGACTTGTCTGGTTTGACTTCAGAACTTCTGATCTATCTTCTTCAGTACTTGTTGAATCCTTCTTCAGTACTTTTGTCTTCTTTCTTCAGTAGTTCTATACTTAGAATAATTTGCAGAAGTATGAATTAGACTAAGGTTTGCAAAAGTGGTTTCCTCAATCCTTTCTATCCTAACAATCTCCCCCTGGATTGATGAAGCCAAAACCTTATCTAATTCCTTATTTGGTGTTTTCTTCTGTCATTGACTATCTTCCATATTTCCTTGAACATGGAATTCTTCAATTGATTTAGCTGTTCATCAGTGAGAGATCCTTGTTGAGGTTCTAGATGTTGAATTGTAAGCAAGTCTTGTGTTGATAGATTTTTCAATTCATTCATGGATTTGAAGGCCTTGCTTGTAAGATCTCTTCTTGTCACCAATACTGAGTTGGAATCAGTAAAGGACCATCTGATGATTAGCACTTTAGATCTGTCAAAATCTGAAGTATAGGGAACCATGCTGGATCCCTGGGATGTTCTTGAGTGTTGGATGTTCTCTATTTCAGTGACTCTCAGGTGGGATTCACTTCTGTCTTCTGTTGGCACCACATCAGGTATTTTAAAAGTAGGTAAGTGATGTTCAGTAACTACCTTTGTGTGCAACTTGTCAGTTATAGTCTTCTGGATTTGGTAAGCAAATGTTGAAGGATCCCTGAACTGTGTTATCAGAGGCTTTTCTTCAATATCAAAGTCTCCTTTGTACAAATGTGTTGCCTTCTAGCAACACCATCTTGAAATCAGTCTTTGTATTGTCCTCTGGCTTTCTTTTGGTAGCTGGTCTTTGTTTGACACCAGAAGTTCTAACTACTGAAGTTGATACTTTAGAAGTTTTGTACCTCTCTGGATTTGCAGCCTTGTCAGCCTTGTATCTTTTGTATGTGTCCAGTAGTTTGTCTTCTCTCCACTTTGACACTAAGGCTTTTGAACCATAGTCATTAGCTACCCGTTCATCAATTATCTCTGCTCTCTTGGCCTTTCTATCCTTCTCTGTTGCAGTCTTGTCAGCAACAAGTTGAGCTCTTCTAGTTAGCTCATCCATTGAGAGCCCTTTGAGTGAATAGGCTTTTATTTTGCTGTTCTTTGTTATAAAAGACACCAGTTGTTGTCTTTTGTCTTCTTCAACAATTCTTTCTATTTCAGCTTGTCTATTCAACTCTGCTTCATAAGCTTGAAGCTTTTCATTTAAGCTCAAGTCTTCCCTTGCTTCCAAGTTGTTCCAGATCTCATCTTCCTTAGCTTTTCTTTGGGCTGCAAGTAAGCTCTTCACTAGTAATTCTTTGGACATTGAAATTGGAGAAGGTCTTAGCACAGTCATTTGAGTTATTGTAGGCCTTGAAATAGGAGTTGGTTTTTGTTCAGTTGGTTTGGAAGGCTCTTCAGTTGTTTGTATGTTGGAAGTGTTAACTGCTGAAGTGTTGATAGAAGTATCAACTACTGAAGGATTGTCTTCAGTACTTTCAGAGTCTTTAGCAGTTTCTTCATTATGGCCTTGGGAAGTTTCAGCTTCAACTTCAGTTCTAGAAACAAGCCTTTGTTGATCTTCTTTTTGTTTCTGGGCTTTTTCTAGCACTTGTTGTTGTTGTAGAGCCACTCTTGCCTTTATCCTGGCTTCCAGTGACTCCTTTGGTTCCTTAATCTTCTCCCCCTTTTGGCTTCATCCACTTCTGGAAGCCTGCCAGGTTGAGAAGTTCTACCAGAGAGTTCAGCAAGCTGTCTTGAGTTGTTGTCAATCTTGTTGGACAGCTCACCAAGTTTCTTGTTTATCACCTCAAATTGAGTTGTGGTTTTCAACTCCCAAGCAGTTGTGAAAGATTTGAGGTGATTGGCAATGAGGGTGTTCATCATCTGGTATAGGGCACCATCTGGGCTGCATAGTTGGTTCAAATCTATGCTTGATGACCCAGGAAATTGGGTAGGCATTTTTAGTGAGGGGTGTGTTTTTGGGTCATCTTCAGGATGTACTGAAGATGCCACTTTAGGGGAATTAGGGATCAAGTGGACTTTAACCTGATCTGGTGTGACCAGCTCTTTGAGCTTAGAGACACCAGATGCAAGACCTTCACTAGCAGCCGTCAATTCATGTTTAGTGGAGTGTGAATCATCATCCAAATCAATGGAATCATCTGAATCCCTGATAATATCCTCAATAAGGACAGTATCAGTTATATCATGAGCTGGGCCCAACCCAGTTGTCTCATGTACCTCTTGTTCTTGGTTCAGAGGATTTCCTACCTCATGCATTAAGCCTTCATCAGTAGTTGCCACAAGTGAGGTCTTAGCTATGTTACTTTTGTCCTCATATCCACCACTGGGTGGTAAACGAGTAGTAGCAGCCTCAAATGTACCTAAGGTCTCTAAGTTTGGGCTTAGAAACCCTGGTTCATCCCCATCTCTTGGGTTAGGGCTATGGATATTCACATTCATGTCAAAGTCTGATGGTATGTCCCCTGTTTGATGTGGTTGTTGGTGTAACACCCCAACCGATGGCGGAAACATCGAGGTGTCACGTAGTGACGATTTTTCAAAAGCACATGGACTAAATTTGTAAACATTAATAGCAAATAACTTCCATTGTTCAAAACGAAATACAAGAGTCTTAATATAAATCTCAAACATAAATAATAAATATTCAACTTTTATTTAAGCACTAGGTCCAGCCTAAGCGTGAAAGCATGAAACATCAAACGTCACCTGAAACATGTACAAAACAATTTTGTCAACACATGTAATGTATTGGTGAGTACATCCGTTTGTTATATATAGTAAGGTAAACTTTAGCAATTCGTGTGTTATTTTGCAAGATGTAATAAGTAGTATCCGGGTCAAATCAACCCTAAGAAAGAGAAGCAGATATATATATAGTATGCGCTAGTAGTAATGTAATACATAGCAATGACGAGGACTCTCAACAGAGTCACAAGGGTATAAACCATAGTACTATTCAATGAAATGCCAGGCCGCCCAGCGGTTAATGATTTGACAGGTCATAGATACACAAAATAACACAAGCAAACACACATAAGAATTGCTATTTTAGTAAAAGGAAATATAAACTTGATAGTAAGTACATGAGTCACCCCGAAATGTAAAATAGTAAAAAGGGGAAAGATATACTCACAGTTAGCGAAAGCGATCAAAATCCACTTAAGCAGTCGTGAGCTAAGTAATGAGAATTCCGAGGAATTCAACCTATAATGTGTAAGAATACTAATAAGGAAAAGTCTAAGAGTCTAAAGTAACTAGGGTCTAAGGCATTAGGGTTTGCTAAGTCGATTTGGGGAATTAGAGGTTTTATGATTTGTCGAATTAATGTAAAAGTTGTATATTAAAATAATATACCAAAGTTTGTAATATGATTTAGGTACTATTATTATTACCAATTAAATATTTAGATAACAATATGTTTGAATAATTAAGACAAAATAATTTAGTTAGTTACTTTAACTAAATTAAAATAATACGATAATCATAAATATATAAATAATTTTTGTATTACACAACGATTCAACAAAGAAATAATTAAAACGTTAAACCATACGAGTATTTCTGTTTTATAAGAAAAACATTTATAAAATAGATGTTTATATTGTATAAATAAATAAATGTTTTATTATGTCTAACTAAACGTAAATAAGACTAATAATACTATACATGATCCAAAAATATTTATTTTATAGAAAATGGATGATTTCTGATGTAAACATATTAGAATAATTTTCCCATAATTTATATAAACTTACTTATATTTAAAACTGATTTAATGAGATTAAATCATGTTTAAATGTTTAAAAATGGGAAAATTAATAAAAATAAATGTTTTCTTGACCAATAATTTTTATTTCAGTTGAGAATGGTTAGAAATAATTACTCAAAAAGTTTGAGATTAAAATCATTAAAAATGAATTTTTTATCAATTATTTATGATTAAAACAATTTAATTCAATAAAAATATAAAAATAAAACATTTTTCAGAAAATAAAAATGTGGAAATGTTCTTTATGATGTCAAGAAGCTACACCTAAATTTTCATAATTTTTGGGCAAAAGATGAATTTATTATGAATATTATAGATTTATGTGGATTTTAAATGATTATAACTAATTAAGATAATAATAAAATATTACCACCTAAAGTCAAAAAAAAGAAAAAGAAAGAATTGCTGGTCATGGGGTTCGAACCCCTGACCTTTGCTGTGCAAGCAACACCCTCAACCACTAGACCAAGCCATCAAGTTATTAATTTTACCCAACAAACAAAGTATTTAACTTATTATTAAAAACCATCTTCTTCCCCAAATTAAAACCTAAGAACCCTAACCCTATACCCAACTTCAATAATCATAAGAATACACGATTAGTGGTTAGTAATAAGGGGGTTTTGGTCTGAACAACATGAACAACGAAACGGCAAAAAAAAAATAAGACTTACAATGGATTTAAGATGCTCGAAAATGGAGGGTAAGAAGCGAGCAAAATCCGGCCGATTAACCACTGTATATGCGACTTAGAATGGTTTTTCTCGTGGGTTTGCAAGGTTTAGTCGTGCAGGAGTCGTTTGCCACACACGGTTTTTATATGGGACGAGTATAGATCATGTTTAATATTGATTTTTAAAGCTCCGGCGGTTACAACTCTTTCACAATTAAAACCCGGTTTAAACCCATGATTAAACGCGTTATTTGCGCAATAATGAAGCTGGAAACGCTCAATAATGATGGAGAAACAGTTTACAACTAAAAAAAAACGTTTCAGATGTAATAAAACTCAATTTTTGAGTTGGCCGGAAAAATCTCCGGTGGCCGGAAAGATGGCCGGAAAAACGCGAGTGCAGGGGAGAGGGAAGAAAAAATTTTGAAGTTTTTCAGTTTTAGCATATTTGGTCCCTAGAG
This sequence comes from Ambrosia x helenae, assembly GCA_030844895.1. Lineage (NCBI taxonomy): Eukaryota > Viridiplantae > Streptophyta > Magnoliopsida > Asterales > Asteraceae > Ambrosia > Ambrosia x helenae. Next base: position 9,398,225 of record CM061229.1, read on the forward strand.
TTTCCATATTAAGTTTAAACCTTCAAAACTCTAAAATTTGTTTATAAATCCTTAACTAAACTTAACCAAAAAAAAAGTTTTTTTATAAAACTTTAAATATTTAACTTTCTTAACCTTGAAGTTTTAATGTTTTTAAAAAAAATATGAATTTTTTTTTATATGTTAAGGAAACGCGACGTTTGAATATATCATGAGATTTTAAACATTTGACTACCATGAAGAAGCAAATAATATTAATAATAGAAAATGACTGAAATTGTATATGTTTACATACCGTAGGGACTAAAGCTGTAATAATGTCAAAATAAAAGGGGCGGATGTCACAGTTGGGGACTGACATGTTCTAATGGGATAGTCTCTTTTAGCCCAGAGAGAAGTTTGGCAATTTCTATGGTTTCAGGTTCAGAAGTTTGTGGTAAAGGTTCAGCAGTTTGGGGTAAAGGTTCAACAGTTTCAAAAGAAGGGTCAGTTGGTATGGTTTTCTTGAATTTCTTTCTTTTGAAAAGAATGGTAATTGGGGCTCTTGTGGGGGTTTGAGATGGATGAGACTGAGAGGATGTTTCAGTCACATCTTTTACAAGTGCAGATTGCACATCAGCAGTTTCAGGCATCTCAACTTCCCGAACTTCCTTTCTTTTAAGGCTGGTGGGTTTTGGTTTTTGTTGTTTTGTTTTCTTGGCCTTTTTGGGTAAGGGTTTGGAAGATGAGGGTTCCATGGGGATTGTTTCTTGTTCCCCTTGGTCATCTTCTGGCCAGGCAGCCGGTTTATTATGCTTAGAGTATGCTTGTGAGGTTAATGGGTTTAAAATAGTTGTTTTACCCACAAGCACCTCTTCTCCAAGTTCTTTAATTATGCATTGCATAATGAACCTTGGATACAACAAAAACTTCTTTTTAGAGTTTTGGTGATGCAACACCAACTCATTAAAGAAAAGTGTTGATGCCCTGAATTTTGTTTCATTCACAATGGAATGAAAAATAGGTTGAAAAGTAGAGGGCATCTGATCATAAGATCCAGTTTTTGGACTCAAACACATGATGATGTAATGAAACAAAAGTTTGTACTTAGGTTCAAAAAATTTCTTAAAAATAGTAGCATGTGAGAGAGTACCTTAGTAACCACACTCTGTCATGGTCAAATTAATTTCAGAGTTTGGAAATTGATCTGGGACATCCACATCATCCAGACCCAGTCTAATCCCCAAAGCTGCTGGTGTGATTGCCATTGTTCTCCCTTGGATGGTTGATTTGAGGGAGATCACTTGATCATTCACTGTTACTGTCTCCGCGTTCACCCAGAACTCATTTAGAGTTTCAGTATGGATTAGAGGATCAATGGTGAGGGCAGTGAAGTATTGGGATTTGACGACTAAATCAATGATTTCGTCGTATTGGGACCAGGCTTCATGTTTCTCAAAGTAGCCTCTTTGATTGTGTCCATGTTTCAGTGTTAGAGCCATGTGGTTTGTGTGTGTGTGGATCGAACAATGTTTTTGTTTGCAGGTTAAGGGTTTGAGAGTGTTTTGAGAGAGGAGGGAATTTTGCTTTTTGAAAGGATAAGTGTTGGAAAAGGTGTTTATCAGAAGTTTATAACCGCCTTAGGTCAAACTTCTGAAGTGGTAAATGTCTGATTTACCCTTAATGACAAAACTGCTGATGAAGAACAACTATCATCAGTAGTTCCCATTTTCTCTTTATTAGTTTGTTAACAACTGATGAGAATGTTTATAAACACTTTATTCATAACTTCTTGAAGTTTATTTTATCAGAAGTTAATCATTTTTCAGAAAATATTCCCATACTGATGTTTTGTACATCAGTAGTTTCTCTCTTTTTGTTTTTCAGAAGTTTTGGTCTAAAAACAGATGTAAGTGAAAAATAAAATATGTGCAAAGAAGTAAAAGAAACACTTACAAATTTAGCATCCCAAGCATGGATACTAAACTCTGAAATGTTGATGTGTCAAGGGGTTTAGTGAATATGTCAGCTATTTGATTAGCTGTTGTCACATGCTTCACTTCAATCTTGCCTTTTTCATAGCAATCCCTTGTGAAATGATACCTGATTTCTATATGTTTAGTTTTTGAGAACTGAACAGGATTTTGAATGATACTAATGGCAGATTTACTGTCTACAAGAAATGGTGTCTTGGTCTCTTTGATTCCATAATCAATAAGTCGATATTGGAGCCATTGTATCTGTGATGTACAACTTGCAGCTGCAATGTATTCAGCTTCAGCAGTTGAAGTTGCAACAGATGTTTGCTTCTTTGATTGCCAAGACACTAGACAGTTTCCCAATAATTGACAACCACCAGATGTTGATTTTCTTGACATTTTGCACCCTGCATAGTCACTATCTAAAAAAGCTGATAACTTGGTATTGCTAGAAGCAGGATACCAAATTCCAAGTGTAGGAGTTCCTTTCAGATATCTGAAGATTCTTTTGACTGCAATTAGGTGTGATTCCCTAGGAGCTGATTGATATCTAGCATAGACACATGTTGAAAACATAATATCTGGTCTAGAAGCACTTAGATATAAAAGGGAACCTATCATACATCTATACATGGTTTGATCAACCTGTTTTTCTTGATTATCTGGGTCAACTTGTGTGGTAGGTGTCATGGGAGTGGAACATGATTTACAGTCTTGTAAAGAAAATTTGTTCAATAATTCTTTAACATATTTAGATTGATGTATAAAAGTTCCATTTGTTTGTTGTTTAATCTACAGTCCTAAAAAGTACTGCAGTTCTCCCATTGCACTCATCTCAAATTTTGATTGCATGCGTTTCTTAAATTCATCACACAGTTTTGTGTTTGTTGAACCAAATATGATATTATCAACATAAATTTTAACAAGTAAGACATGATTTCCAACATTTTTAATGAAAAGAGTTTTATCAATGGAGCCTCTTGTAAAGTTATTTTTGAGCAAAAAGTTGGAAAGTGTTTCATACCAGGCTCTTGGAGCCTGTTTTAGCCCATAAAGAGCTTTGTCAAGCTTGTACACCCACTCAGGATAAGAAGGATCCTCAAACCCAGGTGGCTGACAAACATACACTTCCTCTTTGATCTTTCCATACAAAAATGCACTTTTAACATCCATTTGAAAAACTTTTATTTTGTTGGAAATGGCATAGGCTAAAAATAACCTGATGGCTTCAAGTCTTGCAATTGGAGCAAAGGTTACATCATAATCAATTCCTTCTTCTTGAGAATAACCTTGTACCACCAGTCTTGCTTTGTTCTTAATAATCATACCAGCCTCATCTTGTCTGTTCCTGAAAACCCATCTTGTGCCAATTGGTAGCTTGTTTGGTGGTAAGGGACAGATTTCCCAAACCTGTTGCTTCTTGAATTGGAGCAACTCATCTTGCATAGCTTGCACCCAATTGTTGTCTTTGATGGCTTCTTGGTACTTCTTAGGTTCCAACTGAGAAATGAATGCTGAGAAGAAGCAAAAGTTGGAAAGCTAGTTTCTAGTAAGAACACCTGATGCAATATCACCCATGATTTGTTCTAATGGATGATCTTTGTGTTCAATCAGTTGTTGTAAACCACTGACAGGTGTAGGTGGCTCTTGTACTTCATCAAACAAACCAGTGAGGTTTATAATGTCTGGTTTAGCTGTTTGAACATCTTCAGTAGTTGTAGGAGCTGAATCAGATGTTTAAGTTTGTACATCAGCAGTTGTTAAATCAGGAGTTTGTGAAACTTCTGATGGTTTGAAAGTTGACTTAATGACTGTATGAGGAGTCCATAGTGCTGGATCCTCATCATCAAACCTCTGATCACCATAATAAGTAGGTTTAGATGAAGTGACAGTCTTTTCAGGTCCGAAATGGAAGCTGTCAAGGTCAAAGAGTTCAGCAGGATGTGCTGGAATAAGAGTGTGTTTTGACTCATTGAACTTGACATTCAATGTTTCTTCTACTATCTTGGTTCTTGAATTAATAACCTTGTAGGCTTTTCTAGTGGAAGAATAACCAAGAAAATAACCTGAATCAACTTTAGCTACAAACTTTGAAATAGAGTCTTTAATTTTTAGAATGAAACATTGACATCCAAAAGCCCTGAAAAAGGAGATAAATGGGCTTCATGCCATGAAGAACTTCATAGGCAGTTTTGGAGTGTCTCTTGTTAACAAGGACTCTATTCTAAACATAACATGCAGTGTTGACTGCTTCAGCCCAGAAATATAATGGTAGGCCTGAATCAGCTAACATGGTTCTTGCTGCTTCAATTAATGTTCTGTTCATCCTTTCTACCACACCATTTTGTTCAGGAGTTCTGGGAACACTGAATTGTCTAATAATCCCTTTAGACAAACAGAATTCATCCAGAGTTTTGTTCCTGAACTCTGTCCCATTATCACTTCTAATGGCTTTGACAGATAGAGAATATTGTTTCTCTACTTGTGGAATGAAGAACTTGATGATTTCAGCTGCCTCATCCTTGGAAAATAAGAAGAATACCTATGTGAATCTTGAATAGTCATAAATGATGACCTAACAGTACTTCTTCTTACCAAGGCTCATGATTTTTACTGGCCCAAATAAGTCCATATGGAGTAGTTGAAGACATGCAGTTGTTTTTTATTCTTCAATAGACTTATAGGAGGACTTATGCTGCTTTCCCTTTAAACAGGATACACAGTGTTCTTGACACTGGTATACTTTCAAGGGTAGACCTCTGACCAAGCCCATTTTTGTGACTTTATTTATGGTTTTAAGTTCACATGGCCAAGTCTCCTGTGCCAGAGATCAGTCTCTGAAGTTGATGCCCTTGAGAAGAAACAGGCAGTGTTGTTCAATACTTTGTCCTTTTCAATGTCTACTGCATAGACATTGCCACATCTTTTGGCTATCAACAAAGTATGATCTTCAACTACTTCTCTATCAACTTCTGGCCTTCTGGTGATATGATCTTGTATGCTGTCTTTGTGAAAAAGGAAGAATATCCTTTATCACACATTTGTGACACACTGAGCAAGTTGTACTCAAAGTTTTCAACCAGATTGACCTTGTCAAACCGTATTTTGCCAGAAGAGACATTTCCATGTCCTAGCACATATCCCTTGGCATTGTTCCCAAATGATACAGATCCTTCTCTTTGACTGATAAAATTGTTTATCAGGTATCTACATCCTGTCATGTGCATTGAGCCTCCACTGTCAACATACCAAATGCTATTTAAGCCTCTGGAGACCCTCTGCACAAAGTAGCAAACTAGTTAGATTTGGGAACCCAAGCCAGTTTGGCTTTGGGTTTGCTCTTGAGAACATTAACTGTTTGTTCTTGACCAGGTTGAGGAATCCATGTCTTTTTGGCAATGGATTTTTCATTAAGAGCAATGGTGGTATTCTTTAATCTAGGTCATCAGTAGTTGTAACATATACATGAGATCTTTAATCTCAGCAGTTTGTGAAACTGCTGATGATGTAGGTCTAACTACTAAAAGAGAATTTTGAGAAAAAGACTTTTGTTGAGATTTCATCTTTTTTCTGAGAAAAGGTGTTGACTGGTTGTTATTTCTTGGGAGAAAAAGTTTCTTCAAAATCATTTTTGAGTTGTTTTCCCACAACCAGTTGTGAAATTTTCTTGTTATACTGAATTCCTTTTATGTATCTACAAAATTCGGTCTTGTGGTTAAACAAACCACAAATTTCACATTCTTTTGCCTTTTCTTTTTCATTCAAAGGCAAATTTTTGACTGTTTTGATTTGTTTTAGGTCATCAGTAGTTTTCAGGTTCTCAACTCCTGATGTAGATGAAACTACTGATGGCTTAAAGTCAGACTTTATCAGTACTTCTGAAGAACTTTCTTTTAAAGTTTTTAGAAAGTTTTCATGAAAAGATGTGCATTCTTTCTCTTCAGAAGTTTCCTCTGAAACACTTTTTTTCCTATCTTCAGTAGTTTTGGGGGAAAATCAGTTGGTGTTTCAGTGTGATTGTACCTTATGCCAAACCTAACATTTGATGCACTTTGTTTGTTGAGCAGCAGTTGGTACCCTTTACAAGATTCCACCCATTCTTCACAATCAACCTTGGTGCCAACAAGCTCTTTTCTGACATTTCCTAGGTCTTCTATCATGATTTTAAGTTGTGCGTGGGTTTCAATAGCATTGTTAGTCAATTTAGAATTTTCTTTTGCCTTTGCAGCAAGTTTTCTTTCTAAATCACATTTCATCTGAGTAAACTTTCTCTCAGAGTCATTTGCTTTGCTTTGTAAATGCACATTGGTCTCTCTTATGAGAGCAAAAGATTCTTTACATGAAGTTGAACAAAGTTTTGTTAAAGATTCTTTTGATACCTGAGACAGGGCAGATTTTGAGGTGCAGCCCTCAAATGCCATCAAGGCAAAATTCTTTCTGCTATTGTCAGGTTCTCCCCAATTGATTTCAAACATTTTGTTGTCTGCATCAGGATTGAACTTTGTAGTGTCAAAAGGAAGACTGCTCCAGTCAACATACCCTGAAGTGAACAAACTTTGTTGTGAGGGTTGCTGAGTCTGTGGAGGTTGTTGAGCAGCTGGAATGGAAGGGATTGATTGTTGGCTCTGCATCTGTTGAGCAGGCATCTGTATATATTGTATTTGTGGAGCTTGTGCCTGTACAAAATGTGCACTTCCCTGTGTTCCATTATTCCTATTATAAGTAGTGTTATACTGATTTCCAGACTGAGATTAGTTGTAACTAGAGCTTCTACATTCTCTAGCAAAGTGTCCCAACTTCTGACACTTATGACATCTAAGTTTAGACTTGTCAAAATCAATTTTTGTAGAACTGTTTAGTCCTGGAAATTTCCTTCCTGACCTTTTATAAAATTTGTTTGTTTTTATACTTAACATGGCCAGTTGGTGTAGAATGTCCATTTCTTCTAAGTCATCACTGCTGAAATTTTTTAAATCATCCATGATAAAACACATGTTATCAGCATTTTGACTATATTCATCATTGTCATAACCTGGGAATGATCTTTCTGATGAGATCCCATCAGTTATGTCAATGTGATCAAAAGATCCAAAACTATTTGAACAAGTAGGTGAGTCTTGTCCCAATAGTGTTGTACTACCTGGTAGATAGTCATCAGCTGTCTTACCAGAACTCTGCAATTTCTTCTTTTGATCAATTTCTCTCTCAAAAGTTAGCAATCTCCCATGTAATTTTGTAAGAGTGAGGGAGTTAAAGTCTGGTGAAGATATGAGGACTATAGAATATGTTTCCCATTTTTCAGGTAAAGACCTTAAAAATCTATGAAGCATAGATACATTTGTATAGGTCTGACCATTTAATTTTAACTCGGATATTAATGAGGAGAATCTTTCAAATTGTTGTGTTAAAGTTTTCCCATTTATGTGAGTAAATGTTTCATATTGTTGAGCCAGGATTTCTCTAGTGTTGGCAATCACCTCTTCAGTTCCTCCAAACTGTTCTTTTAGGCAGTCCCAAAGCTCTTTGGCACTTTCACAATGTAAAAGTCCAGAGTAGATTTCATTTGGGAGTGCCATTGCCAACATGGAGAAAACTTTAGCATCAAGCTCAAGTTTTAGGAAATCATATTCTGTATAGTCTTTTGGGTCTTTTGGTATTTCAACTTTAGTTTCAAGATTAATGTTTGCTGGTTTGTGAGGACCATATATCACAAATTTCCAACAACCGGTGTTGGTCTGATACAAAGTATGAGCCATCCTTTTTTGCCATATGTTGTATTCAGAACGAACAAGCATAGCAGGTTTATTGGTAGAACCAGTATTATGTGGATCCATTTTAAAGAGTATTGATTTGTCAAATATCTCTTAAAGTGATGGATATTGAACAAGTGAACTTTTAATCCTTTATTAAATATCAATAAGAGCATGTGTCTGATTCTCAATGTGTTGGATTGATATGTGATCAGATAAACCAGTGCTCTGATACCAATTGTTCGATCAGTATTTTGCTCTTGAAGGTTTACTTGCTAGTTAACACTTATGTGTTTAGCAAGTTCAATCAGATTTGCACAGCGGAATAAGTATGTAAAGTTACACTATCAACAGGAGTTATTACTCCCCCTGGATGTTTGCAAACTAAAGAAAAGTTAATGAGAATCTAAGTATTGAATGTGAATGACAATAAATACTAAAACAGATTCTCAGTAAATGAAATGGAAATAACAATAATGAGCTTTGAAGGATTTCAGTTTCTATTAAAATCAATGTCTAGAATAGAGGGATGAACCCATCTATTTATAGACTTACAAATGCATGAACCTTGATACAAAAGCAAGTGCAACAAGTTGCAACAAGTTGCAGTCTTGGAAGTTATACAAAAAGATAAAGTAATAATAAACAATTAAACTACTAAAACATAAGGGTGGTGGAAAGATTCTATTACAAATGCCGATGAATGACAAACTACTGATGAGTAGTTTGTCTTCAGAACTTCTGATCTATCTTCTTCAGTACTTGTTGAATCCTTCTTCAACACTTTTGTCTTTTTTCTTCAGTAGTTCTATACTTAGAATAATTTGCAGAAGTATGAATTATACTAAGGTTTGCAAAAGTGGTTTTATCAATCCTTTCTGTCCTAACAGGCCCCACTAAGATAGGTGGAGAAAAATAATTTGCTAAGGGGTTAAGTGAGCCCTCTTTATATTTTATTAATTAAAATTATTTTTTTTATTTTTATTAGGGTAAGGGTAATTTATTATTTAACCTCCATCCATCAAAAGGGTAATTTAGTAATTTCACAGCTACTCCAAGGACTATCCGAGTTAAGAAACACCAAAAGTTGAGTACTATACCTGTAATTTTAAAAACTTGAGGACTATAGGTGAAAATTGTGCAAACCACAGGGATTATTCGAGCAATTTTCTCTAAAAATAATAAAGAAGTGATGTGAAGTTTTGTAAATAAATGAAACATTAAGCGTGTAGCATAGGACACATAGAATAGACCATGTGATGAAGAAATTTCACACGGTGAGAGCATTTTAACTTGGTGACAACTGCTAGAAACTAGAAAGGAGTGTGTTGGATCGTTTTCAACGACATGTTCTTGCAATAGTTGTGTTTTTTTTATCAAAACCACTTAGATTTCCTAAAAGTTGCTAAATTCATCTAATATACAAACTGAGTTAAAAGTTAACGATTTAAAAGGGGCATTATGGTACTTTTACACCCCTTACCTCCACTAAACGTTTTCTTCTCTTATAATTAGACTTGAATAATTAAAGTTAGAGTTGAAAACCTTTTTAGTCAACCGATTTGAACAAAAAGTTCCATTAACAACATGAGAATTAGAGCTGAAACATGGACAATTCAAATTATTACCCTTTTTTTCTTGGAAACTTTGAAAGAAACAAATAATATTGCAGCCACAAACAGTATCAAAGCACCCACAAAAGATACATATGATCACCAACCATGTATATAAAAGCATCCCAAACTGCACTTCAAAGGTTATTTATGTGACCAAATATTGTGTCTTCTTGTATGATATGATCTAACACTACTAGGAAACTGAGCAATTGCGACTGCATTTTCGGTCGCAAAACGGTTGCAATTGCCCTTTTGCAACTGTTTTACGACTGGAAATGTAGTCAGAAAAACACTCGACGCAAATGCCCTATTGCGACTAAGTTGCGACCGCTTCTACTTTTTGCGACTCAGATTTCGCGACTGTTAGAATGATCGTGTTGCGACGTTTTTGCGACCACATAAATTGCGACTGTTTTGTGACTGCTTGCATTTTACAAAATTGCGACCGTCCTTGCGGTCGCAAAATGTATTTTGTATTATTTTTTATTATATTTTAGCGGTATGCTATTTTGACCTGCTTAATGTCATATTTTTTTAAATTTAAGCATTTATCAAATTTTCAGAATTATATAAAACATTCAACTTAAAATATCCAATACTCAAGTTATCATAACAAGATACATATTCAAATTAAGGTTTTAAATCCTAAGTCTATGATTAGATTCCTTGAAACCTAATAACTTTTAAAATTTCTTCAATGTTTGCCATTCTTTCGTTCATAGCCTCTTTCTCCGCCTTATCTTTCTCTTTTTCCATCACCAACTCCGCAATAATTTCGTTCAGCCTTTCTTTCTCTTCTTCTTTTTCTTTCATTATATCTTGGATGATCACGTTCAACTTTTCAATCTAATAAACCAATGCAAAGTGTTAAGATCAAATTTATTAAATTCAAATTGGAACAAGCTACCCGAACCCAAACCAATATAACCTGTTATGACCGACCACCCGACCCAAAACTGTTCTGAACCGACCATGTTTTGACTCGGCATGCCACGCAAAACCGTTCTGAACCGACCCGTTATCCCATTTCTCTGTAACTGGGAGCTACAGAACAGCATTTCGCAAGAACGATTCATACAGCAACAATTTTTGGATTCATACAGTATTGATAGCCAAATTACATAACTTCAAAATGCTGACAATAGATGTTTTGGAATCCATATCTTCTACCAAGAGAAAACCAGTTTTCTAGGCATCAGAAACATTTTCATCATGCTAAATGACACTCATCAGTATATAATATCTATATCTTTCTAGTTGTAGTGTGAAGACGTAACACACCAAACGGTCCGGTGTTGGCACAAAACATGCAGGACAGGTGCAATAGACATGATGGTGATCCAGCATGACAGCATGACCAATCCAACACCAGTTTCAGATCAGATAATCAATAAAAGTAGCATTCTTTATAGTGTGCTAATGCACCTTAACAAACTAGAGACCAGCATAACAAACTAACTAATCATGAACAACCAAGTAACAATAGTCGGTCCGGATAAGCACATCGCCTCAACTTGGTAATCTCTACAGTATTTTCTAAAATAGATTTCTCACAATCGCTGTGGCGAGGCTAACCGTTACAATTTTTATGTTTAGTCTGTTCAATTGGAGAGAAGTAATCGTCATCTTAAACTATTGAATCGACACGGATCAAATTCACGCTATGCAGAATCCCGGCACGTTAGCTATGCAGAATCCCGGCACAACGCGCCGGTTAGATAACACTAGTTAACATAAAAAAGGTAAATGTAATTGTGTCATCTAATCGCGCTAGCCGTGCTTGAATTTCAATTTTCTTTCTAGAAATCATTAACTCTAATTCAACTACACAAAAGTATTTGTTACAATAGAGGTTTTTGCGTCACTGACATAAGCTGATGACATAAATTTAATTCTATTACATGTCTTGCAACTATATAACAACATAATTTTATTGAATAACAAACAACAATAGAGCTTTTTGCGTCACTGACTAATGCTATCACCAAAACTCAAGAATGTTGATTAATGCTATCAACATTATTTCCTCACAGAATCATCAAAAGAATCATCAAAAGAATATCCTTCAGTAACAATTTTCCTTCAGTAACAATTTCATGTCTCTTATCCTAAATCTTTTAACAGAATCATCAAAAGAATATCCTTCAGTAACCATTTTCCTGTCTCTTATCCTAAATCTTCTAACGCCTAAATCTTCTAACAGAATCATCAAAAGAGTATGTAATTGATCTGACTCTCAAACAATACTAGTCTCATTATTATAAGACTTAAAAGTTAATCATTAATCACTAATATCCTTCAGTAACAAATCCTAACTGCAACCAGAATTAACTCAGCTCAACAACTAACATAAAAAAATAACTAATCCAAATTTTAAAAAATCACTACAAAATCAATCAAAACATATATAAGCAACTAAAATAAATAAATAAACTAATCTTGAGAATAAACATACCTCGTGGTCTTGTCTACCATGTAGATATTGGTGACTAATATTGCTTAATCCATACACTTCGCCTCTATTCTTTCCCCCGGCAGCTTGGTACCACAAGTCTTGGTCAAATTTTGGGTGTTGGCTATCTTCTTTCCCATACTTATCCACAAGATATCACAATACTAAAGAAAATATGCATCATAAACAAAAGATACCTTGACCACGACCCATGCCGACCGCTGCCAAAAAACCAGGACCTCTACTAACATTTGCTGTACCACGTCCCATGATACCTACAAAAAAAAGTGATTTATACTTAGACAAAAGATTACACAAAACTAATCATCGTAATCAACCTCAATTGCAATAGAAGACTGTCCATCCTCGTGGCTTGACTTTTCACCATGTTCACTACATATTTCATAACGAAGCATGAAACCTTCCTTATACAAGTGTTTTTGAATAGTGGCTCTGTCTCTATAAGTTATATTTTGGCATTTATAACAAGGACATTTTATTTCACGTATTGTCTCACCATGCATATTCACCCTCGTATCAACCACTGCTTCTTTAGAAAATGCAAAGTCCAAAAACAAATCCACATTGTCACGGTATTCAGAATTAAGATATCCGTTACTATCGATCTTTTCATACATCCACCCTCGATTTGTATACCACGCCATTACTACTTGAATCAAAGCCCCTATAAAACTATATTAAAGTTTCGAGATATAAATGCCAAAATGAACAAATTAGGCATCTTGTAACGTACCAAAGGAACCAATGATGATACATGCCTATCTTATTTCCATGGTTTAAAAAAACGGCTGAGGCGTGCGCCTCGAGGCGCGCCTCAAGGCGAATCGGGAGGAAAACGAGTCTGAGGCTGCGCCTCAGGGTGCTATTTTGTAGATACGCCTCACAGGGCTAAGGCAGTAATAAAAATTGGGCCTCAGGTGCGCCTCAGGGGTTTTTTTAAGTTTATTTTTGATGTTTTAGACTTTTTATTTCAATTTCAAGCATGTCATGCCCTTATAACATGTGTTTTTGATGTTTTTGATGAATTTGATGCTGAAATTAGTTAGTATTTCATTTTCTATAAGATATATAACATTTATATATATATTTTCATTCCGCCTCGCGCTTACGCCTCGGTTCGCCTCGAGGCACGTTTCCGTATTTTAAACCTTGCTTATTTCTTGTCAGTTTTCTAGCCTTAATATCAAACATTACCAAAGTAACCAATAATGATACATGCCTATCTTATTTCTTGTCTGTTTTCTAAACTTAATATCAAGCATATCCTATTAACAAAGTAATAATCATCAACTGTCACCAAATCTGATTATTATCAACAATAGGTAAACAAGTATATCTCACCAAATCTGATTGAACTTTTAATAATAACATAACTGATGGTAACTGAGCATAAAACCACACATAATAATAACTGAGCATCTAAATCACACATCTCAAAATTCAAACATCTGATCTACCTCAACAATAAGTAATGACATAAAACCACACATAATAATAAACAAATTCAACCACGAGAAACAACGATCTGACAGTATTAACAGTATCAGCGTCAACAAACTTGACAAAACCAGTAACGAGCATACAGATCGATATAAAATATTATAAATACATCAAACAAAACAAAACAAAACAACAAATATTTACAATATGTGAACAGATCTATATAAAACAAACTGCAATCGTAACTACAATCCAATACAGATCGACATTACTCTCAGACAAATAAAACCTAACAACGATTGTTAATAATATATATAAAAAAAGAGGGAGGGAGAGAGAGAGAACTTACAGATCGAAGGCTGATGATACTGATCGAATTGAGGAATTGACGATGCGATTGAAGGCTTCAGGCGCCGATTGAAGGGTTTTGATAAGGTGAAGGTTTCATTATTCTATTTGATAAGGCTGATGATACTGATCGAAAGGTTCAGGCGATGCGATTTAAGGGTTCAGGCGCTGAGGAATTGACGATGCGAATTGAGGAATCTGATCGTTCTATTTTTTTTTTTTAGTTTTTAGGTTTTATTAATATTCTATTAAGTAAGGCATCACTGATACAGATCGTTCTATTAGATAAGGTTTCATTATTCTATTTGGCGAAGGCATAAGGTTTTTTTTTTATAAAGAAATTACAAAATTACCCTTACGCTTTAATTATTATTGCGACCGTTTTGACGGTCGCAAATTACGCGGTCGGAACGCGGTCACAAATCCCACAATAATGATCATACTTTAACGTTTTTCGACTGTTTTGCGACTGGAAGTAATCGGTCGCATCATTTGCAATCGTTTTATGACCGTTTTGTGATCAATCGCAAATGTTGTTACCGATAAAAGATCGGTGGGAAAAAGATTGCTAACTTTGCGACCGTTTTTTACAGTCGCAAGTTCTGGTTGCAATTGCTTATTTTTCTAGTAGTGATACCCGAACCGACTAGAGTTATTAGAGTCAGTTTTTGGATTAAGGGCTGAGTTATTCTTCAAAAGCTACAAAAAATGAGAAGGGTGAGAAGAATATAAAAAACATAATATAGATCATGAAATATGACACAATGAGCCATAAAATATAACACGGTGTCTAAAAATATAATACAACGTTGAAGAAAAAAGACACAATGAATTGAAAAAATGACACAATGATGAAAATAATAAAAGGACACAATGGTATATAAAAGACACAATGATATAACGCATATTCTAAAAACTACAAGCTAAAACCCCAAAAAACGAAGACCTAAAAACTAACGTCGTAGGGTTCGATAAGATGATTCCAATGCTGCTTGAATGAATTCAATCGGAGTCCGTTTGATACATTTCCTACGACTTCCTATTTTTTTTTCACTGTGTATTTGATCCTAACCCTTTGAATTAAATATATATATTTCGGGTTAACCCGACGAACTAGAAAATGATCCTGTTTCCTTTATATGTATACAATCAATCAAAACTATAGAATAACTATTCACATTCCTAATTGAGTTCCCTCCTAGTTCCTAGGTAATGGAACATCCTTACTTTCAAGCTTCATTATCATCTTCAAAGTTTTCTTAAATTTCAACTTTATATGAGTTTTTTTATTATGTATATTGCACCAGAGGAAATTTGGATTCAAAATTGATTAGTTGTCAATTTCTAGAGGAAATATACAATTGTATCAAATGCATGATTAAAAACAAAGACATAGTGTACTCTTGATTGCTTTATGAATTTGCAATTTAAAAGCCATTTGGTGACTACTATTTTCATGAATGCCTTTATTACTGGTTATATTAGTGGAAATGAATATTGTAATTTGTAAGAACATTTAGGTAGTTAAATGAAATGTTTAAGGCATACAATGCTTAAAAAGTGTATACCGAATCTAGTAAGGTGCACATTTGGTTCAAGTCACTTCTAGCTATTTTAAACTTGTCTCTAGTTGTTTTAGACTGCTTTAACTAATAACCATTTAACCCGACCCGAAAAATCTAAACCTGATTAAATCCATAACCGATAACCATTTAACTAGATTGGGTCGGTTATCGGGTAATATTTTCACCACTGAAAACCCGAATAACCTGATAACCAAAAACCAAACCCGATGGGCACCCCTATCACCAGGTTTGACAAAGAAGCGCTCCAAATCGGGCCGATTGGGTTTGAACTCATGAAACTGGCTTTCAAACAAGGGGTCCACTACGATGAGCTCATTTGCACAATCGTAGGAAAAAACAGGCATGCCCGACACATGGGATGAAATCATGATAGCCGCAAAGCTTTATATACGTACTGAAAGAGAGTTATCCGTTTGGAGCAGAATCCATGCACCGCAGTACACTGTCGCGCAAGCCCAGTCAGCCAGAAACAAACACAATAGGCACGACAGGAAAGGCAAGGGCTCAGTGTGGAGCCGGTTGCAAGCTACACCTCAAACAGAAACCAAGACCGCAGAAGCAAGCGAACCAAAGACCACGCAGCCAAGTGACAACTCAGGACACAAAAGCCGCAACTCCTGAAGTCCGAAAAGTTATCACACCTGGAAAAAAAACTATCCACCGTGGGCCAGATGGAATTGGAACCCCACCCATCAAACAGATAAAAAAATGTCAGCAGCTAAAGCCACGATCAGGACAAGGAAAAGCAAGTAGAAGTACTTTATGTTATCAGTAACCGTACTTTGTTTACAAGAAGGCATTATGCCATGTTTCTAATGAAGGCATTATGCCACGTTTCTAATGAAATCAAGTTCTACTATCTGTATGTGAATGTAGCAAAGTAGTTAAAAGTGAGCGCTTGCATGACAAGATACAAGCGTCACAAGAAAAAAACACTTATATGACAACATACAAGCGCAATAAAAAAACGCAAAAGCTTATAGGGTAAGATATAAGCAAATAAAAATAAAGCTTATGGAAAGATACAAGCAAATAACAGTAAAGCTTGTATGGAAGGATGCAAGGACAACAAAAACTTGTATGGAAAAGATATAAGTACATTCAAAACAATAAGTTTGCATGGGAAGATACAATCGCGACAAAATAAACGCTTGTGTAAGACACAAGCGCGACGTAAACACAAGCTTGCATTGCAAGATGCAAGCACAACCAAAACAAAAATTTGTATGGCAAGATACAAACACAAACAAAAACAAAACTTGTATGGCAAGATACAAGACAAACTGAGAACTCAAGAATGCACTTAAACGCTGATCTTGAGGCATCCTCCGACTAGTGATGTTCAGCAAACGTGCAAACAAGGTTTGCACGACGTAAAACATCCACTCAAACCTAAATCTTCTCTTAGCACATGGCGTGCAACCTAAACCAGCTCGCAAACGTAGGTACAATTTCAAACTCTCACCCGCGGAAAGACGTAAACAAACAAAAGACCAAAGAAAGTCACAGGTATGCGCATGCCATGAGAAACCAAACCACGTGAGGAAATGAAATTAAACTGACTCACTCGCATAAGAGTTAACAATAAAAAGCGAAATGCAAGACAAACCCGCAACAAGCATGCATACACAGTCCTAACCTAGCGAAACCAGTTCAGCATGGCTAACAGGTCATAAAAATGTGCAAGACCAGAACAAATATAAAGGCTTAAGACATCAAATAATTACAACAAAACAAGTTAATGTTCAGAATATTACAAGCAGCAGCGGCACGCAAGCCGGAATGCAACAACCAACTAAGCCTCGTCTGCAACCTGCTTGCCTGATCCAATATCTGCATCTGGGTTGGTATTGGGACCTTTCCTCGGTACCTTATACAACCCAACCTTCTCGAAAGTGGTCCGCAGTTTGGCAATAGAAGGCTCTCTGGCTTGACTAGCGATCAAATCCACCAGCGGATGCTTCAGTTTGTCATAATCAGTGGATTTTTTCTTGAACTCAGCATTGCAGTCAACCGCATACAGGAGGTAATCTTCCACAGGTTTCTGTGCAAGTGCATCCTCGTGCCCCGCCAAATAACCAGCCCTACGCCCGGCCAACTTCGCGACAGCCAAAAGCTCGCTAACGGGTTTCGAGCTCGGAATACTTTTTATTTACGGACAAAAGATCCGACTCCTTCTTATTCAGGGACCCCACAAGCTCCCGAACCTGGGCGCGCTCACCCTCAAGAGCCATGCGACCCTCCTCAACCACATTGTCACACCCTCAAAATCCACTTGCGGAGTTTTACCGCGAGGCGTATGACAAACCAGGATCCAAACCAACGATCACAATAAACAAGTCTAAATGTACATAATGCAATTTCAAAAACAATGTTTAAAATCCCCAATCACAGCGGAAGCTTATTCAAAACATAATCCAAAATAAACCAAGTGTTCAACGTTTGAAAACCATGCAATCCTAACTAGACGCCGTGCAGACGCGTGCGCCCTAGTTCCATTGTGCTACCTTAGCGACCTGAGAAAACATGTAAAAGTTTACGTCAGCACAAAAATGCTGGTGAGTTTACAGGTTTTGTAATCACAGTACCAAGTTCAACCTGTCCATACTATAACAAATCGAAAACCCAAGTACGCTAGCTAGGCGTATGTTTTGTTACTATCACGATTGGAAAACCATTACTAACTCGCAAACCAGATGTCGTGCCCGATGTAGTAAACCTGTTGTTCCTGTTTGAGACAATATGCACTCGCCCGGCCCTCCAAGCCGACGAGCGGGGTTGGTCACTCCCAATAGATCTATTCACATTTCCCCGTTGTGCTAACCCGCACATTCATGGTTTCCCCCGGGACTTCCAAAGATCGTATAGTAAACCATAGAAACCCATAGTATGACAGTTGTTACCAAAACATAAGTTTAACACATGTTTTGTCCCCCAAAAAGTGAAACCAGTTAAAAGAGGGGCCGTAAACTCACCTTAGGTTGCGTTACTTCGTAATACGAATAAACTCAGCAAGCTATGCTAGTCCCGTAAAGCGGCGACCTAACATATGACAGTTACAAGTACTTAGACTAATAACCCGCAGGTTAGTTAGTCCCTAGATGTCCAGACCATAACCAAGTTCGTTTGAAAACACCGTGACTGTTAAATTAACCCAAAGTACAAGACTCGACATCCCATTGGTGACCCGAGACTCCCCGTGTTATGCTTACACTCTCAAACATACAATCATGCGATCACACTTAACATACGTTAACGTCCAACAAATTACATCACGTAGTTCAAGTATCACGTAAATAAGTCCGAACATATGTTACCAAGTTATTAGATATGTTACGAGGTTCCTAGCATGTTCCTAGATGTCAAATCGGGTCTCGGAATGCTAATTTACACATACAGCAGCAGTACACGCGATTAGGAAAAGTCAACTAGCATTTAGGTTGGTCAACAGGCATTTAGGAAGGCTAATCGCCTATAATATAGGCAATTAGGTCATAAGACATGCATTTCAGGAGTTTATAGGCAATTAGGTCATAAGACATGCATTTACTAGCAATTAGGTCATAAGACATGTATCTACTAGCAATTAGCTCATAAGACATGTATCTACTAGCAATTAGCTCATAAGACATGCATCTACTAGCAATTAGCTCATAAGACATGCATCTACTAGCAATTAGCTCATAAGACATGTATTTCAGGACTTAACTAGCATTTAGGATCACAATTGCATGTAATAGAGGCATTTAGCCCCCAATCGCATGTATTATAGGCGATTAGGGAGTCTTTACAGGCGATTGGCCTCCTAATCGCCCCTAACATAGGCGATTAGGGTTGCTAATCGCCAGTAACCCAGCTGTTCCGGTTTTTCGCGCGTTTAACGCTCCAAATCATATCCAGAACGCGTGTAATCATCCAATATCAATCCAACAACTATACCAAACATGTTTAAACCAAAATCCTTCGTTTAGCCTCGTTTTATCAGCCCTGCATGCAACCATGTAATCCAAACACAATACACATAGCATGAAACATCACATTAACATGCATAACTATAACCCTAATGAACAATTACTCAGATTTCATTAACATGATATCATTATTAATCTGAAACTAACCTAATAACATGTTAATCATCCATCTTGAATCATAGAAACCCTAGCTTTTAATCATAAACACACATAACACATGTATGATAGTTAGAATCCGATTAGCAACACTTATTAACGATTTTCAGAAAGCTTATTCGTTTTAGAACAGGTCTGGACCGTTAGGGATTTAATAAAAACGTTAATAAAGATTGCATGGATGAAAATCACACCTTAGATTGTGTTAGATTGATGAAATAAGCTTGAAACCTTGTGTTTTGATCCAAAATCACGTTCCAGAGGTTGTGTGTGTGTTGGGGCGGGTTATGGGACGACTAGGGTTGCTATTATGAAGTTTAGGAGGTCAAGCATTGTATTTATAGTCGTTTTTAGTCGTCCAGCACGTAACACGCGATTGTGCAGCATTTACACGCGATTAGCATTTCTAATCGCATGACTGTGCATGCATTTAGGGCTAATCGCCCCCTGTAGCATGCATTTAGCATGCTACTCGCCCCTGATGTTGCCCAATCGCATACCCTATAGGCGATTGGGCTCCCCTAATCGCCTATAGGGGTTGGTTCCATGTATTTTGCGCGTTAAACCCCGTTTTAACATATGTTAACACATTTTCACATACCGACAAGTCACATAATGATTTTAAACACATAACACTTGCAAACAAACATATTCACACTCGTTCACCAATTCCCGGGACTCGAGACTTGTATGTTCCGTATAACCTGACGATTCTACGAATCGTCACCATTTGTACACTTGGTTAAGGACTGACATCTAATGAACCTCTAGACCAACATCCAATGATCTTCTATACTAAACCGGTAGTTCCCGAACCATAACACGACTTAACTAACCCAGTTAAGTACAATATACGCGTGACTCTCTAAGGTAGACTTTCATCTAGACAACGTTGTTAACCAGAATTTGTCGGGTGTCACATCATCCCCACGTTAAAAGAATTTTCGTCCCGAAAATTGCTCAAGTACCAAAAAGGAATGACGAAAGAAACAAATAAAAGATAGAAACCAAAAGAGAGATTTACCCGAGTTGTCACATCATCCCCACGTTAAAAGGAATCTCGCCCCGAGATTCATTCAGCTGCAGTGGAGACATATCTCGATTCGAACGCTTCCTTAGGAAAGAGATGAGGATATTTAGACTTCATCTGATCCTCCCGTTCCCAAGTGTACTCTGGTCCCCGGTTCGAGTTCCAGTGAACCTTCACAATGCGAATCTTGCTATGACGTAGGCTACGAATCTTGTAATCCAGAATCTCCACAGGTTCTTCCACAATCCGAAGACGATCATCAACCTTGATCTCTTCCAGTGGAACGATGAGAGACTCGTCAGCCAGACACTTCTTTAAGTTGGACACATGGAAGACGTTATGTAGTTACCGAGCTCCGTCGGTAAATTAAGACGATATGCCACCGGTCCAATCCGTTCCAGGATCGTAAATGGACCGACATACCGAGGGTTGAGTTTGCCACGCTTCCCAAAGCGTATGACGCCCTTCCACGGTGAGACTTTCAGAAGTACCTTGTCATCAACTTGGAATTCCAATGGTTTGCGACGTTGATCAGCATAACTCTTTTGCCGATACCGTGCCGCTGCCAACCGGTTACGAATCTGTACGATCTTTTTCGAAGTTTTGTACACTAGTTCAGGCCCAGTGAGTTGACTCTCACCCACCTCAGCCCAACAAAGAGGAGAACGGCATTTCCGTCCGTACAGTGCCTCGAACGGAGCTGCCTTGATACTCGTGTGATAACTGTTGTTGTATGAGAATTCTACTAACGGTAAATGAGCTTCCCAACCTTTGCCAAAATCGATCACACATGCCCGCAGCATGTCTTCTAAAGTTTGAATCGTGCGCTCACTCTGACCGTCAGTCTGTGGGTGATAAGTTGTACTCATGTCTAGCTGGGTACCCAACGCTTTGTGCAAAGACTTCCAAAAGTGAGAAGTAAAGTGGGAATCACGATCCGAAATAATAGAAACCGGCACCCCGTGCTTAGAAACAACTTCCTTCAGATAAAGGCGAGACAAACGATCCATGGCGTCGGTCTCTTTAATAGCGAGAAAATGGGCTGATTTCGTCAACCGATCAACAATCACCCATATCTTGTCATTCCCGCTCGGTGACTTAGGCAGTTGTGTGACAAAATCCATGGTAATCCGTTCCCATTTCCACTCCGGAATTTCAGGTTGTTGCAAGAGACCCGACGGTTTCTGGTATTCCACCTTGACCTTAGCACAGGTCAAGCATTTGCTCACGTATGAGGCTATATCCGACCTCATGTTTGGCCACCAGTAAAGCACTTTCAGATCTTGGTACATCTTATCCGAACCAGGATGAATAGAATACCGGGACTTGTGAGCCTCATCCAAGACAAGCTCCCGAAGTCCCCCGAATAAAGGAACCCATATGCGTTCTGCGAAGTAGTGCAGGCCATCAGGCCTTCGCTCGAGGTGCTTGTCGGCACCGTGCATAGTTTCAGCTTTAAGGTTTTCCTCCTTCAAAGCTTCTAACTGGGCAGAACGGAGTTGATCAGGTAGAGATGAATGAATGGTGAGTTGCAACGCCCGAACGCGACGAGGTTTAGTCGATTCCTTCCTGCTCAAGGCGTCTGCTACCACATTCGCCTTGCCAGGATGGTACTTAATGGCGCAATCATAGTCATTCAGAATTTCAATCCAACGACGCTGTCGTATGTTCAAATGTTGTTGGTCGAAAATATGTTGAAGACTCTTGTGATCGGTGTAGATGGTGCATTTGGTACCGTACAAGTAATGTCTCCAGATTTTCAACGCGAATACCACTGCACCCAACTCCAAGTCATGGGTGGTGTAATTCTTCTCGTGCACCTTGAGTTGACGAGAAGCATACGCAATCACTTTCTCGCGTTGCATCAACACGCAACCGAGACCATGAATAGAAGCATCACAGTAAACAACAAAATCATCAGGGCCTTCAGGTAAGGACAAAATAGGAGCGGAACACAGTTTAGACTTCAGTTCTTGAAATGCCGACTCTTGTGGTTCACCCCAGTCGAATTTTCTATCCTTCTGAGTAAGAGTGGTCAGGGGTTGAGCGATCTTCGAGAACCCCATAATGAAACGACGATAATAGCCCGCAAGGCCTAGAAATTGCCGCACCTCAGTTGGCGTCTTTGGTGCTCCCCAGTCCTTGATCGCTTCGATCTTAGCTGGATCGACATGAATTCCTAGTTCATTAACCACATGTCCTAGGAACTGAACTTCGCGTAACCAAAAGTCACACTTTGAGAACTTAGCGTAAAGTTGTTCCCGTCGCAAGAGTTCCAAAACCAAACGCAGGTGTTCCTCGTGTTCGGTCTTGTTCTTGGAGTAAATCAGAATATCATCAATAAACACAATGACGAACTTGTCAAGATATGGTTTGCAAACGCGGTTCATCAAATCCATGAAAACCGCCGGTGCGTTCGTGAGACCGAAAGGGATGACCAAGAATTCGAAATGGCCATAACGTGTACGAAAGGCAGTCTTTGCGACGTCAGCTTCCCTTACGCGCAACTGGTGATAACCGGACCTCAAATCAATTTTGGAGTAGTAACTAGAACCCTGGAGTTGGTCGAATAGATCATCAATACGTGGAAGAGGATAACGGTTCTTGACGGTCAATTTGTTCAGTTCTCTGTAATCCACACACGATCGGAAACTTCCATCCTTCTTCTTGACGAAAAGAATCGGGGCTCCCCAAGGGGAAGAACTTGGTCTAATGAAACCCTTGTCCAAGAGTTCCTGTAACTGACTAGACAATTCCTGCATCTCGGGAGGTGCAAGACGGTAGGGGGCCCGAGCAATAGGAGCAGCCCCTGGTACAAGATCAATACCGAACTCAACCTGACGATGGGGAGGAAGACCAGATAAATCATCGGGAAAAACATCAGGAAACTCGCGTACAACTGGAATATCGTCGATCTTCTTCTCATCACTAGAGGAAACAGATAAGAGTGCCAAAACGGCCGGATAACCCTTTCGAAGACACTTAAGGGCTTTCATGCTAGAGATGATGTTTAGCGGAACACCACCCTTGATACCGTACACAGAAAAGAATTCCCCATCAGGGAGAGGAATCCGAATAATCTTGTCGTAACAGACAATCTCCGCGCGATACAAAGACAACCAATCCATGCCTACAACAACGTCAAAACTACCCAAAGGTACCGGCATAAGGTCGATGGGGAATGACATACCCGACAACTCTAGTTGACACTCCCGAAGGATACAAGTAGCTTCAATCTTTTTACCGTCAGCCAACTCAATTATATAATTAGCCTCTAATGGTACGGCTACTACATCTAGCAGTCGACTAACTTCCACAGATATAAAACTCTTGTCGGCACCAAAATCAAATAAAACACTAACAGAGCGATTATTGAGAAGCAACGTACCGGTAACTGTATCAGGATCCTATTTAGCCTCCGCGGCTCCAATGACGAAGGCACGTGCATTACTGCCGCCGCCCCCGTTGTTCCCGTTACCGTTGTTCCCGCCCTGCTTCAGTTTCGGGCAATCCTTCTTGTAATGCCCAGTCTCACCACAGTTGTAACATCCTTGTCTTCCCGTAGTTCCTTGAGTAGTAGGAGCTGAGTTAGTAGTTGGGGCATGGGTCGATGGAAGTGTCGCCCGACAGTCTTTAGCAAAATGCCCAAATCGCTGGCAGCGATGGCAACGATTACTGTCGCAGTTCCCTTGATGATGACGTCCACACTTGTTGCATTTAGGTAACTTTCCCGCGTAACCACCCTGTTTGTTACCAGAAGAAGAAGAACCCCCGCTATCAAATCTCTTACCCTGCTGTGCTGGCCCAGATCCTTTCCCCTCGTTATCCCACTTACGCTTGTTACTCTCCGGGGCCTTAACAGTCGAACCCTTAGCAGGCAAAATACCCTCATTCACCTTCAAGTTTGTCATCCTATGAGCCGATCGAACCACCTCTGAGTATGTAGGAAGATTCCCCGCAGCCACTAACCCTGCGATCTCTGGTACTAGCCCCGAGATATAGTGTTCAATCCTCCTATATTCTGGCACATGCAGATCAGGACACAGCACTGCCAACTCATTACGCCTTACGAGAAAATTTAGTTTCACAGCTAATGGTAACCACTAGCGTTCACAAGATCAAAGCTAGATCCAACCCAGGACTATCCATTCAAACCCAGAGCTCACTAGGGCTTTCATGCATTTCAGTTTATGATTTTGTGTGCACCTAAAATGATAAACCGCTCTACATGGTCCTCCAAGTGTTCTCCTAGTTCAAAGTTCAAATCACCGGACATAGACTCTTAGCTATACACCGTAATACTACGGTAGTTTATGACAAGTGTTTCTATTGGAGTATGAAAGGGAGATGTCCGAGCCTTGGACAAATCTCAAGAGTACACGATTTACCCCAATATACCGCACTGCCTAGAAAACAAGTAACCCGACTTAAGATAGAACGGATGATGTAACATAGAAAGGTCAGATGATTTAGAGACACCCCGACAGCCCATACGTAAACCACCATAATGTTTAGTACTAAGTGATCGTCTAGTGTGTGCGACTCGGCTATAGTCTAGACTCTACATGCAGTCCTAGTTCACTATAACCATTGGCTCTGATACCAATCTGTCACACCCTCAAAATCCACTTGCGGAGTTTTACCGCGAGGTGTATGACAAACCAGGATCCAAACCAACGATCACAATAAACAAGTCTAAATGTACATAATGCAATTTCAAAAACAATGTTTAAAATCCCCAATCACAGCGGAAGCTTATTCAAAACATAATCCAAAATAAACCAAGTGTTCAACGTTTGAAAACCATGCAATCCTAACTAGACGCCGTGCAGACGCGTGCGCCCTAGTTCCATTGTGCTACCTTAGCGACCTGAGAAAACATGTAAAAGTTTACATCAGCACAAAAATGCTGGTGAGTTTACAGGTTTTGTAATCACAGTACCAAGTTCAACCTGTCCATACTATAACAAATCGAAAACCCAAGTACGCTAGCTAGGCGTATGTTTTGTTACTATCACGATTGGAAAACCATTACTAACTCGCAAACCAGATGTCGTGCCCGATGTAGTAAACCTGTTGTTCCTGTTTGAGACAATATGCACTCGCCCGGCCCTCCAAGCCGACGAGCGGGGTTGGTCACTCCCAATAGATCTATTCACATTTCCCCGTTGTGCTAACCCGCACATTCATGGTTTCCCCCGGGACTTCCAAAGATCGTATAGTAAACCATAGAAACCCATAGTATGACAGTTGTTACCAAAACATAAGTTTAACACATGTTTTGTCCCCCAAAAAGTGAAACCAGTTAAAAGAGGGGCCGTAAACTCACCTTAGGTTGCGTTACTTCGTAATACGAATAAACTCAGCAAGCTATGCTAGTCCCGTAAAGCGGCGACCTAACATATGACAGTTACAAGTACTTAGACTAATAACCCGCAGGTTAGTTAGTCCCTAGATGTCCAGACCATAACCAAGTTCGTTTGAAAACACCGTGACTGTTAAATTAACCCAAAGTACAAGACTCGACATCCCATTGGTGACCCGAGACTCCCCGTGTTATGCTTACACTCTCAAACATACAATCATGCGATCACACTTAACATACGTTAACGTCCAACAAATTACATCACGTAGTTCAAGTATCACGTAAATAAGTCCGAACATATGTTACCAAGTTATTAGATATGTTACGAGGTTCCTAGCATGTTCCTAGATGTCAAATCGGGTCTCGAAATGCTAATTTACACTTACAGCAGCAGTACACGCGATTAGGAAAAGTCAACTAGCATTTAGGTTGGTCAACAGGCATTTAGGAAGGCTAATCGCCTATAATATAGGCAATTAGGTCATAAGACATGCATTTCAGGAGTTTATAGGCAATTAGGTCATAAGACATGCATTTACTAGCAATTAGGTCATAAGACATGTATCTACTAGCAATTAGCTCATAAGACATGTATCTACTAGCAATTAGCTCATAAGACATGCATCTACTAGCAATTAGCTCATAAGACATGCATCTACTAGCAATTAGCTCATAAGACATGTATTTCAGGACTTAACTAGCATTTAGGATCACAATTGCATGTAATAGAGGCATTTAGCCCCCAATCGCATGTATTATAGGCGATTAGGGAGTCTTTACAGGCGATTGGCCTCCTAATCGCCCCTAACATAGGCGATTAGGGTTGCTAATCGCCAGTAACCCAGCTGTTCCGGTTTTTTCGCGCGTTTAACGCTCCAAATCATATCCAGAACGCGTGTAATCATCCAATATCAATCCAACAACTATACCAAACATGTTTAAACCAAAATCCTTCGTTTAGCCTCGTTTTATCAGCCCTGCATGCAACCATGTAATCCAAACACAATACACATAGCATGAAACATCACATTAACATGCATAACTATAACCCTAATGAACAATTACTCAGATTTCATTAACATGATATCATTATTAATCTGAAACTAACCTAATAACATGTTAATCATCCATCTTGAATCATAGAAACCCTAGCTTTTAATCATAAACACACATAACACATGTATGATAGTTAGAATCCGATTAGCAACACTTATTAACGATTTTCAGAAAGCTTATTCGTTTTAGAACAGGTCTGGACCGTTAGGGATTTAATAAAAACGTTAATAAAGATTGCATGGATGAAAATCACACCTTAGATTGTGTTAGATTGATGAAATAAGCTTGAAACCTTGTGTTTTGATCCAAAATCACGTTCCAGAGGTTGTGTGTGTGTTGGGGCGGGTTATGGGACGACTAGGGTTGCTATTATGAAGTTTAGGAGGTCAAGCATTGTATTTATAGTCGTTTTTAGTCGTCCAGCACGTAACACGCGATTGTGCAGCATTTACACGCGATTAGCATTTCTAATCGCATGACTGTGCATGCATTTAGGGCTAATCGCCCCCTGTAGCATGCATTTAGCATGCTACTCGCCCCTGATGTTGCCCAATCGCATACCCTATAGGCGATTGGGCTCCCCTAATCGCCTATAGGGGTTGGTTCCATGTATTTTGCGCGTTAAACCCCGTTTTAACATATGTTAACACATTTTCACATACCGACAAGTCACATAATGATTTTAAACACATAACACTTGCAAACAAACATATTCACACTCGTTCACCAATTCCCGGGACTCGAGACTTGTATGTTCCGTATAACCTGACGATTCTACGAATCGTCACCATTTGTACACTTGGTTAAGGACTGACATCTAATGAACCTCTAGACCAACATCCAATGATCTTCTATACTAAACCGGTAGTTCCCGAACCATAACACGACTTAACTAACCCAGTTAAGTACAATATACGCGTGACTCGCTAAGGTAGACTTTCATCTAGACAACGTTGTTAACCAGAATTTGCCGGGTGTCACACACATGTCTTTGAGCGTCAGCCTCACGCTGCAGTGACCTGCGGGCCTTCTCCCATTCAGCCTCGCGGGCCCTCAGCTACTCCTCAGCCGCAGTTCTGATATTGGCCACCCCGGCCTCCCTTTCCTTCTCTAACTTCTTCTTCATCTCCTCAAACCGTTGCCTCTCCACAGCAAGCTCCACCTTCGCCTTTTGAAAACCAACCCACTCCCGCAGAATCGTAGACGTAGTAGAAATGGAATTAGTTGGCCCACACGATAACATGTTCCGTCATAAGGTCCATGCGTGGGCGGGACTCATGAAATGCCATCTTTACGGGAGGAACGACGCCGGCAAAAAAGTCACTACACACAACAGGGCCAGTAAACCGAATCCCCTCAGTTAAATCCCAATTCGGGATATGGCACCGGGTGGGGTCGATCGGAGAGTCGCCCTCTACAGCAAAAGCCCCTCCACCCAAAGATGACCCCGGGCAGCAGTGGCCAGCACAATATTCTGCGTAGGAGCCTTAATCTCTTGCGCACCAGACCCTTCGGCGTGACCGGAGGATGGAGGGGTGGCAGTTGTGCCTTCCTGGAAGGTCATCAACTTAGTGTGCACCGGTTATTTGCTTGACGAACCATGGATTATGGGTGCCACCTTGGCATCCCTGTCACCTTTCTTCACCAAGTTAGTTGCGCACGAAGAAAGGGGAATGTTATAAACAAGGAACCTAAAAGTAAAGCAAAACAACATGACGAATGCTTACCGAGCATCGCCTACTCCACATCAGCCATGTTATCTTCCAGTCGTGCCTTCTTCTTCAAGGGAGAGGTAAGGCCAAAGGCACCAAGCTCTAAATCTGAATAGTCATCCTTACGGGGAGCCCTGTGCTTCACCTTAGGGCCCGCATCCAGACGCGGCCCAGAAGTATCTATATCAGGCTCCATGAACATCGGCTCGCTCGTGGAGACGAAAGCATCACCTTCATAGGGGCGAGGCTTAGGCTCCACAAAACCCTCCAAGTGGTGAGCATCACCTTCATCATCTTCATCATCATTGATGTGCGTGGTTTTAGCAAATTAAAAAGATGTCATTTTCCCGATGCCAAAAACTTGATGTTTGAAATCCGAAACTTTGGTTTTGGGGTAAATGACTGATTTTTACTAAACCTTTGTTAACAAGTTTTAAATTTATAAAGTAAACAATAATTACTTTCGAAACTAAAACCAACACATAGGTAAAGAACCTGACGTGCATAGTATAGCTTCTAGGGTAAGTATTGAGTATCGTATTCCAGGGTTCACACTTTCCCCTACTCAACCTTTCATCCATCAACTGATCAGGTTTTGAAAAGAAAAATAAAACGGAGGGGTTCTTTAAAAGAAAAATGGTTTTGAAAAAGGTTTTGGTTTTATAAAAGAAAAAAGATAAAATAGTCGAGAGATCAAATATGCACATCTCGGGACCCTCCGAATAAGTAGTTAAGTTTATTATTAAAATTAATAATTTAAGTTAATTAATTGTGTGGAAGATGAGAGTGATCTTGAAGTGTTGACTCCTTGATAGAGAAGCGAACGCGACTACTAAGTAAAATGCAGAACCTCTCCAACGTGCGTCCACCTGGGGTACTTCGCTAGGGCCTTGCGTATAGCGGGCTCCTCAAACCGCGGTCAAGTCTTCGGGTCCTCGAACTTATCATCTTCTTAAATTGGATGCTTCATTCCCAACCTGGGACACCGTACACCTCTCCTTAGTTCTCGCGTTCCGTACCGAATGGTCTTTTTATCCTAGCAACCTCATATCCCCATTGGTTAACGGTCAAGGCCGAAAGATCTCTCTTACGGTTGTCTCAGGAAAGCGGGCCCCCATTGGCTAACGGCGTTGTACTTACAAGGACTAGATAAAGAATCTTTATTTTATTTATCTTGGTGACACTTTAATATTTACAGGCCTGATAAATATAAAGTTGGTTTTAAATAAATGATGACTTAATTACCCAACCCTTAACCTCCCGAAATGAATGAAATCCTTGGTAAAGGTGGCACATAATCCTAAAAGCGTGCAATCCGAAGATCACTGGTGTGCCCGTAGGGAAACCGTCTTTTACCAAAAAGATCATTCACAGAAATGTGTCACTCAGATCTGGTCCACTTCAGAAGCCCGAAGGATCTGTTTCACTACCGGTTTCCTCGCCTTGGATCTAGCTCGGGACTACCAGAAGCTGATTATACCATTAATAAATTAAGTTAAGGTTGTTATTAAGTTAATCATCATTCAAACCTGTCACAAAGATAAACAAATAAAGATTAGAAGAAGATAACACGACAAATAACTAAAAATAAACTAATAATAATAATAATAATAATAATAAGAATAATAATAATAATAAAAGTCTACAAATCGAAGCGGGTTCGCGAATAATAGAAAGATACAACCATAGAAATGATCAACACAAGGATCATGGCTGCTCAAAGAAAAGCTCTCCATCTCCAAGTGATATGTATTCTCTCATGATCCCCACGACCCTCGATGTTTATTGCATACTACTCTACGATCCTCTTCTTGGCCAAGCTAATCATGGTAGGTCGAAGCCTAACCATTGAGGGATGTTAGGAGGACCAGAAGGCCTCCCAAGGGACCCCAAGATCTCAAGAAGAAGCTTGGTAGTCAGCCCAAGAGAGCACAAGAAGGGATGAACAAATGGTGAGGGGTAGCTTGCTATTTATAGACAACTCAAACTAATCATGGGCATGCCATGTAGTGCAGCACGGGCGTGCTTGCCTTGCTCCCCAAGTTTCGTCGTTTTCCAGGTTCGATGCGTTGTCTTCTAGCGTGTAGGGCCTTCGTGCAAGTGTGCATGGGTGTGCAGGGTCACTCCCGGACTGTTTTTTATCACTGTTTAAGCCCCAGGATTGTCTTCAAACATACAGTGAACATGTTGCAAGTCTCGTATCTTTAGGAATCTCCAGTTTATGCTCGTTTTTTCCCCGGAAATCCTCTGTTTCCGTCTTTGAGCTCCAATTTCCTGAGAAATACAAATAGGAACGGATTAAGCATCAAATATCAAATATCAATAATATAAGCCTAATTGTATCCTATTATATGTTAATAATGTGAGTTATCAATCATCATCACCCTCGTCCTCGTCCTCAACATTGACAATACCAGAACGACCTAAAACCAAAGGCACGAAACACGACACTAAACGCGGTAAATGCAGTCATGGAAACAATAAACCACTAATCAGAAGCAGGAAAGGGGGCGCGTACTTTGCGAACAGCCTTCGGCCGCAAAACAGGGTTCACAAATAAGTCAGCAGTTTCATCCAAAACAAACTGTTGACCCTTAGCCACGGGCTCAAAATGCCACTCCAGATCAGGCCCATGGAACACAATCGAATAAATGTTGCACACTGTGCAAAAGCAAAACATGTAAATAAAGCAAAACGAAAAAGAGGATAATCAAACACCCTATGTGTAGAACACGACTTACCAACGTCGCCATCACGCAGCACAGGGTTCTCCCTCTCCACTTCATTCTCATAATGTCGGCTCATTCCGGCGGCCACTAAAGCAATCTCGTCGATGGGGACCATCTTGGTGGGATAAGATACAAGAGTGTTGTACCACGCCTGCCCCTTGTAAGTTATACAGGTAGTCGCCGCAACCTTCCCGCCAACCTTCCGCGCGGACATCTTTTTAGGGATAACCCCCTCCGCGACCCAAAATAACTTGTCTTTCCAGTCATAATAACTTTTGGGAGTAAGGGTGAAGTGGGACAACGGCCCAGACCGACAGCGGAAAGAAAACCAACTATCAGAAATCTTAAACACATAAAACACATTAAACCACTCAATGGTTGGTTCAATCCCTTGCGCCTTGCAACAAAACTCAAACCAACAAATCTTGCTCATACCCCCCGATGCACCTGGCTGATATGCAGGTGATAATGATTGAGAACCGCTTTAAAGAAGGTTGTAACAGGAAGGCATAAGTTGCAGATGGTAAAGTACGCTTGGTACAAGCCTATCCTACCCGCAGGAGGCTTCGTAATAATCTCCCTAGGGCCGGTATCGCGGGATCATACACGACCAAGATGCCGTAATGATTGCAGAAGTGACTGAACTCGACATCTGTCCATTCTGTGGTGACCTCACCGGAAAGCGGGGCATTGCTCTTTTCCTTAGCTTCTTTCTTTTTTCCTATTTTACTTCTTACCGGTGAAATCTGAGGAAGAGGCCATTCAAGCGCAAAATGCGGGAAACAATTTATCTCTGGAAAACTGAAAGATCAGGCAACAAGGAAGTGAGCTGGAGAGAAGTCAAGATGAAAATCAAAGGCTCTTCTACCTTATATAGGGAGGGCAATTAATGCCCCTCGAAACCTGGGTACGAGGATCGCACGCCTAGATAGTAAAGAGGTGCCACGTGGAAGAGAGATAAAATCGTACCGCCTCCTCTGAAAAAAGTAACTGACAAGGATGTTT
The DNA here is from genome assembly GCA_030844895.1 of Ambrosia x helenae. Taxonomy (NCBI): domain Eukaryota; kingdom Viridiplantae; phylum Streptophyta; class Magnoliopsida; order Asterales; family Asteraceae; genus Ambrosia; species Ambrosia x helenae. The sequence continues at coordinate 9,430,399 of CM061229.1, forward strand.
CGACTGCTTAAAATGTCACTTCACAATCATGACAAAGAAAAATTGGCACGCATTTGTTGTCGACACTTTTTTGGTGTGTGAATCTTTTTCATGTAACAAAAAAAGGGAATTAAGGGTCTAAATGGTAAACCTTTAAGTGCGCATGGAAATGGGTCAGGTAGGTTGATCCAACCTGTTAACACTTTTTTGATAATTTTTTTCCTTCACTAATTATTAAAGTAATTAATACACCTGCAACTCTTGACTATTATTGAGGTTGCAAAATGGGGCTAATCAAAACAGGGTAAGTAAGTAACTTACATCCACCTCTTGGCACATTTCACATGATACATAACTATACGCTTTCGACAAAGCAAACCTGTTTAATGCATATGTATGTATTACAATTTTTTTGTTGGTTATTTGGAATTAAATTTAAAACAACCCAAAAACAATTTAGCTTTAGATGTAATATATTACATGTATTAACAAATTAACTTAATAACCAAAATACATGAAAGTATTCCCGCTGTAACTCGCGGGCATTACTACTAGTTCAAACATTAAACTAATATCTTTTATATTTCTTATCTGTATTCGGCTGAAAATCAGGAATGCTAGGTTGTAAAGTTTTGGGCTTAAACATTGTGGAATGGATATTGGGCTAAAGAAAGAAGTTGGGCTCAGAAAAGAACATGTAGGCTTAGGAATAGGCCGTTTCTTTCATAAGAATCGCGGGATAGACAAATCTAAGAGCATTCATATTTGGTCCAGCAAATTCCCTTTATCAAATTACACTAAAAATCACTACTCAATCTCTAAATCTTTTCTCTCCTAATTAAAATAATAATATTTTTTCATACTTTTATCATTATATTTTCTCTATCATCACTCACCACCACTTACAAAATATTAAAATATTTTTAAGGGTGAACAGTGTCCCCCTAAATATAAGGGTGAATAGTGCTTCCATCAAATATTTTCTCTCTCCTTCACCCACAACCACTTACATTCACCCATATAATTTGAGGAAAACACTCACATACATTTGGTGGACCAAATGTGAATGATCTAATATGAAGTGACAAAATGTGTGTACCATAATAGGAATAGGCCGTTTCTTTCAGAATATTTTTTTATTATTTTTTTTTAAATGATTAACACTCGATGATTTATAAAACCTACTTCTAAGTCTACGTTTGCACCTCTTGCTCGAGTGAAGTCTCTGTACAACTTTGTCACTTTCTCAAAACACTATAAAGCTATGATGTGAAAATGGGAAAATAATAACCAAAAGTTGATATCAAATTATATGTCTTGATAATGGCGATTCTGATGCGTAAAGTGAGCATATGGGAAAGAATGACATACTTCAATCTTTATTATAGATATACAATTGATCACCCTGAGTGACGCCGAATAAAAGAATCTATAGGTAAGCAGTGAAGATCCATTTCTGAAGATAAATAAAAATGATCTAACTGCTATCGACTAAAAAGATTGTAGAATGGTAACTTTTCATGTCTCCCAACTATTTTCTCTACTCATACATAATTTAACTATTTATTTCAATAATCATCAGATGTCAATTGATTTCAAAATACATACATTAAAAATGATCTAAAAGACGTACATGGTTGGGTGATTAATTATCACTTATCAGATTTACCAGGTGTCTAAAAATCATAGACTACATCTAACCAGCTTAGCAACCTTTGTTATCAATGTTCCTAACAACACCTATCAAAATATAAAAATAAAATATTATTACCAAATTTAGTATATCTGTGAATATATATGTAGTTAGTGACTTCGTATATGTAATTAGTAGGTTCAAAAACATATATACTATCTTAACATATTTAGTGATTTGTCTAGATATGAGTAATGAATTACCTTAACACATTGTGTTTTTTTTTTTCAACAACAAAAACCCACTACAAAGGTCGTTTGTTTCGTTTTTTGTATACCACTATGGTACTCGTTGGAAAGATAATAAAAAACTCGTTAATTTGATGCAACTTTTTATTTTAAATGTCGTATACAAAAGTTATTAATGTTTAAAAATCATGGGTGAAACTGCATATGCCATGCATATGATGGAGAAAAAGACTTTTGGAGGAAATCAAGTGGGAGATGATCTTACCAAGTATCATGTGTCACGGCCATTTTCTTTTATTATATAAACAACCAGTTGGTACTTGAGACATTGTATCTCTTTTAAAGGATTCTTTTGAATCCTAGGGTTTTTTTTTTTTTTTTTTTTTTTTTTTTTTTTTTTTTTGGAGGGGCGGGGGGTATTTTTGGGTTGGATAATCAATAAGATTTTTGTCACCTATTTTATCGCTATATTTCATTGGTGTTTCCTGTATTGGTTGTTTGAGATTAAAACCATAAAATTCTACAAACTCCCAAGTACGGGTTTTAGTAATGTGATATGGGACAATGATTTTTCCTTCCAAACAAGGAGTTTACATCGCAGCTTTCCCATCACCTGGCATCAATTTTATGTGAGATCCATATATTTATCTTTAACATGGACAATGTTGGTATATGCTTTGCTTTCGAAAACTCGATAAACGTACTGGCAATTTTAAAATATATTGATCATTATGAAATGGATACACTCATAATCGATAATTTGGAACCATGTTTGTTTAATTGGTTAAATAATTCCTTAAACTGGTATCTCTAGTAAATTGTAGTCAATATACCATTCAAATAGATTCAGATGGAGACTACTATGTATATAAGAGTATAGCTAGTGAATTGTGTTCGTGACTATGTTTTTTACTCTTAGTAAGTTTAATATGCATCCTTCGCTTGTAGCTCAGTTGGTAGGTGATTGGGCTCTCGTTTGGAGAGACCCGAGTTTGATCCCTACGGGCGACATTTGAGGGATATTAGGCAATGAAGAGGAAAATATGTAAGACATTAGTTGCGCAAGTTCGAATCTGAGCTGACCCGGTTTTCATCCGGCTGTTACTCCAGCAAGGAAACTCGTGTGAAGGCAGTACGGTTTACGGGCGAATGCCGTAGTCCCCACCGTACCAGCGTGGACCCGGTTCAGACAACATAGTCTGGACGCGTGGGGTGATTAGGGCCTGCCAAGAGACGGGTGTGATGATCTCTGCCACACAGTTAAGAAAGTCAATGTTAAAAAAAAAATAATTTTAATACGTATTAAGAATGTTCGACGATGGGTTGGAACTCAAACAACCGATTAATAAACCAACCCAAAATGAATTACTAAGTGAAGCTAGTGACTCGCCACTTTGAGTTTTACCAATACCAACTATTTTGTTAGTCTAAATCGAGTTATATTTAACTACCAACACATCAAATGAGGAATTCGATGTGTGTGTGGGTGGGGGGAGGTGAATCGAATGAGGTATTCAAGTTAATTACCATATACCAAAGGCATTATAGCCTAGCGATATCTTGGTGGTGAGATAAGACTTAGAGACCATAAGGTTCTGGGTTCAAATCTCACAAAGGGGGTTTTCTCATAATTATGAGTTTCCTCCTGAATTGGTGACTTTGTGGTGGAATATGATCGCGTGGTAACATTGGTGGCACGATGATACTCCAGTGTTCCGTGAGTGATTCCAATTTGTTGGCCGTTCAAAAAAAAAAAAAAAAAAAAAAAGTTAATTACCATATAAGAATTCGTATTTGTCTTTTTGTTTGGTTTAACGGTTCAAATACAATATAATGAACACTTGAGTGTAATGTGACATTCGACTTGTTCTTCCGTCAACATGATAAGTTTATAACCGACTTTGACTCTTGACACAGTTGTTTTTCCTTTCCATTACCTACTATGATGAGGTCAACATAATTTATAGAAGACTTTTGTTCATGTTCTTGTCGTATGTTCTCAACATCTTCTTTCTAACAGTTACCATAAGCATTGTTAGTGTTATTATTTTAAATACAAAAATAATAATAATATTAATTTGTTTGACTTAGATTTTGACACTAATTTGACTCCTAACCCTAAAAACACGCAAAAAAGAAAGCCATTTTGCCAAGTCATATGCTCAATTATTTAAAAATAATAATGATATTTTTTGGTGTGAAGACCGTCCTTTCTTTGTAGTTTCCTTCAAGATCCATATCCATTTAATACGTGCCATCTGTCCCTAAGCTTTTCCCAGCTAAGAAAAAATAAAATATAAAAACATATAACATAAGTAAAAAAGGATATCATGTGTACAATAAACGGTGCATCATGTACAAGTAGGTGAGAGAATTTTATATTGGTAATTTGAGACTTGAGATAGCAACATGAGGAGTGTAACGAGTCAAACACACCCAATATTAAGCTTCATCCCTTGTACAAATAACGTGTTTGACCTCTATGCTGTTTTGGCATTTTTGCCCTTCCCCAAAACCAATTAGTAATTTTTTTAATGGCGCCACAACATTAAAACATTAAGCCTCGAACTCGAGATCAATAGCTTGTGAGAGGCTACTAACATCACGTCCCGCCTCAAGCCCAAGGCACCACACTTAACACCTATTGTACTAATTCTCTGAGAAAACTCCACAAGACATGCTACTTAAGAGAGTCGAACTCATAACCTTATAAATAAAACCAGATTGGCTCCACCAGTTGGGCTGACTTAATCACCTTAAATCAATTTGTCAAATTTTAAAGCAGAGAAAATCTCACATGTTAAACCATATAAATTAGTAATATTTTGTTGTTTTATTTACATAGTAATATTTTATATTTTCTTGACTACAATTGATTAGAGGTAAACCATATAAAATTTTAACTCTTTTATGAGAGTTGATAATAAAATTAGGTGGTATTCAAATACGAAAGTGAAAAATAAAAATAAGATCATAGTATCAGTCATATAAATATTTATCCACTCGTTAGAGCTTCGCCATAAACAAGAATTACTTCTTATCGCATTAAGTTGAACAATATATTAACATCTAAAAACACACTTCCATCTTGATTTTTACCTACTTATGCAAAAAATTCCAATATAACCGGTGAACTAGTAGTGTGACAGTTCAATTACCGATCCGGTTTCCAACAAAATTACCAAAGTAGTTCTTAATTCTTATCCTTCATTGTAGTAACTTACACATATCTAAGGAACTAGTTTGTAACATAAAGTATATAGCACATAGTGTGCAAATTAATTAATTCTTTTTGAATAATAAAGGGAGAGACGGCAAATAACAAATACTCTAACGTGGGTTTTTAATATAAACTCACATATTCTTTATTTGCTTTCTAAAAGAAATAAATCCGCAAGCTTTTAAAGATGTCAAATACGAGTCAAAAGAGAAAAGCACTAGATAAATTTGAAATAATTCTCAACCTTTTAATAAAAATGATGAACAAATCAAGCCACTTGAGTTCATTTTTTTAATTATGATTTTAATGGAGTTTTTAAAATAACAAGACCAACTAAATTGCTTGTAGTTAAGTACATGCCTGGTTATTGTCGAGGTAAAAATAATTTTACAAAGCAATTAAGACCGCTAATTTCACAGACGGGGCTTATAGCGCCTTATTGATTCGACCAGCGACCTTCAATAAGCGATCTTCAATCAAAGTCTCAGTTTCATTCAGCGATCTTCAAAGAAGGTCGCTGAAAGGATTAGCTACCTTCAATCAAAGTCAGTCAACCTAAAATCGTTTGAATTTGTCACGTGAACGGTTGTATCTTTTGGTTTTTTATATGGAACAAGAATAGGATGGCATGTCATCCTAAAACAACCACATCGCCATCTTTTCGTTCTCATCTCCATCGAGTCCAAAAAAATGGTTTATTGCAATTGTGGTTCGCCAACAATGGTTCGTATATCATCAACTTCAAGAAACCCTGGTCGTCGATTATACTGTTGTAATAGGAAACCCCGTGGTTGTGGATTCATATGCTGGGCTGAGCCACCTGTAGTAGAGATTTCAACTTCGAGTATGATGAATGAAATCAACGGACAGTTTCATCGTTCTTTAAACATCAATGACCAGCGACGAAACCCTACCTTGCAACACTCTCATTTGCAACAACCCTACCCATATCGTCCGACAACTCCACAACCACAAAACCATAATCGTCCGACAACTCCACAACCACGGGGCTATAACCGTCCTACAACTACGCAACCCCATCCATCTACCATGGAACAATGTAATTATCGCCCTCACACTGGTGAGCAATCAAACCCACCCCACACTGAAAATGAGTTAGAGGATTTTGATGAGATGGTTCTTGATGAAATCCTATTTCGATTGTGACATAAACAACAAGCTCGTGAAGAGTACAACTCAGTTGCGGAACCAGTCTGATTGTTCAATGTTTGTAGTTAAGTTTTATTAATAATGTGTGTTTAAAGTTGTTTAATTTAGTATGTTTGTAGTTAAGTTTTATTAATAAGGTGATTGTTTTGGGGCGATATATGTTATTTTTTTCCTGTATGAACAAAACCACACAAAAAATAGTCGTTTTTTTCTCCGTTTTTTATATAACACCATGGTACCCATTGGAAAGATAATAAAACGCTCGTAAATTTGGTGTAATTTTTTTCTTTGAAAAATCTCATATATAAAAGATATTAACGTTTAAAAGTTATGGGAGAAAACGTTAGAGATAAAAATCTAATTTTGTTTTTAAATTTTAAATTATTATTTTCCTAAAATAAAGCCCTTGCCACATGGGATGACACATGGCACACTCAATGAAAAGAATACCCTCTTTGAGTGTCATGTCATTAAAATGGCTTTGGTTTATTATATGTATAGATATAGATTATTATTTATATCATGCATATAAATATTATAGAAATATAATAAATAATATTATATGAAATTATGTATTAAATATAACAAATAGGAGCATTATACATCTAAATGAAGGGATTGGATACCGAACCATGACATGAATCGGCTCAACCCGGACCTTCAACATACATGGATGTCAACATGCGGAACACCTCCATGCGCATCACAATGTATGCATGTGCATGGGGCGCGTGCATGGGACGTCGACAGAGCGCGTGGCAAATCACGCACTAAGATCATGTCGGGTACAAAGGGAACATAGAGAACATCACCGACATTCTCCATCTACCACCATTCTAGGAACGACATGTGTCACGAGGCTAAGGTGGTATTCGTTCCTATTTCCTTATTTATTATGTTATCGTTAATTATCATACTAACATGACTTAGGGTAGTGGAGACAACCCTAATCGGACCTAGGCCACAATGATTAGGGTTTGGTGATGTTGGCATATGTCGACCCTATATAAGGTGGTCTCACCTCCATAAGGAGGACACTTTTTGTTAACCATAAAAGCTATCATTATAGTATCCACATCACCACGTTTTTGTCATAAACAACTACGAAAGTATTCGTCCCCCTACCCATTATTTGTTTCTTCTTACCAGGATATCTTGAACCCTGGAGTCATTAGTGAAAGATCGTTCTTTTGGATCAACGGTTTAATCGTTCATATCAGGAGGTTAGACTATTTGTTTCTTCAATAAATAATAGGTTTGTTTAGATTTGCATGTCTATTCGTTCTCGTATATGAAACTTGCGTTCAAGCTTGTTCATTTATAACTCTATTTTAGACTTGGGCTGAATTTATTGAAGCTAGAGTTGATTGAAACTTTTTAGTAGATCAATCTCGAGTTTGATCTTTAATATGTTTGGGCATTTCTATCTATAATTGTCCATCTTGTATTGTTTGGTGCTTTGGCTAGCAAAAAGAGTTATGGCACCTGTAACATCGCGTGATTTTTACTTTTCATATATTTTAAATTCTATACTTAACAAATTTCAAGTTCGACTTTATTCGCTTCTTTTATGTTACTCCTACCAATTCATGGCGAGTCGTCATTATAATTAAGGCGTTATTACAAGAAAACTCATTTAGTTAATATCTTAATATATATTTATTTTTAAACATATATATATTTATTGTAATGATACTCTTAGTAAAAGAAAAGGCACGGGTTGACTTTTGTCTCCAAAACAAAATTTAACAACATACAATATTTTTTTTTTTTGAACATAAACTTTCATTAAAAACGGCAAGCTCCAAAAAACAGAACCGCCAACACTATACAATCATATACAACGGGTACTTGACCCAATCTTTCCAAACAATATCCTTATGTTTACTTCTATATTTTAACCATAAATACGTCTTTGACTTCACCTCTGCCACGACCTCCATTATTTTTCTTTCAATGTTCTGAAACACCTTTGAATTTCTTGCATTCCAAATTGCCCAAGTCGTAGCCATAATTATTCCTCTAATTATCTTTTTTCTCCACTTCCCGGCATGAACATTCTTATATAGTAATAGTAAATCCTCAAAATCATACGCGTAAAACGGATCCAACCTGCACCACGAACAAATAACACTCCATACCCCGAATGCAAATCCACAACGAACAAACAGATGTTTCACGTCTTCATTTTGGGAACCACACAATGGACAAGCAACATCTTGAATGCTAACACCTCTTCTGACCAATGCAACTCTAGTCGGGATCCGATCTCTAGCAACTCTCCACACGAACAAATTCACTTTAAGCGGAGACCAACCCTCCCATTTAAAAGTCGCGTTCCTGCTGACATCATTCGGGTCTCTATTATCTGTTATCTGCATTTTTCGGACTTCTTTGACAGTAAAGTCTTCATTAGGATTATCGTTCCAGACCCAAACGTCCGTATGACCATTCCTCGATAGCCCAGCAATGATTTGTTTCCAATTCTTGCTGCTCCGAAAGCTCTGCTACTGAACCTGGATACCTGCACCAATTCGAGTTAAATAAAAAACCACCCTCCCCCTGAAGCAATCTCTCGCCAATCATAATCTTCTTCTGTTTTTCCAGCTTATAGATATTAGGCCACCTATCTTTAAGTATTGTATCTCCCCACCACAAATCAAGCCAAAAAGCGAATGTCTTCACCGCCCCCTAACCTTCCCCTAATCAGCTGTGAAACATGTTTATTTTTGAGCTATGTAGCCTCAAGTAAGTTCACAATCACCTTCCAACTACCCGGGAAAGATCTCCTTAATGGTAAAAAACTCCACAAGCCACGACCACCATGTATCGCTTGAATCACCTTGCACCAACTAGCCCCTTTCTCCGTTCTAAAACGCCACGCCCATTTAGTCAATAGAGCCACATTCATATCCTTTATTCTCATAACCCCCCACCCACCAAATTTCTTAGGAGTAGTGATAATCTCCCAAGAAATCCAATGCATCTTATTATCGCCATTAACCCCCGACCAAAGAAATTGTCGCATAAGCTTTTCCATCTCCTCAATCACCCCCACCGGAGCTTTATATAGCGATAAATAGTATAATGGTAAACTAGTTAATACCGACTTAACTAGCGTAAGCCTACCTCCCAAAGACAAAGTGTTTGCCTTCCAAGAACTCAATCTCTTCTTGATCGTATCAATCACCGGGCTCCAATTGCAAATTCGGTTCATATTTGCACCCACCCTAATACCCAAATAATCAAACGGGACGGTACATATTCCACAACCCAAATTCGCCGCCATCACCTCTACCTCACTCATATCCACCCCAACCCCCATCAAATGAGATTTATGAAAATTAAGTCTAAGGCTGGAACAAATATGAAACACCCGTAGAATTCTAATAAGGCTCTCAAAGTTTTCTTTAGACCATTCCCCCACAATAATTGCGTCATCGGCGTAAAATAAATGCGAAAAACTAACCCCTTCCCCTTCAAGTCGAATACCTTTTAACTCCCCCAATGCTACCGCTTTGTCAATCATGCAATGAAGAACCTCCATAACTACCAAGAATAAGAATGGAGACAATGGATCTCCCTGTCGAACTCCTTTTTCACATTGAAATTCGAATGTGGGAGACCCATTGACCAAGACCGCCGATCTAGCCGAAACTAAAATCCCTTTCACCCAACTACACCATCTATCCGGACAACCCAATTGACTTAATGTGGATAACAAAAACTCCAATTCACGTTATCATACGCTTTTTCAAAGTCCAACTTTAAAACAAAAGCCTTCGTACCACTCTTTTTAATCCAACCTATGGTTTCATTCATCACAAGTGGGCCATCTAATATAAACCTCCCACGAATAAATGCAGATTGCGAGCTCGAAATCACCTCCCCCACCACTTTACGGAAACGCAAAGCCAGAACTTTCGATATCACTTTACTCACTATCCCCACCAAATTAATTGGTCGATAATCTTTAAGCCCAACCGAAAGTCTTAGATTTAGGAATCAAAGTGATAAAGGACGAACTGCAACCTCTACTAATAACCCCACTATCGTAAAAACTATCAAATAAATCCACAAAATCCTTCTCCAAATGATTCCAAAAATGTTTCACAAACCTGAAATTAAACCCATCCGGACCCGGTACTCTGTCAGAACCGCAATCAAATACCGCGTCTTTAATCTCCTCCTTAGTGAATCTCTTTATTAAATCTTCACCCTTATTCACATCTAATATTTTCAAGTTATTACAACGAATCTGCGGTCTTGTTTTCATCGTCTCCTTAAAATGATTACGGAAGTGTCTCATCACGTTAAACTTTACCAACTCAGGTTTGGCAACCCACTCACCATCTATCATCAACCCCGGAATGGAATTTATAGCTTTCCTTCCATTAACCACTCTATGAAAGAACGCAGAATTTTCATCCCCGTCAATGGCCCACCTCACTCTAGATTTTTGTTTTAAATCTCTATTAGAGCATAAATTCAAATGATCTACACCTTTTCTACTTTCTTCCCACACCCACATCTCATCTTCTTCTAAATCCCTTTCCTCCATAACAACCTCTAAACGCTCCATATCCTCTCTCAATGTTTTCAACTCCTCCCCTTCCTTCTCAATAGTCTTCTTCCACCAATCTTTAAGAACTTGTCTGATGAACCTGAGTTTTGCAATAATTACCTCATCCGGTTTACCACTAGTCACACAATCCGAAAACGCTTTAATCACTAACGGTTCACAATCTTCTCTAAACAACCAGGAATTAAACCATCTGAACGGTTTCGTCCCATAGTTAACCTCCACCAAAGACACCATAATGGGACAGTGATCCGAAAGACCCCTATTTAGAGCTCTCACACATGCATTAGGCCATTTATTGTAAAACTGAGTACATACCAAAACTCTATCAATCTTGCTCAATTTATGCTCATTCCCCCTTCCCGCTAAATACATGAACTTGAAACCTCTCATCACATATTCATTCAGCCCAAGCTCATCAATAAAACTATTAAAACTAGCAGCCTCCCTCGGATTAAACGCAGAATTTCTACGTTATTCAGGAAACCTAACCGAGTTAAAATCGCCCATAAAACAACAAAACCACTACAACCACGAATAATACCAGCCAAAGTCACCCATAAGCTGCGTTTTGCTCCCAACCTCTGAGGCGCATACACATTTATCAGGTTAATAATCGACCCATCCGCCACCAAAACTCCCGTTGTAACCAGGAAGTTCCGATTCCGCACCACCGAAACTTTTTTCAACACCCTAGGATTCCACATATTAACCAAGCCACCCGATAATCCCGAAGCATCTACCGTATCAAAATCAACTCCCCCATCCCCCCAAAAGGCAGAAATTTCCCGAATCCCCAACCCAGAAACCTTCGTCTCTTGCAAACCCACAAAATCAACCCCATTTGACTTTCTCATGTTTTTACACCAACCCGATTTACCCCCTGTCCTCATCCCTCTAACATTGATTGAGAGAAAATTCATTTGACACCTACCTGTAATCCTTCTCCTTGAATTGTTTCAACCACCAAGTTTCGATGTTGCTGTAATTCTGCTCCCAGCTTCTTGCCAAGACCAATAGTAGCATCAACTTCTCTATCATCAACTACAGCGTTCGGTTTATTAAATTTCCGACCACCAATATCCTTATGTTCCACATCGAATTGCCTCTGCTGTTCTTTATCTTTTGGCAAAAACCCATCTTTCGTAACCAAACAATCCCGTCTCTGTTCATTTGTCTCATTTTCACAGCAACTAAACGGATACACATTTGGGCCACTACCATTAATCGGGCCTTCCTGGGAGCCTAGAGCCTCTTCTAATTCCACTGGCCCATTAACCGCTTTGGGCTTCTTCATCACTTTGGACTTTTCATTACTACTAGAATATTCACCTTTATAGCAGCCCACTTTCACATTAATAGCTTGTTTCTTTTTTCTTTTGTTTATATTATTATTAGTCAAACAATCATCCCCATCAATCACGTCTAGAACATTCTCCTCAAAGTCAAAATTTTCAGCTGGAATAAAATCTTCATCTTTAATTGTTTCCAAAACTGATGCTTCCAATATGGTAACCTCATTAACACCTTCCGCAATTTCCTCCATCACATTAATCCCTGCCGGAACATCACCGGAATTAATTCCCAACGGACTGTTACCGGTAGATAATTCTTCCTCCTGTCTTACCTCATCCACAGGTTCAGACTTATCCTCTTGTTCGTCAACATGCATATCATTCTCAGGGGTCATCGGCTTAGCATCATCATCACTGTTATTTGCATCATCACTCGACTTCTTGAATTCCGGCACCCAGTCTCCCACTTCCTCCTCCACCCATATCTTGTACCTCCTACCTCGCCAAATCACCGTAACAACCTCAGCAATTTTTCTAACATCTTCAACAAGAATACCAATATACTCATACGACAAATCACCATCATTTTCCGATCTAGGAGGCTTATGTATAATCGTACCAAACGCTTTACCGACTTTATCGATCACCTCCGAATGAGCTAACTGTATCGGTAGACCCTTCATCTTAACCCAAGCCAGACGTTCAAACGCAAACGACTGACCTTCCCAAAACCATATACGTGAGAATCTGCCCACTATCTCCTTAGCCTCCTTCAACGTCTGTTCCGCTTCTTCTCTACTGTTGAAGGTTACCAACACCGATAAACCTCCAATGTATTGAATTTTGCAATCCCCTGCACTAATCTCATTAAGAATAAGATAGATACTCTTCACGCATCTAGATCCATCATCCTCGTAACTAACGCACGTCCCAATGAACTCTTAAACGCCATCACTCCATCTTCTATAATAATCTCCTTCTCTAAATGAGTCGGATTTCTTCCAGTCAATGTTTCCTGGAAGGATTTCCCACCGTTTGTAAACGTCGCATAAGACTTAACACCACTTGTCCCTTCCTTCCTCCTATTCTCCTGGTTTTTCTCATCCACCGATTTACCTTTCCTCGTCTGATGGGATGGTATTTCCCCATCTTCAAAAACGAATCTTGCAACGTTCGCCCTTAGAACAAACTCTCCCATACGAATACTACTCAGCCCACGAATCATCTCCCCAACATCCTTGACATCCAAAAACGATATGAATCCAAACCTGTTCCCAAACTTATCCCGTTTTCTTGCAATATATAACTCAAATATCTCACCCAATGGTCTTGCAAACTCGGCTAGATCTGTACCACTGCACTTGTCCGGGAGATTAGTGATAAAAAACTTGGAAATACGGCCTTGTAACTTTTCCGGAATCGGATTCCGGCGACTACCCATTCTAGAGAGCGTTTAAAATACAAGGCTTGACCCCATCTCATAATACATATGTCATAATTATTCCGTAGTAGTAAACAGAGAAATACAACTTATGAAAAGTCAAAAAAAAAAACTCAAAGAAATTAAACTTTTGGAATATGTATGTATGAAGTGAATAATATTAAAGGTAGCGTATGAACAATAATAATAATTTTAAAGACTTCCGTTCGTTTTGCTATTTTTTTTATTTTTTTTATTTTTTTTTCTTTTGAGATGTCAACAATATTAACCAAATTCAACCCCCACCTAATTGACTCTCAACCACCTCTTAACTCTCTTAATTACCCAACCACTTTACTCCACCTATAAATACACCACTCCCTACCCATCCTAACACTTGCTCAATCTCAAATCCTCTCTAAACATCTAAATTCTTCAAGAAATCCTAAGTGATGGAAGCCCACTTCTAAGTGAGTTTTCTCATTTTAAACTCTCACTTCCCTTTTCTTTCTTCATTTCTCCTCTTCTTCTAACCCTTGGGGAAACCTCTAGGACCTTGCTCTTGTTTGCTATGGCAAATAAATATGAGTAGGACACCAAAATGAGGCCTCAAAGGTGGTTCATCTTCTATTGTTTTTATGTACTAGAAGGTTAGTTGAAGTGATACCAACCAAGTTCACCAACAACTTAATGGACTTGTGCTATGGTTAATGGTTGACAAAGGAAAGCCAAGGCTCTTCCAAACTAAGTCACCATACACTACTTTAACCCTATAGTTATATTATGTAAATACTAAAATATATACTTTCAAAACTCTACTAATCTAATAACATGGAAGGTTTGTGGATACATCCCTACCTTACCAATACTTGACTCTCTTGACCATCCGAATCACCTTTATGGTGGTTTGTGTTTTGGTTAGCCTTAAAGGCACTACTTGACTCTCATGACCATCCGGATTGCCCTAAAGGCAATTTGTGCTTGGTTTGCCTAAAAGGCTTGCTTGACTCTATTGAATCTATAATCTAAACTTGAGCCTAAGACTCTTTATTTTTTTAATTCTAGTTAACCAAGGCTAAGGAACTAATCCCCCAAGACTCATTCTTTTGGAACTTGCTAAAACGCACCCAAAGGTGAGTTCATACTTGTCCCCTTTTATTCTTTATTCTTTGGGGCTCAACATGTATCACTATCAAAACTCAAACGATTTTAAACTCTACAATATATTATACTTAGTCTAAAGTCTATCATATTCTAAATTCTATCATGCGCAATCTAAAGTCTATTATATGCTTGTACGCTATGCTATGTAGAATTATTTACTCTAACATACAAATGTTCATATAGTTGACAACCAACCTTGCATGTATAGCGCTATAGGATTGGCTATCCGTCCCCTACATGGGTCATGTTAAGCAAAATTATTCGTGGCTAGTCGTCGTTTGTATGGTTCTCTTGCATATGCCTATAAGCAAAACTTTATTATACTATGTATGTATGTCAAAACTAGTATGCTCACCAATGCTTTATGTGTTGACGGATATTTTATACATGTTGCAGGAAATATTTATTGCAGGACATTCAAGAAAACTACTTAGGATTGGACATAGAAACTCACTCTAGTTCAAGTTATCATATTCTTGTTGTTGTATTTTTCGTTATATGAACGATTTGTATTTCTATTTTTAGACAATAAATGAAATTCTATCTTTAAACTATATTGTCACAAAATCTAGTGTCATGAAGTCTTTGAACAATCTACCACTAAGTCTCACCTCGATGATTCCGCCATCGGTTGGGGTGTGACAGCGTCGTCCTCGGCTTGTTTAAACACTTAAAAAGAGTAACAAGGTTTATTATAATTCAACTATCATTACACTTATGACCCTGTAGCACTGAATCAGCGTTGTCAACATGGGAAAGAAGTTGTTCAATGCACCTCACATGCAGTGGGCAAGATTGATTTTATGGGGGGGGGGGTCCTCAACCCTACAATCCTCAAATAAAGCCTGATAGTAGTATGTCTAGGACGATGGTGGTAGATGCCGCTCTCCTTGAGCGCATCCTCGCCCTTCTTGTTGCTACTATCAAGAGGATCCCGCCCGCGTGTCGCATGGCTTTTGCCCAAGCTTTGTCAAGGGTACTCTGTAAAGTGGTGGATGCCACAAGGTCCATTGAGGTTTGGGTTAAACTTTTGTTGTTGCCTCACTGCACATTACGTGTGGTCACACCAGCTTCAAGGCAGGAATGAAGGTCAGTGATATACGTTAAAATATACATATTTAAGTCCCCGATTTAACTCCCAAATTACGCGTTTTCGACCATAATTGCACGAATTCGGTACTTAACCGCTTCATATGTTTATTGCAGGTCTTAAACGACGTCCCACGAGCAAAGTCGAAGAAACCGGGCGAAAAACGAACAAGACGGAGAATTTCTGCAAAAATCAACTAAGTCTGGAAAACGTGCACGGCCGTGCACCTCAGGTGCATGCCCGTGCAGACTTGCTTGGCTCAGACACAGATGAGCTGCACTGCTAGTGCGACTCGGCGTGCAGCTGATGTTCCCGGGCACCCTGATCAGCACTACCGTGCGAGTGCCCGTGCGACTCAAACTTCTCGGGTGCACTGCCAGTGCACCACGCAGTGCACCCCCAGCACTCGGCCACCACCAGACCCGCACGCCCGTGCACCTATGGTGCACGGCCGTGCGGAATATCTAGATATTTCCATAAACGACCCAGCCACTTGCCCACTTGCACGTCAACTCGTATTGATAAAGTGCACGGCCGTGAACTTTAGGCGCACGACCGTGCACAAAATCAAAGTTTCTATAAGAACAGAGCATAACCCACTAATCAATTATTGGGTGGTCTCTGGGTGATTTGGGACGATTTTCTGGACCTGTGAGCTGCTGCAAAGGCGAGGAACGAGCTCGGGAACTCATCAGGATCATCGATCATCATCCAATCCATCACATTCAAGTTTTATGGTTTGATCTATTAAGCTTTTAGTTGATTCAAATCTGTTTGTTTTAGCTTGTTTGTGTTGTTTATGTAGTACATTATCGTCTAGTAATCTTGTTTAGTAATCGTTAGTAGAAAAATCAATCGTTAGTATGTAATCACGTTTTGTATAAATTTGGCGTTTTTCATGTTTAGATCTTGATGATCATAGCGCAACCTTGTTTCGTTGTTGTTGGATTTGTAGCTGTATTTGAATGACTTTGGCGATTGTCGAATTTGTTAGGCGGATAAATGTTGAAAAAACCGTCCGTTTAATCGTCCGGTAGTAGACTAGTTAACTTGTTAAATAGTTTATGCCATGAAACTGTAACCGGGTATTGGTTTGGTTAAAGTCAGTCGAATAACGGTTAAAAATGCTTACCGGCACGTAAAAGGGTTTAAAAAGCCTAATGGTGCCGTTACTAGTCTTTGACACGGTTAATGATCTTTGGTAGTTATTTTGGTAAAAATAGCGATCTTAGTAGATCTGGGTTCAAAGTTGGTAAAATGGAATAGGTTGTGAAAAGCTCTACTTTATGCTAGTTTAGGTGGCTGTATTGTGTATTCGGTATCGCTTTCCTGAATTAGTGAGGTTTAGAATACTCTTAACAGATGACTAACTTATCTTTAAAAGATCTGCGTGAGATTATATCAGCTGCTCGCTAATAAACGACTTGAAGTGGTTAACGTGTGTATTCGTGTTAGCTTTCTGTATAGTTGTCATGTTAGGATGCCCGAAAGGGACACTAACTGTCAGAAAATGGGAATGTTGATCACACGCTTGTATTACTTATTATATTTAGATAACATGCTAGGATTGGTAAATTATAGTTTATATAGTTATATTTTGTATTTGGAGTCTTACGTATGTTATTTATGTGTTTTAGAATTAAAGTAGTTAAAAACAACAAACTTCAACTATCTTTTCCTACTGATAAATCGGGGACAGAGTTTTAGTACAATTGCTCCGCGCGCGTCCATGGATCGATATCTGGTTCTTATCTGTACGTTACTACATATATGACAGGGTACACTTGCCCTATTGTGTGTGTTTTAATATTAAGGTCTAAACCATTTTTATAAATATTAAAGCAAAACGTGTGTTATTTCATTGTAAAATTATGTGTATATCCGCACACGTCAGTCAGGTAACATGAAATCGCTTCAATGAAACTCCATTATGCGGGCGTTGGCAGTTTGAAAAGATGGGGCAGGTTTAGAGGAGTTGGTCATGCCCCTCCTTGAACTCCCAATGGGTTGGGGTTCTGGGAGGGTAGGGGCAAAGTTAAAGAGGATGGTGGGGGCAATATTAAGCAGTGCCTTCAGAAGGTGGCGGATAGCCATTACACAGTGGTAGTCAAGGTCCTGTGTTCATCAAGGGCCACGCCTGCTTGGGGGGATATCATAGCCTTGATAGATAAACACCCTGTTGTGGACCCCTGACCATGCCCTCTGCGTGCCATCGGAACCAGCCTTTAAGGTGGACATTGATTGTGTGTTGGAATGTATTAATACCTTCCTGAAAGGGACATCTTGTAGGATGAATGGTCCGCAGGCTCATCATCTTTTAGACGCTTTCTATGGTGAGGGGTTTCCAACCGCCTCCGGGCTCCTTAAGGACATCATCGATGTTTTCAACTTGCGGCTTAGGGGCATTGTCCTAAAGCTCTGACGAAGTTCATTGCTTCGGCGCTGTTAACCCTGTGACACCCACCAAATTCACAGGTTAAGATCCGTACACACATACATTATCATGCCATTTTTACAGTCATGCATCAGACATTGTACAGCAAATGTGTCACCCGAGTCTAGTAAAGCTCAGGATAGTTCAGGAATTTATCACATGTCCTATTTACCCATGCAACACCCGACTAAATCCAGAACAATTAACAATGACAGTCAAGACAGTCACACGCTTAACAGAGAGCGACTGGGCATTTAGTTATGATGTACAAAAACAAAACCTAGTCACTTGTGACTAAGTCCCATTTGGAAGTTATACAATCTCACAAAATAAATCCAAACAATCCCAAAGAACACTTGGTGAACATTTTGACACATGTATAACGTGAGTTACTACAATAAAAAACAACGCATCTATAGAAATCAACTCATGATATTAACATTTTCCCCTATGACAAACACATGTTATTATCAAACTAGGCTACGTAATGATAGTAATCGATTTCTAAACAAGACCCCTAGAGATTTCATAAAATCTACTATATCTATATTTCTATGTATAAACAAAGAAATACATGTACATTATGTGTTGTGATCAAAACTACATACATACATATATATATATATATATATATATATATATATATATATATATATACGACACACATGCATACATTCACACACATGCCTATGACATGAACACTAACCTACCTTTCACCCAAAACACCAAACTCCAAAACATTCTTCTTCAATCCATACTAGTCAACTTACTCCATTTAGCTAGCCACCTTCCTTCCCTTTTTTCCTTTTAGAGTCGGCCGAAACACACACACATCTTTTTCTTGATAATCTAGAGCATGCCACCTAGTTTTCATCAACGGAAAAGCCCTTACACAAAAATATACCTTCTAGCACATATGGAACTAACCAAGGCAAGTGTTGACTACTTCTTTGATCATGGAATTTTCTAATTAGCCAACATCAAAGCACGTTAGCCCAAACTCCCACAATGTCAACTCTTTTCACTAAAATAGACTCATACTTTCCCTTACACCATCACCTAGAAGAGTTGACTTACCACAAGCTCCAAAACACTTTTGTCTTCTCATTCTCTCAATCGTAAATATATAGAGAGGGAGAGAAACAAGGGAACCATTGTGATCACACTAATACCTCACCACATATACAAACTACACTTCTCCCTCTCTTGCTTCGGACCGAGCCAACTCCCCAAGCCGAACCCCCTTCAGCTACCCATCTCGACAAAGAACCAAGCAAAGCCAAGGGTGGAGCATAGGAAGGATCATTGTCACTAGTTGAGTCATTTCTTCTAGGTATGTTATACAACTTTTTTGTACCTTTGATACCTTATCATTTTGCTTATCCATTGCCCTCACCCGACCTAAGGCCCGAGTACAATGTATTGTTGAACCATTAGTCGACTTGACACATCATATGATGATTAACAAAACAAGTTTAGAAATAAACACCTATATATACATACATACACACGCATGTCATCACACTCACACGTATATACGCCTACACATGAACCATATACATACATACACAACCGCATTCATATATACTCAAACACATGGATATAGTTTCTACTAGAATTGATAAAAACTTGGTTTACCTCGAAGCTTTAACCTAGTACTTATACATTTAAACAAATCATTGTTTTCAGAACAAAATAGACAACCATGTGCAACCACATACTCGTGACAACTCTTGGATCCATCCACGAGCCCATGGGAGCCGAACCCAAGCTCTCACGAGACGGGTTCAAGCATGTGGAGGCATGATATGATTTTTCTAATAAATGACACATGTGTTAATGGCCCCAAAAACATATGTTAATAAAGCTTTAAATCAAAAACCATGGAAAACATGTGTTACTAACCCAGACCAGTAAGTTAATGAGGATAAAACCCTTGAAAATAACGTTTTTGAGCATAAATGGCTAATAAATACGTCCACATAACACTTTTTGGTACAAAAAGAGCACATACATGTCGTGTGGTAGTATATAGAAGACCACTAACAATGGTTTTATGCAAATGGCTAAACATTGTTCTAAATACCAACAAAAACGAATATTCCTGACAATGGTACAGAAACATTCAGTCCATAGGTATAAAAATTGGATGAACAACTACATGGTAAATAGTACAGACATAGAATTAAGTTACCTTTAACGAATCTAGGACACCATAGTCCAGACATTTCTACACTAGATACAGTTCAGTCTAGCACTCAGACATCAGGTGAGTTCTCACGACCCCATTTTTACTGTTTTCATGCTTTTGGAAGAAAAACATGCATACAAATTCAATTACATTTTGACTATTATATGAACATAAGACAAAAAGGTTTATAGTACTCATAAGCCCTTGTTTCATACATTTATTGCAACAATTAGCTATGGACTTAGCCATGAAACATCATAATAGATCTATTGGGTTGACACCCCCACACTTGGTTAGTCGCTCTAACCGGATTATAGATATCAAAAGAGTGCTTGTGTTTCACATTACATTCATTGTCTTTAGTGTACAATGGACGAGGCACAACATTCGTCAAGGTTTGGTTACGTGCTCATGACAGTTACATAATAATTATTGTCTTAGGTAGGAAATGATCCAGTCACCCATGGTTTACATAAAATCTAAAACATGTGACCTCACCAACTTAATTGTTGACATATTTTATTTGCATATTTTTCATACAATTAATTGATCATCATGGAACTTGGAGTCGCGCATAAGCATCTCGGGGATATCTTGAACCTTGTTTTGGTTAAATGATTTTAGACAATATCATTTTAAATATGGTTCTTACGACAATATTTGGTTGTTTTGTTAAACAATGTCGTCTTTCAATAAATCTCTTATTTTATGAAATTGATACTTGCGTAACTTGTGCTTGAAAACCTTTCGAATTTACATCTTGCGTTTCCGCCTTGGCGGGGCTTGGAGGGGGTGTGATAAACCCCCTGTTATAGCCTGACAACGGGATTAGGCCCATCGCGGTGGGCGCCATTTGGAGAAGACTGGTGTCGAAAGTCTCTATGTACAAAGTGAGTAAAGAGATGGCTGCCTATCTAGGGGATTTTCAATTTAGGGTTGGAGTCCCTAATGGGGCATAAGCGGTGCTGCACGGCGCTAACAGGTTTCTGAGCGCGTTCCATTTTGACGGGTCCCTGGCTATGCTCACTGTTGATTTTTCTAACGCCTTCAACGAGGTGGACCGTACAACCCTCCTCAGGGAAGTTAGTTTCGATGCCCATCCATCTTCCTGTGGGTCCAGTTTTTATATGCCCAGTCTACCAAGTTATATATGGGGGATACTCATATGGGGCTTTTACAGGGGTGCAGCAAAGGGACCCCATATGCCCACGTTCTCCTTGCGTTGGTCCTCCATCCGCTCATCCTTCGTGTGCAGGGCGTCCGTTCCTTTCTCTTCCATGCTTGGTATTTGGACGATGACACTATCATTGGTAAGGCAGAGGAAGTTACTAGGGCACTGGACATTATTCGGTCTGAAGGGGCGTCTCTGGGGCTTAGGCTTAATATTCGGAAAATTAAGATTTTTTGCCGTCATGCAATGGTTCGAAGAAGGCGACAGGGTTATTCCCTAGCAAGATTAGTAGGCCTGGGGGGGGGGAGGTTAACTCCTTGGGGATCGGTTAGTCGGGATATGGGGTTTATCCGGTCTCTGACAACTAAAAGAGATCTGCGGGCGGTTGAACTTATTAAACGCCTACCGGACCCTAAAGTGAGCTTCTTTTGTTGCACTTGTGCATGGGGTTGCTAAATTAGTGTTTGGGCTCCGGACTTGTCAACCTGACCATGTCCAGGAGGCCGTGTCCATGTTTGATGCAGGCCTGCGGGGGGGGGGGGTAGTGGAAGACATTGTTGTCTGCGGGGGACCTCATTTTGGGGACCTCAAGTGAAGGTTGGCTTCCTTCCAAAATTCTTTGGAAAACAAATAATCTGCAAATGGCAATGTCTATATGACGCAGATAAAAGAGTCTCTGTGCATACCTTTTTCAGAAAATAAACAAACAACATCTTAGGTTAGTGATTTTAAGGGCGCACAATGTGGTTTGATTCAGTTTGAGCCATAACCAAAACAAAATTTTCGATTCATTTCAGTTTCAAACTTACCTACGAACAAAGAAAAAAAAAACACTAAATAGACCAAAGGTCTTGTTAGCACGACTAAATAAAGCCGCTATGGAACTTTGTTGAGTTGCTCTTCTCTATTTATACGGTTTTCTTCAACATTGTAAATTTAGGCAAGCGATGTGGAACTATATATGTTTGAAAGTTTCCACTTTACAAACTCTAGTGTATAGTAGAAGACTAGAAGGACAGAGTGATAATTTCACCCTATTTTAAAACGCTAAACTCTCTTAAGTGTTTAAAAATTGTGATAAAATTACCTTTTGTTTCAAAGAATTGTAGATAACATATAACAAAAATGTGATTAATTAATTGTCCATAGTTTTAAGATGCTAAATGTGTATAAAAGTCACAAAATAGATTTACATGTAAATGATAGCACATGGTTATTTATTATCTGAACCGGATATTAAAGCCTTTTACTCATGTTTTCAAAGATTGTAACATAAATATTGGTTAGATATATGCAATAACTTTAGTCTGGTTGAGGGTCTAAAGTTTTTTATGGGAGGTTTGGGTTCAATTCCCACTAGTTACATTTGGAGGACATTGGTGGAGGGGAAATAAGGGATGACCCGGCCATTGGCTTGGGTTCGAGTCCTGATCCTGACCGGTTTTACCGATTATTTCACTGTCGTGCCTTCAGGCGGGTGAGTGGTCGGGTTTTTCCGGGAATTGGTGGCCCGGGTACTCTCGAGTACCTGATTCGCCAAAAGGGTGCCCGAGAGTGCTCGGAATTGATTCGTTGACCGTTAAAAAAAGATATATGGAATAACTAAAACAAATGAGTAAAGTATTGTCTTGTTACAAGGGTTTGGTCTCAATTACACTTTACACATTTTTTAAAGGGAAAATGGCCAAAATAGCCCGTTGACCGTGCGTTTTGCATAAATAGCCCTCTCCCGGCTTTTTGGAGAGACCGGTCACGGTTTCCGAAAGGGTTGAATCGTCTTCCAAGAGCCTTTGGTTTCCAACCAGTAGGAACCCAACACATGGCGGTTACGATCCCGATGTCTGCCACCCGTCTCCCGTGGCGCCTTGAGACCTGTCAGGGCCGCAAAGCCGTCTCCGGTGGGGTCCCTGAGACGGTTCACTAACGGCTCAATTGAAGCCGTCTTCGGCTCGGCTTATAATAAAATAACATACCCGATCCCAGCGGAGACGGCTCCTGAGCCGTTTCATGTCTGAAAAGCCGTTTCCGGTGACATCTTTTAAAAGTTGTCAACCGTCTCCTGAGACATCAGCGGGTACGAAAAAGACGGCTTCCGGTACCGTCTTTGTACTGTTTCTACACCGACTCGGTGCCGGACGTCGTACATTGTCGGAGACGTTTTCGGTGATGTGACGTCGATGACGAACCGTTTGTTATAAAATTAGTAAATTTTGTAACAATTTAGTTTGAATTTTTTCTTGTATTCCTTATTTTTCTTTCAAAGTGTTAAAAAAAGTTGTGTTGTTAAAAATGGTTAGTTTTATAATCTATAGTGGAGGCAGGTGGGAAGTTGTTAACGGTAGAATGGAATACGTTGTTGATAGTAGCTGTAAAAGACGTGGTTTTGAAATTGATGCAAATATCTCGTATCTTAGTTTTTTAAATGTAGTTTCCGATGTGTGTGAGATTCCAAACATTACAAGGTTATCTTATAAAATTTCAGCTTTCGATGATGCAATCGACATTTTTAATGATCATGATGTATCTTTTCTTTTTAAAGTTGCTTTGCAAAACCCCCCATGAAGTATTGAAGTTGTATGTTGTAGATGAACCAGGTGTGGGTTCGTCTAGTAATGCTCATTTAAATGACGTACCTTCAAATGATTCAAAAGTCCCTGATCTAAATGTGTCTTTAGAAAATTTTGATCATTACACACCATATGGGTGTTTTGGAAATTTCGATGATGAGAAAGCTGAAAAAGAAGAATTTTATGGAAAGCCAAGTCCTGAATTGTTTTCAGAGATAACCAAAACCTCTTCAGTTTTTTTCTGAAGGTTCTGTATTTCGTAACAAAGATGAATTGAAATTGCAGTTAGGAAATTTTTGTTTGTCTGAACGTTTTTCCTATAAAGTCGACAGGTCATCTAAAACGAGGTACGAAATTTCATGTGTAGTTGATGATTGTGATTGGCAATTTAGGTCACGTTCTGTCCCAACTTCAGGCACGTTTTATATTACATTTTTTAACAACAACCACACATGTTCTAAAACTCAAACACATCCCCATCTTTGTCAAGCTAACCCACAAGTAATTGGTAGCATACTGAAGCACCAATTACGAGATACTAGACGTGTTTATCGTGGAAACGAAATAGTACAAGATTTTCGAGAAAGATTTAAGGTTGATATATCATATACTCAAGCATGGCGGAGGAAGTGTCATGCACTTGAGCTTTTGCAAGGAAGTAGCAAACAATCGTTTTCTGAGCTTCCATTCTACTGCTATAATTTGCGAAATGAAAATCCAGGGACTGTTACTGAGATTAGAACAGATGAAGACAATCGTTTTGAAATGCTTTTTATTGCCATTGGTGCAACGGTCAGTAAAATATTTTTACCTATTTTTATACCAACTTAAATAAATTATTGTTGTTTTGGTTTACTGAAGTCTAAAATTTATCTGTTTTTCATTTTATTAAATAGATTCGGAGTTTTCTTCTGTCTTTAAGACCGGTCATTATTATAGACGCGGCACACTTAAAAGGTGAGTTTAAGGGAACGTTGTTCCTTGCTGTTGGCATGGATGGTAACAACCAAATTTTACCCGTTGGATATGGTATCGGCAAATCCGAGGACGGTGAGAGTTGGACGTGGTTCTTATCGAAACTTAAAGAGTGTATCGGTGAGCACCCGGATTTGGCGATCATATCTGACAGAGCCAACTCAATAGATTTGGCAGTTCGGACGGTTTTTCCTAATGCCTTTCACGGGTTGTGTTGTCGACATTTGATGGTGAACTTAAAGTTACCAAAAAGCAGAAAGAAGGATTTAGAGACACTGTGGTGGAACACTTGTAAAGCTTACCGGGTGTCTGATTTTGAAGAAAGTTTTAACGCACTGTGTGCAGCCTTACCACGGGTTAGGAATACTCTATTGAGTATCAGTTTTCATAAGTAGTCAAGAGCACACTGTTCAGGAAAACGATATCATTATATGACATCTAACAGTGCAGAGTCAATGAACGCCTTATCTAAGGACGAACGAAAAGTTCCAATCACCCATTTGGTTGAATTTTTTAGACAAAAACTTCAACAATGGTATTACGAACGCCGAAATGAGGCTATTCAAAATAAACACGTACTGACTCCTTTCGCGGTACAAAAAAATTATTAAAAAGATTGAAGGGTCTAGAACGTGGAAGGCTTATGGCGTTGGGGTTAACACTTTTCAAGTTCTAGACGGTGACAAACATGTTCGTCTTACAGACGATTCATGGCTGAAAAAATGTATTTCTGGAGGTGCTTACCACGTCCAAATAATTCTTAATAAAATGTGCTTATTTTGGAAGTTTATTTATTTTTTAAAATGTGCTTATTTATTTTTATCTACCATATTAATTACATTTATTTATTTACCATATTAAATATTTAATTAAATTAAATTATTTCACACTATAAATACCCACCAAATTAACAAATTCTTCACTACATCACACATTCTTCTTACAAAACATCAATCAAACCAACTAAAATGTCTTCATGGACGGACAAGGAGATCCTTGGGTTACATTGGCATGGCGAAATGTAACCGAAAACACCCGAGTTTCGGACACTAGTCAAGAAATTCGTGCAACTCCATTTTGGAGTAGAGTATTTTTCGAGTTTCGAACACTTGTCGGCGGTCAGACAAACCGTACGACCAAAGATGTTACGGAAAAGTTTCACAACGTCAAAGCGGAGTGCACCGTATTCGAAGGGTTCTTCAACTCCAACAAAGAGGAGTCGCCAAACGAGTCCGAGGAAGGGCTCATTGAATTGGCGAAAATCGACTACTTGTTGGACTACGACGAAGACTTCGGATATGTTTCCGCGTGGCATTTGTTACGTGATTATATTTATATTTAGGTTTTATTAAAAATAATTTTATGTAATGTTTTTTTTAATGTAATTTTTATTATTAATAAAGTGTTTTAATTTATTTAGTGTTTTATAAAATGTTTTAATTTTTACTATTAAATCTTTTGATATTCCCTATTGAATGGTTAACCCACCCGCATATATCCCTCCTATATAAAGCCAATAGACGGTTGCCTTTTACAGACCGTCAGCAAACCGTCACTGAAAAGAAAAGAAAACCAAACCCAAAATCACAATGGCACCCAAACCGTGGACGGAAGAAGAAGAAATTACCCTGTGCACTGCTTGGATGACTGTTAAAGAAACCCACCACGTCGAGGGTCCATTTGGCCACTCGTGCTCAACGAGTTCAAAATTTTGGTTGGAGGTTCAAGCAGGTCAACCGAGTCTCTCAACCGGAAGTGGACGGACTTGCAAAACAAGTGCCGTCACTTCGAGGGGTTCTATCAAACCGCTGTCCGTGAACTCCCACAAGAGACTGCGGACCATGAAAAACTTGAACATGCCAAGATTGAGCACGAGTTTTCGGGCCGACCACCCTTTACTCATTTGTCGGCGTGGCAGATGATTCGTGATGTCCCCGGGGCTTTGGATTAGTTTTTTTTTTACTTTTAATGTTCCTTTTATTTACGTTTTAATAAAATGTTTATGTTAAGTTTATATTGTTTAAAGGGATTGTTTTGTTTAAATTTATAAAACCGTAACCCCAAAAAGTAGAGAACACGTGACCTTAAACAAATAATGATTTAAACAAATAATAATAGGGATCCAATAAAAATACAACTAAACTATTATAACAATTACAATATACAAACAATAATAATTCACGAAGTCGTTCAACACGTCGAACACCGAGACATTTCCGTTGCTTGGACCGCCGAGATATATTTTCGCAGTGTGCTTTATACCCACTGTCCAGTCTCATCTTCGTCATCCTTAATACATAAATATATGTACAGAAAGATCCTTACCAACGGTCCGGACAAGTCAAAGAACAAACTCTCCTAAATATCACATCCGACCGTCTTGTACATGTAAAAGACGGATGATCCAGAAGATCATGATAGAGATTTAGGAAGAGGATGAACTTGCCAATAAAATAGACTACCAAATCGTAGATGCAAATTACACGGGTTAACCCACGTGTAGATGCAACAACAATCCAAGTAGTATTATGTAGATGTAACAACAATCCAACCGAAGCCTTTTTTGCTTTACTTCTCACTAACTCCGACCGAAACCTATCCATCACTTCAACCTTTCGCTCCAAATGTCTTCCCAAGTGATTGGACATCAACTTAAGGCCAAAGAAAACGGGTGAAAGGGTGTGGATGTTGATGATGATAATTTAGGTAAGCGGGGAGAGGAGCAGAAACTTTCCATTGAATGGGATTAGATAAATCCCAAAGGCTTAGGTTTAAAAAGTGGCATAATTTTAACCGAAAAATATTCGGGTTTTCTGAAACTCAAAAACACGTCGAATAATCAAACTAAATTTGAAAAAAAACATTTGAGAAGATTTTGTTTGATTTGGTAAAATATTTTGGCTTTGATTAATTCAAGGAGATGATAGTTGAAAGAAGGTCTAAATGTGTTTTTTTTTTTCAATCAAACCTACATATTTATACCCAAACTAAATTTGAAAAAAAAAATTAAATTTATTAATGGCTGGAGACGATTCAGCCAAAACGGATTCGGCTAAGCCGAGCCGAAGACGGCTTCAATTGAGCCGTTGGTGAACCGTCTCAGGGACCCCACCGGAGACGGCTTTGCGGCCCTGACAGGTCTAAAGGCGTCACGGGAGACGGGTGGCAGACATCGGGATCGTAACCGCCACGTGTTGGGTTCCTACTGGTTGGAAACCAAACGCTCTCGGAAGACGGTTCAGCCCTTTTGGAAACCGTGACCGTCTCTCCAAAGAGCCGAGAGAGGGCTATTTATGCAAAACGCACGGTCAACGGGCTATTTTGGCCATTTTCCCTTTTTTAAAGGTTTGCCAAATGTACAATGCACATTGAAAAGCTTATCAATTTCATTCTTTCACTTAACTTCCATCACTTTAGTTCTAACTTCTAAACATGTGTATGTATGTGATGATCAATACAGCCAAAAAATATTAAAAAGCAGGCATACAAAACTCTAGGGACTAAAACACAAGTTTAGTCAAAATTCAAAACAAAAAAAAAGTCCCCAAAAGGCATACGTAGCCGCTCCCTAACCTAATCGTCCATCTCAATCAGCTACTAAATCTCAGCCGTCTATTTATATAAACACGTACATCAACCATCGGATATAACTGTTTCCCACTCTATATAACATAACAACTCATCCCAATTCCTCCAAACCCTAAATATTTTACTTGCTCCTCATCCCTCTCTTTTGTTTTGTGTTTAAACTGGTTTTTTGATTACCGTCAAATCATCATGTATAATCTTTCATTTGGCAAATTATATTAAGATACCAGGGAGACGGGCAACAAGCAGTGCCGCCACCTCTTTATGTTAAGATCGCAAAATTGCATTGAATGTTTTCTATTTAAATGTTACTATTTGTTTAAGGCTTCGCTTATCTGGTCGGCATGAATATATTTAGTTTCTGTCTGACTCGTTCCCTAGAAGCAATATTAAGCGTGCTGTTTTAACTTTTTTTTTATAATCTTCAAACATTCTTCTTTGAAGAGCAAACACATTGGAGCAGCTACACACTTTATGTAACTTTTTTATAACTTATGTTAATGTTAATTGACTGTGATGAGCCAATACAGACCTGTAATGATTTGCGAACATGATCGCATCTTATTATGAACATCTAAGGGACTGAGTCTTAATTTCTATATTAATGAATGATAATAATAATAATTTGTGGCTTCTTAAATATTGAATGACGAATTTGTAAAACTGTTTAGTATTTACAAGTTTGTATGGATTGAAGCCTAGAAAAAAATGTTTCCCTCGCTATCCTGTGCTACTGTTAATGTTGTGTTTGGACGTTGGGAAACTACATATATTCAAGTTGTTTTTAATACTATGAGGTATGGTGGAGACAAGTTCTGAGAGGACTTGTCGTCACGTCACTCACGTCAGTAAATTGTGAGCCCTTCTATTACGATATAACTTGAGAACTACCTAAGGGTGTGGGGTAATCTTTCTTGAGTGATCTTCCACTCCTATTAGTCCAATTTTTTTTTAAATTAATAACACACAAAAAAATATAAAAATCTCATAAATATTACAATAGAACTAGACATTAAAATTTAAAAAAAAAACGAAAGCTATAACTAAAAAAAAGTTGCCGAAATAAAAAAAAAACCGAAAGCTAAAAGGTACCGAATATAAAAAAAACACTAAACATTAAACACCAAGGTTCGCCTCCATCGTAGCTTGCAATCGGGTGTTCAATCTCGTACACCTTCTGTATAGCTCCTGTCACTTATAAACGAGCCGATCCACGTTGTGGTGATTTTTTTGCCTTAATCGATTGAATTCCTCAAAAACATTGATCCAAAAAGAAGACGTATTTGCATTTTCGGAGTTGTTAGGTTCACATTGATCCAGGTTGTCACTAACTTGATCTCCTCATCTGAAGTTCAAGCCATTTTTCTTAGAAGAGGGTGAAGTTTGTTGGTGGTTTTTATAAAAAAAAAAGGGATGAAGATTATAGAGAGGATATGTGAAGTTTGGATGGTTTTTAAAAAATGTGAAGATATATGGATGGTTTTTAAAGGTGAAAAGGGTAAATTTTTTATAACGTTCATATTACCGTTTGATGGCCCCGCAAATTTGAAACACACCAATCAAAGGCGACGTCTTCAACGTCCAAAATTGGACGATTTGGCCGGGTTTGAAACGGTGGACGCGGTGTTAGCTTGCCCAAGACAGGCTGGGGACGGCCCCCATACCCAATAGTTTTATGAATAATAATTTAACTAGAAGAAACATATGATTGCTAGTTGAAGGTTTATCACGCAAATTTAAATTTAATCGGCTAATTAATTGATAGGTGGTCAACAGTGGTAAAATTCGGTCCTAATAGGCAAAAACTTGTAAATTCAGCCAATTAACCATGTATGCTTTAACAATGTGTCGAAGAAGGGATTGAAAGATGTCTAACATAAAATTACATACAAAAATATGTGTGTACATATAAAACTAAAAATAATATATAAATTCTCAATCTGATTAATCACTAGTCAATAAATCACGGGATGATATCACAAGTTTATTTATGACATATAATGGCATGTTTTACTCTCCATTTTTTTCATATGACAAAAAGACACAACCTTGTTGATGTTGATCCCACATTTCGACAAAGCCTAGTTAGTAGCAATCCAATTTTAGGCCGATCTCCAACCAAAACAAATTGTCCTTTTTTGAATCTTTAGGACACACTTGACCCCACAATGAGAACAACCGACTTGATTAAACAATCTTTTTTCAAGCATCGGTTGAACCAATCGTATGCACCATGTTGTCGACTACCCATAACCAGTGGCGAAGCTTGGTTTCGGAATCGGCAGGGGCCGAACTCAATTTTTTTCTATTGGTAATGGAAAATCGGCGGGGGGCCGGACTCAACCCGTACTCAATTTACCTATGAAAATCGCAAATTTCCACTACTGCGCCAAAAAACAGGGGGGCCAGGGCCACCCCTGGCCCCAACAATACTTTGCCCTTGCCCATAACAATAACTCCTCATTGCTACCTTGTTGACGGGTCGAATTCCATTTCAATACTATCGTTTCTCACGCCACCCAACTTAATTTTGCTTTATTGTTGCATGTGCCTTCGAGTTCACCGATGACCTACAGAGGCGCTTTAGACAAAGATAATAAATAAAGTGGGAGACTGTTAAAAATATAAAAAGTTTATAATCTATATTTACCTTATTAAAGAAACTCAATGGACAAAAAAGTAATTTCACCATCCTTTTAAGATGACATCTCAAGAGACACAATATAAATTTCTAATTTTTACTCATTTTCTTCCCTTTAGACCCCCACTATACAACCTTTGATAACAATTGTACAAACAGCTAATGCAACTCATGACTTTTCACAACCTACCATCTTCTTCACATTCAATTCCTTTAATGATTTGTAAACTGTTTTTGGTTTACAAACGAAAAGCCTTGCTCGTCATTTATCATCATGCAATTGAAAGCAACCCATAAATCTTCATTAATCAACAATTCATCATTCTATGTTCTACACATTTACTTAATTCATTCATCTTCCTCACATTCAATTCCTTTGATGATTTGTAAACCGTGTTTGGTTTGCAAACGAAAAGTCTTGCTCACCATTTATCATCAAGCAATTGAAAGCAACCCATAACTCTTCATTACTCAAAATTGATGGGGTTTGTCGTTAATGGCAACTTTATCTCATCTCTTTTATATACCGAGTCGTTGAGGCTCTGCCCCTTAGTTACTATCAAACAGCTTGATGACTCCATCCAACAAATCCGTGCACATCGTCGCATTCAATCATAATGAAACGGAAGTGTTGACGGACTAGGTTCAGGTTAACGATCTACTTCTGCATGCTCCAAATCCGATTAAGTGAGGTTACATATAACCATCCTGGTCTCGTTGTTGTCTTGTTGTTGGTTTTTTTAGGGTTGATTTTAGATTTGTAAGCAACTGATAAACCTTAATGTTGTGATGATTGTTGTTATGTTTTTTTTTCACAGCTGATTCTTTTGTGTACCATATTTAAAAAGGCCATCTCTTTTTCCAGATCAATGCTAAGAAGACGCGTCATCACTACCAGATGTGATAATATCAAATCGCGATTTTCTGCTTCAAGCCAATCCTCCATGCCCACTTATACCACATATATCCTTATGATGTTTTTTCCTTTACATGTACTCTTTATCTTGATGTTTTTTGTGCAGTGGGATGCAGTTAGGTCATAGTCTATGGAGGAGTTGTTGCAAATTTTTATTGGTGTAGTCAGTTCAGTACCTTGATAAGTAGCTGCACAAGTTATAATTAGCATTTGAAGTTCCTGAAACATTGCAATTAATTGCTACAAAAAATCACAATTTAAAAAAAAAAATCTTTATATGCATGTTCTTTGGTCACTTAAAAAAATAAAAATAAAATATGATGTCAAAATGGTTAAAACTTGATTAGTAAAGCTAATAAGTTCTATATTACGTCTAAATGAACATGTTTCCCATCTAACTATATCTTATAGATAGAAGAATTATGCTTTTAGGGAAAAACAATATACATCAGTTTATGTTTTATTCCTCTACAATTGCTTTAAAAATGCTACTCGTCATGAGAAAACTCTTGCAAAGTAAGTTCTCTTGATCTACCAAATGTTTGATCATTTTATATGTTAAATGCAAAGCACAAGTTATTATAAAACAACTTTTAAGCATGAAACTTCATTTTGTTACCAAACATCTAAGAAAACTAACTTTTGGTGGTTTCATTTCTTTTCTTTGAATGTTTCGATTAATAAAGATATTTGTCAATATAAATCACTGGAGAGATATGTGTATGTACGTGCGTGCGCGATTCCGAGTACGAAACAAATGCGTGGAGAGGATGAAAAGGACACCTCCACGATCTCCTGCCATCAGCAAGGACATAAAGGACAAGTGGAAGCACGTCCGACCAATCAGAGAAGAATAACCGGAATTCCTCAACAGCCTCGCCTATGGGACCCGCGCGAATGAGCTATCAATCACCACCAAGACCTAGAGTCGACCCATGCACACTATAAATACTCCTTCATTCCATGAAGAAGGGGTCGCTTCTCGCATAGCAAATACACACACTGCACTACACTATTCTAGGTTTTGTTAGAAAGATCAGTTGAAATATTCTTCTTGTAATATTCATTAACAGTCCTTGTAATCGAGCAAACATATATCAATACAATACTCGTATTTATTGATTCCTTGTTATTTTCATTACTATTTATTGAATGTTATTGGGTCAGTGTTTCTTCATTGGTGCTATCCGTAAATAGCAATTACTAAAACAGCTAAAGACCTCAAATCTTTCTCAAAGCAAAGCCATGAGTACTCCTATGCCAACCTTCCTTGGGGACACCTCCACCGCGGGGACCAAACAACTCAGCCCGTTCATGTAAGAAAGCCCACAGGGGATAAAGAGAAACAAACTGAAGCACCACAAACCGCCTCGCCATCAACAGCTACTCACCACTCAACTGTTTCATTCCACTTTGCGACTGACTTGACAGCAAGGCAATGATAATGACACTGCGCAGACACTCAGTCCAGAGGCATGGTACTTTAAAGAGCAGGAAGCACTGCAGCGACGCTACAATGAGAGTGTCCGCGGCAGCGCTGAAAAAGGCCCCCTAAGAAATCACCAATTGATACAACATGGGTTTACACGGTCTCTAACAGCCCATCCTATCCACACACAGGAGAACTGTGCATCAACTCTAAGGACATGACCTACCACAAACAGCAGGCACAATCAAACACACCCAACATGGAGGGAAGAATCTGATGAATTGCAAAGCCACTTCAAATATGACAACAGCAATTCGCACGTCAGCACTGAGGCATATGGGTACAATCCGTCCCCCAAGGAAGATCTGACAAAGCCCTACTACCCGCCGCCATTCAGCGAGAAGTCGAAGTTCACCCCGCGCATTGCGCTAGCACCACTGCCCTCCAAAACAAAAATACCAAGCACCCTGAGGAAGTACTACAGGTCAGGGGACCCTAACGACTACTTAAGAAGCTTTGAAACCGCAGGCAAGGTAGCAGGCTGGACCGTACAAGCCTGCTACCACATGTTTGCACAAACACTAATAGGGGAAGCGCGAGTGTGGTTCGACAGTCTACCGCCTGGGAAGATCGATGGCATCAAAGAGCTCACGGACAAGTTCTCCAGTCACTTCAGCCAACAGCGCCGAGTAGAGAGGGAAACCACAAACATCCTACAAGTCAGGAGGTATGAGAACGAGTCCATTGAAGATTACATCACCAGGTTTAATAAAGAAGCGCTCCAAATCGGGTCGATTGGGTTTGAACTCATAAAAGTAGTTTTCAAGCAAGGGGTCCAGTGCGATGAGCTCATTCGCACGATCGTAGGAAAAACAGGCATGCCGACACATGGGATGAAATCATGACAACCGCAAAGCTTTATGCACGTATGATGTGTCTCAAAATTAGCAGGTTTTACATACATGTTTTCACCCATTTATCACCCAAAATCATGATTTTATCTTGATATTATCACGGGTTGTCTTCTTTTAATGATAATTGCAGGTATTGAAGGTGGAAAGTGAAAAGAAGTGAAAACCGGCACAAAAGACAAGGAATTGAAGACTTTCTAGCTTATTCAGATGAAGCACGGCCGCGCTACGACTGTGCATGGTCGTGCACCTTTCTCGGGCCAAGAGTCAACATAGGTCAATTTCAGCTTCCAGATAAGAGCACGGGCGTGCCACATACAAGAGCACGGCCGTGCATGTTGAAACGTGTTCCCCAAGGATTAAACCGACCAAAACTGACAAGTCTGTGACATTTACTAGCAAGCACGCCCATGCCAGCACCTGGAGCATGGTCGTGCTTGTCCTGGAGCCTGGAGGGGACATTTCTGCGCGAAAGGACTCTGCAACAGTACCTACTGTCGAGCGTGGGCGTGCCAAACCTTGAGCATGGGCGTGCTTGACTGATTTGCCTATAAATAGAGGCCTCCACCCCACATTTTGAAGCATTCCTTCTATCCCATTTCACACGAGTTTCTTTCACTCATCAGCCATCTTTAGGGTCTTGTAAGTGACCTTTGGAGCTTGGGATCACCCCATAAACACTACTTAAGTTGACAGCTTGAGAGAGATCACTATAAATCACCCTAAAAACCCTCTTTGATCCATAAAAAAACCACCACCATGTGTTCTTTAAACACTCAAACTAGAGTGAATGTTGTAATGCCAATCTTTGGCGGGGATACTAGAGTGTTGCTAGGGTGAAGACTGTTTTGGTATGGATTATGTAGTTTTTATTTTTATTTGTTGAGTTGGTGTTTGTGTTCTTGTCTAATTCTTTTTAGTTAAAAATTTGTTTGATGAATTAACTAACTAATCACTTAGTATTTGGTTTTGTGGGTGTCTTGATAGGAAGTGGGAGGACTTATGAGTGTACCCATGGTGTGTAACAACCCATGCACTTGTAAGCTAACCTAATCTCACAAGTAGTGATTGGCCCATTTGTGGGTAGAAATACACACACTTAGTGGCTTAATCCTCTACTATCAAATATCTCACTTAGGGTCAGTACGGTCTTTATACTCGGTCCTGGTGATAAGCCAAGACTTGATCTTGCAAATTAGCTTCATTGTTTATGTGAAAGCTTTGGCGCGGGTCAAGAATTGGTGAATCCGTGTTGAAAGAAAATGGTCTTTATTTTCTTTCATTATTGTATTGCCGCACAATCAATAATAGACCAATAACTTTTTGAAAGATTAATTAATTCAAGTAGGATATGCACGTGTTCAGGTTAGTCACGACTCGCCTATGAATCAAGTTGTATCTTGTTCGGTCATGCTCCGGCCACAGGAAAGTTATCCATAAAAGTTCTAAGTAACTAGATTTCTTTATCGCAACACGGGAAGGTGGATTCTTCGAGGTTGGATGCAAACAGTCTTGAGTAGTCCATTTTTCAGTGTTAAGAGGTGAGCTTACCGGTTTGGGAGACCCTCATTTTTATAACAATAACACAACTAGTTATGCGAAAACAATCACCTCTGGAGAATGCACATGTAATTCTAAGTTAAGCACAAGTGTGCAACTCGACAGCACCACTCAACTACATAATTACTATTAATCCATCCCAAAGATTGTCGGATCCTAAAGCAGCACTTCTTTTTGGTTATTGATTTATACTCTGGTCATTATCGCTCTCTTTATCTCTATCTCTCTCTCTCTCTCTCTCTCTCTCTCTCTCTCTCTCTCTCTCTCTTTTCTATCCTTTCTTTTATAAATAGCAACTTAAAGCTGAGTAGTGGAAATCGTGTCTTAGGGTTCGATACTCGGTACTTGCTTGAAGTCTATACTGCACTCGATAGGTACACTTACCTATTGTGTGGGTTAGAACGATTAGCAAATATCGTTTTATTTTACAAATTTAAAACTTGAATCAGTGTCTTAACCTAAAAGTCCCACTTAATTACCTTTTTCATCAAGTCATGATACTTCTTTTGGAAAGTTGTCAAATTTAAGAAAAAAACGTTTAAGTGACTTAATCCACACGACATCAACGTACTGAAAGAGAGTTATCCGTTTGGAGCAGAATCCATGCACCGCGGTACATTGACGCACAAGCGCAGTCAGCCAGAAACAAACACAATAGGCACGACAGGAAGGGCAAGGGCTCAGTGTAGAGCCGGTTACAAGTCGCACCTCAAATGGAAACCAAGACCGCAAAAGCAAGCGAACCAAAGACCACGCAGCCAAGTGACAACTTAGGCCGCAAAAACCGCAACTCCTGGGCACCCCTTACCAAGACTCCTGCCCAGGTCCTCGAAATAGAGAATATCGACCTGCCAACACCAAGAGCAATCAAGAAGCGGGAGGGCCTAGACCCCGGCAAGTACTGTGTGTATCATCACGACATTGGACATGATACGGACGCTTGCTTGCAGTTGAAAACAACAATCGAGACGGCCCTGAAGTCCGGAAAGATAAGACACCTGAAAAAAACTATCCATCGTGGACCAGATGGAACTGGAAAGCCACCATCAAACAGATTAAAAACGTCAGCAGCTAAAGCCACGATCAGGACAAGGAAAAGGAAAAGGAAAAGCAAATAGAAGTACTTTATGTTATCATTATGGCTGTTCACGAGCCGAGCCGAACCGAGCGGGCATTTGCTCGTGCTTGGCTCATTTACAAACCGAACCGAGCCGATCGGCTCGTTTACAATCGATCCGGAAACCGAGCGAGCATTGTTCGAGCGCACATTTTTTCGAGTGAGCGACGAGCGGCGAGTGTGTTCGGACAACCATAAATTTGGGATGTTTCCTATAATATTTTCGCTGCGTAGTGATGACTTAGGTTCGACCATTCGAGAATGAGGCTCTAGTTGAGGCCAGTGAGGTGATGAGCATACTACATATAACAATTGTCGTGTTGTGGCGTAGGTTGATAGCAGGAGATGATTGATGGTTGATAACTAATGAGAATATGAACTCAAGCTTGTTTTTCACGACATAGGGTTTTTGACGTGCTTGTCGTGGTACACGTAAAATTTCCCAATTACAACTATTGAATAGTGGCAAGAAGGTATCGAACACAGGGAGTTTGTGGAAAATGTGTAATTTCTAGCTTTGTTAATTAACTAAAATTAAACTACTCAACAAAAAGTAAATGATTATGATTTTTGATTGTTTGGTTTAAACTAAAATAACAACTAATTATCAATTCAAACTTAAAAGTGTTTCTTCAAATTATGAGATAATGACCATTCAAGGATCCGGTTTCTCTAAACACATGTGTGAATTTCAACTAGGAAGAGTTACATAGACATAACTCATGTGAAAACAATTGTTGTGGTAAAAGGGAACAAAGTACTCGGGTTATATTAACGCGAGGTTGTTTCCCGATGACCAATTAATCAATTACCAACCCCAATCCTTCCCGTGATATCTCGATTGTTAGCAACACCAAGAACGAACGATAAAGACTAAAAATTGGTAAAACAATCAACACACTACAATCAATTGTTCAAACATCATAATAATCAAGCAAGAGTACTAAATTATCATCCTAGAAATGTAAGGAAAACACACACAAGGGTTGTAGAGAAACCTTCACCATGAATGATCACCAATTGTTTAGCCTCGCATGACTTGGTGAATCATTAACACAAACATAATATTGTTTACATGGATCAAAGACAAAAACTAATGTTTAGCAATGTTCTCCAAAGGTCTCTTGCAGCCAAAAATCGCCCCCAAGCAGTTAGAAACGTTTAGAATTGAAGTGCTACTCATAAGTCTCCATCAAAGTGCTCTTAAATGCATAAGTTACAAAATTCATCAGGGCCACCGTAACCCTACGGCATGGCCGTAGGGGTACGGCCAAGGTTAAAGAGCATACGGCCAGTCAGGCCTGCCCTACGGTCAAAAATGGATGCTGAGGCCACCGTAGGCCTACGCCCATACCGTAGGGGTACGGTGGGCCTGGGCCTAAATTCCACTTTTCCTTGTTTTGTTCCATCTTGTTCCAATGCCTTCCGGTTCGTTCCAAAAGCCCGTTTTCCGCCATTTTAGCTCCCTTATCATACCTGCATCAATAACAACCGTAGTTATCCAACTCCAAGCAATATCATGATTAACTGTGATTAATATATGCGTTTTAACACTATAACGGGTCGTTCCTTGAACCACCCGTCACATCCCCACACTTAACCATTGCTTGTCCCAAGCAATCTACCAAAACTCTATTTCTAACAAAAACAATCATTTTAAAGTCAAGTTAGATGTGCAATCCTCGTACTAACCCATCCTCGACACCCCAATCAACACACCCCTCACAATATCTCTCCTCTCGGTATCAAATAAGCTCTAGCAGAGATACGCTAGACACACAAAGGCAAACGGGTAGTTGTACAACCATAAGCTTGTACCTAAATCAATAATCCTCCTAACATGAACATGAATATAAATCAAAGAGACTTGACGGTTGTAACTTGGCTAGGTGTGAAGGTAGGGAATAGGATATATATAAGTAGCGCAAACTTTACCCGGTCTTTTATTTCAACACAAACTCACGCGAACAAGAAACACTACTATATACAAACACAAACATAACTTAACTTGCTCTTCTTTTTTTTTTCTATATTTTTTCTTTTTTCATCATTTTTCTCAATTTCTTCTTCCCTTTTTTTTTTTTTTTTTCAATACATCAAGAAACACAAATACATACACATACGAACACACTAAACTAAAACTTCAACTTGTAATACTAAAAGTAACACACTAACACTCTATTTAAACACATAAGACCGGGTCAAGTTGGGTATTGATTTAGGGAACTAGCTAAAGGGTTAACAATCGATAGGCTTTTAGGCTCAAAGATGGGCAACTAAATGTCCAAACCCCCGCCCCTCTCGCTACCTTGCTCATATTTGTAATGTATGAGGTCCAACCCCCCAAAACCCACACTCGCACTCACATGATGAGGCTACCTAATGCCCTTATCATTTTTACACTCATGTTCAATCAAAGATTCAAGCTGTATTCAAGCACAAGTTCTAGTGCACCCCCACCCGTTGCCACTCTCACAAAAGAAGAATTTATTTATTTACATGTGTGGCTTCAACTCTCACCAAGAAAAAGAAACGGGTATTAAAGGTTGCCGATGTGTCTAATGGGGGTTAAATCAAGGTGTTCCGATTT
Source organism: Ambrosia x helenae (assembly GCA_030844895.1). Classification (NCBI taxonomy): domain Eukaryota; kingdom Viridiplantae; phylum Streptophyta; class Magnoliopsida; order Asterales; family Asteraceae; genus Ambrosia; species Ambrosia x helenae. Next base: position 9,470,290 of record CM061229.1, read on the forward strand.
TTACAACATTGCACTTGACCTCAAAAAATTTTTAAAATCTCCAAAAATTTCCTCCCATCCCCACACTTGGGATGCATTGTCCCAATGCATGGCTTTGGAAAGAAACGCTCGTACACTCAAACCACAAATTTCTTTTTGTATTTTTTCATTTTTTAATTTTTTTTAGATTTTTCATTTTTCTAAAACACACATCCAACTTCCACAACCCAAACTCATCATCAATTTACATGATTCAATACACCACCCTACCACCCAAAACCCAAAGGTAAAAACACAAGCATAAACAAACAGAATATAAAACTATGTACAAAAAGCACGACCTGATCAATAGTAGCGCGGCTGCGGCGGCCCAAACACCGAGGTGAATAAATCATTCCATTCGCCAAAGCCGAATGCTCCATCACTACTTCCTCCTTGATCTGTGGGTTGCTGCTGCTGAGGGTTGACCTATTGGGAATGGTGGACTGGTGGAGTCGGGTAGGAGATGCTTCCATCATATGGCGGTAAAGACCCATAATCCACCGGTGGTGGATTTCCGACTACAGGCCTTCCCGCGTGCCAATCATCATTCATTCTCCTGTTTTGATCATCAATGTACCTGTGATTAATCTCCACTTGCTGAGCGTAAGCATGTCCACGGTTCCATAATTCTTGGCGATCAAAACCTTGTTGCATTCTCCGCTCCATGCTAGCTCCCATCATCGTTTGATGATCAAATAACGTTCGCTCCGACCCTGACCAAGTATCAAACACCGAGGCTGGGGGGCGTTGACTTTCAATCACCTCATTCATCGACCCCCAGAGGCCCAACCATCCATAAATGTCCTCTCGGTAAAATCATAAAATCCTCCCCCATGATATCCGCTCGAACTCCCTTGGCCAATATCCAAATGTCCACCCGCCGGGTTATCTTCATATTCTTCATCATCAGTTGGTGGCGCTTCAGCTCCACTTTCGGGGTCATCCTCCTCACCGGGCAAAAGTACCCGTGCATCTTTCTTCAACATCCTCCACTTTTGACCTCCACTTTTCAATTTATGGTACCTCTCAGATTCAGAATACACCCAACCAGAACCCAATATTGCCAGATCAATAGGTTTAAACTTTTTCCTCTTTCTTCCTTCATCTTCAGCAGTGATTGCACCTTGTTGCTTCAACAATCCAGTAATTATTCGACAGTAAGGAATGATTGTCCTTTCCGGTGAATTTCTACATATCCACACATGATTCAAAACCAAGTACCGAAAAGAGAATTTTGGACCACCGTGCATCAATGCATATAGAATAGGAACCTCAGAAAAACGCACTTGTTCCTTATCAGCGCGTCTCGGTAATATATTCAAGATGGTAAAGTTCAGCAACAGTTTAGGCTCTATCTTCAAATTTCTTCGATATAACGTACCATGATAAGTACCCGGCAAAAATAGATCACTCAACATGTCCATCCAACGAGGATGCTTGTCCGGATTAAGCAACAATTCGTCAATGCTCGGATTCTTATATTCCTTCGCCGGTAAACTGTCAAACTTCGCAAGCCTTCGTAATGTCTCGTAAGACATTTCCACCTCTATTCCATTTACCTCACCAATTAGCTTCATCTTTGAAGGTGAGTCAAATCTCGGACATCGTAGTGTCGCCATCCATTCTTCTACCTCGTCCAAAAATACCCTTCTTTCTTCTTGATCATAACAATAAAGCGCAGCTTCCCATCCTAGCGCTTTAAACCTGTCAAAAACCCCAAATGGCTCGAAATCTTTTCGGCTCACCTCCCTTTCATAGATAAAAGCCCCAGCTCGATCTTTCAAATTTTTGAGTTGATCATGAAATAACGTAGCTTGCCATATCCTTGGTTTTGCATTCAATGGCCCAGTCTTCCATTCCGGCTTCTCAGCCGGGTCTAGCCTTGGAGCCTCCGGTGCTTGAGGTGCTTGAGGTGCTTGCTCCATCTCCACATCAGATTCATTGTTCTGAGGAACATACTTTCTTCTTTTATACTGCTGCGCCGGCTGCTTTCCTTTAGCCTTCGCAGCAGACGAACTTGACCCCGCGGCTTCTCCCGTACGTGCCATTTCCTATACAATGTACAACAACAAACACAAAACAAAACACACCAAACAAAACAAAATAAATCAGTAAAAACAACCAAAATATCCCCACACTTGCTTGTTACTATGGTAGTAGATATTTGTGAAACATACAAGTCTCTTTGGTTTGACAAAATTTGGGCATGACGCCTCTATAACCATAGCATTACCAAAAACTCATATTTTCCATCTCAACACACATCTACTACCACAATATTATCAAACAATCCTATTTACATACTATACCATTAACAAGCAAGTGGGTTCAAACTAGGTAAGAACAAAAACCTAAATATCTTACAATGTAGCATAAAAATTCACAAATAAGATACATACCTAGGAGTAGAAGATGTTAGAACACAAGAAAACAAGAAAAACCCCAAATTATGCGATTTTTAGGGTTTTGATTCGGACCCAAAAACGTGTTTTTCTTGCAATGTACCTCCCACAATCGGAATCCTTATGAAATTTAAGTCAAGATAGACCCAAAAATCATGTGATTTGGTTAAGTATTAAAGGTTTAATGGATGAATTAAGGTTAGGAAGGTGTGGGTGTTCTTGAAGGTTAAAGAAAAGAAAAGAAGAAGAAGAATGAAAAAGTTAGGTGAAAAAGGGAAGTGATGGGCCGGCGGTTTATGTTGCACGAGTTAAAGGAGTTTTTTTTTTTTTTTTTTTTTTATAAAATCGCTGCAGCTCCAGACCCACCGTAGGGGTACGGTTATACCGTTCCCTTACGGTGACCACATGCCCATTTTTTTCACCGTATGGCAGAGGTGAAGCACCGTTGGGATTCCAAGTCCACCGTACCCTTACGGTTGGACCGTAGGGTTACGGTGGGACCTAGGCAAAAAAATTTTTTTTTATATATATATATATATAACTAGTAATTTTACAATCATAAAAATTACCCTACCCCCTCGAAAATCCCATGTTGTCCTCAACATAGTGCTAGAACCGTGTCGCGACCGAAACGTCCCCACACTTGTTTCAAACACGGGCTTCGATCAAAAACAAAAGTATGCAATAAAATAAAATAAAATAAAGTAAAAATCTACTATTTACACTACCAAACCTGGGCCTCTTGATCACGTCTCCTCAACCGGGCTTAGAATGTAGCCCGATTTATCCATCTCCAAGTAGTTGATATCATTGCCCTCCAAATACGGTTTCAAGCGGTGTCCGTTTACCGTTTGTTGCTTGCCAGTAACCTCGTCCAAAATTTCAACATCACCATACTCACCAACCCGGCAAACTATGTAAGGACCCATCCATTTGCTTTTCAACTTCCCCGCGAACATCTTGAGTCTTGAATTGTACAACCAAACCTTTTGACCCACTTCAAAGGTTTTCTTTCTCAACTTGGCATCATGCACTTTCTTGAGTTTATCTTTATAAGCCGATGCACATTCGTATGCCTCATCTCTAATTTCCTCAATCTCACTCAGTTGTAATTTCCTCGTTTTGCCCGCCTCATTATAATCCGCATTCACCGTCGTTACTGCCCAATGCGCTCGATGCGTTAACTCCATCGGTAAATGACAACCCTTTCCATATACCATCCGATAAGGCGTTGTACCAATGGGAGTTTTGTAGGCCGTTCGGTACGCCCACAAAGCATCATCCAATTTCCCCGACCAATCCTTCCTATCAACTCTTACCGTCTTCATTAGAATCTCCTTTATTTGACGGTTGGACACTTCGACTTGTCCACTTGTTTGTGGATGGTACGGTGTAGCAATCCGGTGGTTCACACCATATCTCTTCAATAGCTTCCCGAAAATAAAATTCTTGAAATGTGAACCACCATCGCTTATAATCACTCTAGGCACACCAAACCGGGCAAAAATATTGGATTGAACAAATTTACAAACTACCGAATGGTCATTTGTTCTTGTGGCAACTGCTTCAATCCACTTGGAGACATAATCCACCGCCACTAAAATATACAAAAACCCGTTTGAATTAGGAAACGGCCCCATAAAGTCGATGCCCCAAACATCAAATATTTCTACAACCAAAATCGGTTGCATTGGCATCTCATCCCTTTTTGATATGCTCCCCAACCTTTGACAATTTAAGCAATTTCGGGCGAACTGGCAAGCATCCTTAAAAATTGTAGGCCAATAAAACCCACATGAAAGCACCCGGTAGCCAGTTTTATGCCCACTAAAATGCCCACCACACGCGGAAGAATGAGCATGTGTCAAAATTTCTTTAACTTCCGCCTCGGGGACACATCTTCGAATCACTTGGTCGGGTCCAATCTTGAAAAGATCCGGCTCATCCCAAATATATTGTTTCACTTGGACCATGAATTGTTGTCGTCGTTTCTTGGTCCAATGATCCGGAATAGCACCGGTGCGGCTTGGGTTGATATGGCTAAAAGTTGCTCATCCGGAAATCTTTCATTTATTTCAGTCATATCGTCACTCCCTTCCATCGGAATTCGAGACAAGTGATCCGCTACAACATTCTCGCTTCCTTTTTTATCCCGAATCTCCAAATCAAACTCTTGGAGCAACAAAACCCATCTAATCAATCTTGGTTTGGCGTCTTTCTTCTCCATCAAATATCGAACCGCACTATGGTCCGAATATACCACCACCTTGCTCCCCCAAATATACGAACGAAACTTGTCCAAAGCATACACCACCGCTAATAGTTCTTTTTCGGTTGTGGTGTAATTCAGTTGCGCTTCGGACAAAGTTTTGCTCGCATAGTAAATTACCACCGGCTTCTTGTCAACTCGTTGGCCCAAAACTGCTCCAATTGTAGTGTCACTTGCATCACACATTATTTCGAATGGCTTCGACCAATCCGGTGGTTGCAAAATAGGAGCCTTGACCAAGTGTTCCTTCAAAACAGTGAAAGCTTGCAAACATTCATTAGTAAAATCAAATGGAACATCTTTCAAAAGCAAATTACATAAAGGTTTGGTAATGACACTAAAACCTTTAATAAACCGTCTATAAAAGCCCGCATGTCCCAAAAATGACCTTACCCCTTTCACATTCTTTGGTGGTGGCAATGATGAAATAACCCGGATTTTTGCCTTATCCACCTCTATACCTCTCTCTGAAATCACATGACCCAACACAATTCCCTCTTGCACCATGAAATGGCTTTTCTCCCAACTAAGCACTAAATTTTTCTCAACACATCTTTTTAAAACTTTTTGTAACTCGTTGAGACAAGATTCAAAACTAGTGCCAAATATTGAGAAATCATCCATAAACACTTCAAGCGACTCTCCAACCATGTCCGAGAAAATACTCATCATACATCGTTGAAAAGTTGCCGGAGCGTTACACAATCCAAATGGCATCCGCCTAAAGGCAAAAGTACCATAAGGACAAGTGAAGGTGGTCTTGTGTTGGTCATCCGGGTGAATTGCTATTTGGTTATACCCCGAATACCCATCTAAAAAGCAGTAGTATTTTTGACCCGAAAGTTTTTCAATAATTTGGTCAATAAATGGGAGTGGGAAATGGTCCTTAGAAGTGGCGGCATTCAACTTTCGGTAATCAATGCACACCCGCCACCCGGTGACGGGTCGGGTAGCAATTTGGTCACCACTATCGTCTTTAATTACTTGAATGCCGGACTTCTTAGGGACCACCTGAGTAGGACTTACCCAAGCACTATCCGAAATGGGATAAATAATTCCCGCATCCAACCACTTAATTACCTCTTTCTTTACCACTTCCCTAAGGTTCGGGTTCAACCTCCTTTGCGCTTCTCTCGTAGGCTTTGCATCCTCGATGGTAATGATCTTGTGCATAACAATGGATGGACTAATTCCTTTAAGATCGGCAATCGTCCACCCAATAGCTTCTTTATTCTCCTTCAACACTTCCAACAAAGCTTGCTCTTGAGCCATCTCCAAATTAGAGGCAATAATGACCGGTAATGTATCATTATCCCCTAGAAAAGCATACTTCAAATGGCTTGGCAAGTCCTTCAACTCCAACTTCGGTGGCACTTCTAATGAAGGTTTGGTGCCCGAATCAATCTCCACTGGCAAACTATCAAACTGGTGAGACCATGGTGGTCGACCCTCCTTCACGGCTAGCACATCTTGCTTTTCTTCCTCAATCTCCAAATCCAAAGCATGTACCTGTTCAGAAAAATTACAAGCACACAGTTCCATTCCATCTTGTTCATACTCACTTGGGTTGCATCCTTCAATAACATCTGCCATAAAACATTCTTCAACACCGGAATCATTAGTATTGTTAGTAAAAACATTTAAACGCATTTTCCGGTTTCCAAATGTCATGTCAACCGTGCCAAATCTACAATCAATTACCGCATGTGCGGTATTCAAAAACGGTCGACCCAATATGACATTTTGTTGTTGTTTTGACTCGGCGGATGAGTAGTCCAATACCAAAAAATCAACCGGGTAATAAAATTCATCAATTTTTACAATGACATTTTGAACCATCCCCCGGGGTAACTTATGAGACAAATCGGCTAAAACAACCGTTGTCTCCACCCTAGCTAATGGACCAAAGTCATATTGATCATACAACCCACCCGGTAAAATACTCACCCCGGCTCCAAGATCTAGCAACGCCTTTGCCATTTGAAAATTTCCAACTTGAATGTTTATTAATGGCGTGCCCGGATCTTGGAGCTTAGGAGGAAGCTCCCCGTTCAAAACTGCACTCACTTGACCCGTAACATTTACCCGCTTAGGCATCTTTTTCTTTTGTTGCCTCTTTTGTGTACATAGTTCTTTCAAAAATTTTGCATATGCGGGTACTTGTTTTATTGCATCAAGTAAAGGAAGATTTATTTTTACTTGTTTAAACATGTCCCACATCTCTTCTTTTTGGGGACCTCTTGATGCAATAAAGTTTTTCTTGCCCGGGTCAAGTAGAGCCGATGGAAATGGGACTTGATTCGGCTCATTTTCAACTTTCTCACTCTCACTCACTTCCGATTTTTTAACATTTGTTTCTTTTTGTAAAACCGGTGTACTTTCATCATTGTCACTTTCCTCACCCGTGACATCTTCAACCACCCCCTCGACAAAACTTGGTGACAAGTCTGCCTTAAATTCTTTCCCACTTCTCAAAACACTTACATGATTAACATTAACATTATTACCTCGTGACGAGCCATGTGACGGATTTACCTGCGTATCGCTAGGAAGTTTGCCTTTACCTTTCTTCAACTCCGCCACATCGGTTGCCAATTGACCCATTTGAGTTGTTAATGCTTGAATGCTTTTATCACGAACTTCATCCTTTTGTATTCGTGCTTCATCAAGTTGGTTCCGCCTTTGCATATCTTGTTGCATAGCTTTAAGCATCTCCATGACCTCATTTCCACTTGACGAATCATGACCCGAATTTCGTTGTCCAGTTTGAGCTTGCCCTTGATAGCCACTATTGTATCCGCCTCTATAATTCCCTTGGTTGTATTGTTGACGAGGCACAAAGTTACCTTGAGCAGCTTGAAAATTCGGGTTAGCTTGATTAGAAGCATTCCCATATCTAAAGTTGGGATGATTTCGTAACCCGGGGTGGTAAGTGTTGGAGTTCATGTCATAGTTTCTCCCACCCCCTTGAATAGCATTCACTTCTTCACTCGGTGTTTCTTGCACACCCACTCCACACACCTCCGCCGTGTGGCCTATCTCTTGGCAAGTGCTGCAAACATTATACAATTGGTTAGTATTTTGCACATTACCCTCAACCGCATGTACCTGTGGTCTTTGAATCACATGTCTTGCCCTTCTTGAAGATTGGGCCTTCCTTTTTGAGGTCACCGCCATTTGCTCTAAATATGCCCAATCATCTTGTTCAAAGTTTGTACCAAAAGTACCATTTGTGATGGACATAAGATCCCGTGCATCCTCCGATGTCAAACCTTCATGAAAAGCATTTAACAATTCCCATAGTTGGATACCATGGTGAGGGCAATTTCGTAGCATCATGTTAAACCTCTCAAATGCTTCATGAAACATCTCCCCCGACTGTTGTTGGAAACTCCTCAAGCCTCGTCTCGCATCATTAGTCTTTTGCGAACTATAAAACTCATCTAGAAAGATTTGTTGCATGTCGGCCCATGTGTAAATTGATGCGGATGGTAGAGTGTGAAACCATCTCTTTGCTTTATCTTCCAATGAGAATTGAAAAAGTACCAACTTGACATCATCCGGAGTAAATCCTTGGCCCCCAATAGTGTTGCAAATTGAATCATAAGTTTCCAAATGGAAATAAGGCTCTTCCGTTGCTAGCCCCTTGAATTTTGGTAAACTTTGAAGTGCGGTTGTTCTAACTTCAAAAGTTCTTCCATTTGCATTTTGTGGAATCACTATGGGTGATGGATTATTAGTGATAATAGGCCGAAAATGTGCCTCAATTCCCCGTACAACATCACGGTGGAGTCTTCTAGGTGCTCCCAATGGCGCTCTTGGTTGACCCATTTGCCCTTGCATTGCACCTTGTGGTGCAAATTGTTGATGTTGATTCGGATGCATCGGTTGTTGTTGGTGATTTGGCCTTTGATGTTGAGCTTGCATATTTGGAGGCCGCATTTGATTTAATGGCGTGGGATGCTGAAACTGCAATCCTTGTGGTCTAACATGTTGCACACCAACCGGTAGTCTTGACGGGTCTTGATATTGTAAAAGTGGTTGACTTGTTTGACCCGTTTGAGCTTGCGAATCCACATATGCACCTTGTCCTCCATAGTAATAACCCTCTTCATTGTACCCACTACGCTCTTCATCGTCATACCCCTCGTCATACACATCTCTTTGAAATCTTGAATTTAGACCACCTTGAAAAGATGAATGGTAAAAACCCGATTGGTTAGGTGGTTGATAAGAAGATGTGGTGTGGACAATTGTTGAACCTTGTCCTTGTGGGTGGGGAATGGTAGAAGATGATTGACCCGTAGTTGGAAAAAAATGGGAAAATGGTGGAATGGTACATGATGGATTAAAGTTAAGGTTTGGATCAAATTGGGTGGAACTTGGTTGGGTGGTATGGCTTGGTGTTTCAGGATTGGTGGACAAGTTAGGTAATGTGGTGTTGGGTGAAATGTGTGAAGAAGTAGGCATGAATGGTGAGGTCGTTTGACCCGTTGTTGGTATGTGAGGGTCTTGCATTATGTTTCTTGGGGTGAACGGTGAAGTAGGTGAATCGATGACTTTGTTTCTTCGAATTAAAACTCGGTTCTTTCTCAAGGTTCTTTCAATCTCCGGATCAAACAAAAGTGGTGATGACTCGTGAGAGCCCCTAGTATGCATACACTTGATGTACCTGCACACTAAACACAACCAGTGTAAACCCGAAAATAACAAAACAAAACTAAAAGCTTAACACACGTTGCGCACAACTCCCCGGCAACGGCGCCAAAATTTGACGTGCTTGTCGTGGTACACGTAAAATTTCCCAATTACAACTATTGAATAGTGGCAAGAAGGTATCGAACACAGGGAGTTTGTGGAAAATGTGTAATTTCTAGCTTTGTTAATTAACTAAAATTAAACTACTCAACAAAAAGTAAATGATTATGATTTTTGATTGTTTGGTTTAAACTAAAATAACAACTAATTATCAATTCAAACTTAAAAGTGTTTCTTCAAATTATGAGATAATGACCATTCAAGGATCCGGTTTCTCTAAACACATGTGTGAATTTCAACTAGGAAGAGTTACATAGACATAACTCATGTGAAAACAATTGTTGTGGTAAAAGGGAACAAAGTACTCGGGTTATATTAACGCGAGGTTGTTTCCCGATGACCAATTAATCAATTACCAACCCCAATCCTTCCCGTGATATCTCGATTGTTAGCAACACCAAGAACGAACGATAAAGACTAAAAATTGGTAAAACAATCAACACACTACAATCAATTGTTCAAACATCATAATAATCAAGCAAGAGTACTAAATTATCATCCTAGAAATGTAAGGAAAACACACACAAGGGTTGTAGAGAAACCTTCACCATGAATGATCACCAATTGTTTAGCCTCGCATGACTTGGTGAATCATTAACACAAACATAATATTGTTTACATGGATCAAAGACAAAAACTAATGTTTAGCAATGTTCTCCAAAGGTCTCTTGCAGCCAAAAATCGCCCCCAAGCAGTTAGAAACGTTTAGAATTGAAGTGCTACTCATAAGTCTCCATCAAAGTGCTCTTAAATGCATAAGTTACAAAATTCATCAGGGCCACCGTAACCCTACGGCATGGCCGTAGGGGTACGGCCAAGGTTAAAGAGCATACGGCCAGTCAGGCCTGCCCTACGGTCAAAAATGGATGCTGAGGCCACCGTAGGCCTACGCCCATACCGTAGGGGTACGGTGGGCCTGGGCCTAAATTCCACTTTTCCTTGTTTTGTTCCATCTTGTTCCAATGCCTTCCGGTTCGTTCCAAAAGCCCGTTTTCCGCCATTTTAGCTCCCTTATCATACCTGCATCAATAACAACCGTAGTTATCCAACTCCAAGCAATATCATGATTAACTGTGATTAATATATGCGTTTTAACACTATAACAGGTGGTTCCTTGAACCACCCGTCAGTTTTACAATTACACTTAATGTTAAGTTATTATTGGGTTGACTAGGCCAATAACTATAAATATAATTGTATATATGCGTATATTGAGATAAACCCAATAGAGTGGCTTGTATAAACCTATAAATATAATTGTAATTAATGTGTATATATATAATTATATGTATAATAAATTAATAAAAATTATATCGAGCCGAACTGAGCCGAGCGGACCTTTGCTCGTGCTTGGCTCGTTTACAAACCGAACCGAGCCGATTAGATCGTTTACAACCGAGCGAAAAATCAACCGAGCAAATTCCGAACGAGCGGCGAGCGATCGGCGAGCGCCGAGCATTTTGAACAGCCCTAGTTATCAGTAACCGTACTTTAATGTTTACAAGAAGGCATTATGCCATGTTTCTAATGAAGGCATTATGCCACGTTTCTAATGAAATCAATTTCTATTATCTGTATCTGAATGTAGCAAAGTAGTTAAAAGTGAGCGCTTGCGTGACAAGATACAAGCGTCACAAGAAAAATCGCTTGTATGAAAACATACAAGCAAACAAAAATAAAGCTTGTATGAAAAGATACAAGCAAAAGTAAAGCTTATATGGTAAGATATAACCAAATAAAAATAAAGCTTGCGCAAGATACAAGCAAACAAAAATAAAGCTTATATGAAAAGATACAAGCAAATAACAGTAAAGCTTGTATGGATAGATGCAAGGACAACAAAAACTTGTATGACAAAGATATAAGTACATCCAAAAAAATAAGTTTGTATGGAAGATACAATCGCGACAAAATAAACTGAAAGGATTCAAAACCCGTCCCCCTTTTCATTGACTTTGAATGGTTTAAATAATACAAGTTATCTCCTTAATTTTGGCAAGAGATAATCATCATCAATACAAATTATAACAAATTATAATCATACTATATTTAGATTCTATTACACCCCCGCAGTCGAAGCGGGAGGAGATCGGATGCTGAGACTGGATCTGAAGTCTTCAAATAAAATCCGCGGTAACCCCTTTGTGAAAATATCGGCGATTTGATATCTTGATGGAACGTGCAGAATTCTAACATGACCTCGTTGAACTTGTTCCCGAACGAAATGAATATCCAGTTCGATGTGTTTAGTGCGTTGATGTTGAACCGGATTCCCTGACAAGTAAATAGCACTCACATTATCACAATATACCATCGTAGCTTTTGAAACAGGGACGGCGAGTTCAAGCAAGAGGTTTCGTAGCTAACAAATTATAATCAATCTAAATATAGTATGATTATATTATAAACGCTTGCGTAAGACACAAGCGCGACGTAAACACAATGTAAAGTTTGTATGGCAAGATACAAACACAAACAAAAACAAAACCTGTATGGCAATATACAGGAAAAACTGAGAACTCAAGAATGCACTTAAATGTTGATCTTGAGGCATCCTCCAATTAGTGATGGTCAGCAAACGTGCAAACAAGGTTTGCACAATGTAAACCATCCATTCAAACCTAAATCTTCTTTTAGCACAAGGCGTGCAACCTGAACCAGCTCGCAAACGTAGGTACAGTTTCAAACTCTCACCTGCAGAAAGATGTAAACAAACAAAAGACCAAATAAAACTACGGGTATGCGCATGCCATGAGAAACCAAACCGCATGTGGAAATGCAATAAAACCGACTCGCTCGCACAAGAGTTAACAATAAAAAGCGAAATGCAAAACAAACCCGCAACAAGCATGCATAGACAATCCTAACCTAGCGAAACTAGTTTAGCATGGCTAACAGGCCATAAAAATGTGCAAGACCAGAACAAATATAAGGCAGAAGACATCAAATAATTACAACAAAAAAAAGTCAATGTTTTGAATATTACAAGCAACGGCGGCACTAGGGGTGTACAAAAAGCTCACAACTCGTGGCTCGCTCAAAACTCGCTCGAAAAAAGCTCGGCTCGAAAAAATCTCGAAAAAAACAAGCCAGCTCGGCTCGAATGTAAACGAGCTTGAGCTCGAGCTAGGCCTGTCTCGGCTCGTGAGCTGGCTCGACTTTTTTTATTTATATGTATTAATTTTATTTTTTAAATGTTTAAATTAAAAAATATGTGAGAGGAGGTTGAAATGTTAATATTTTAAGTTTAGTTAATTAATAAAATATGAAAATTAATAGAAAATAAACAAAAATTATACATATAATACTTTTAATATGCCTTGCATTCTTTAAAATATAGAAAAATAAAAAAATTTACATGTATATTTGTAATTTTATTATTATTTTTTTTTGTTTTTTTATTTTATAAATATTTGTAAAAAATAATAAAAAATAAATGACCTGGCTCAAGCTCGGCTCGAACACTTACGAGCCGAGTTGGCTCGTTTAAGTTCGAGCTCGAGCTCGAGCTTAGCCTGGCTCGGCTCGGCTCGTGTACAGCCCTAAGCAGCACACAAGCCGGAATGCAACAACCAACTAAGCCCTGTTTACAACGTGCTTGCTTGATCCAGCATCCGCATCTAGGTTGTTGGTGTTGGGACCTTTCCTCGGTACCTTATACAACCCGACCTTCTCGAAAGTGGTCCGCAGTTTGGCAATAGAAGGCTCTCCGACTTGACTGGCGATCAAATTCACCAGAGGATGCTTTAGTTTGTCATAATGAGTGGATTTTTTTCTTGAACTCGGCATCGCAGTCAACCACATACAAGGGGTAATCTTCCACAAGTGTTTAGGCAAGTGCATCCTCGTGCCCCACCAAATAACCAGCCCTACGCCCGGCCAACTTCGCGACAGCTAAAAGCTCACTAACGAGTTTCGCAGTTGCTGGCCGCTTTTCACCTGGAATACCACCTAAAACAAAGCAAGGGTAAAATAAGACAACAGGGAACATAAGCCCAATGGAAAATAAAGGAAGGCGATAAAGCACACCCACGGGGACACCTAGCCCAAGTAGCCAGTCTTAGTACGCGTCCAAATCCATCACTTGAGCCTCGAGGGCTGTGACAACCTGCACTCTTCACTTTTCATAAATGTGCATAAATGGTCCCTCAACTATTTCAAAATTTTTATTTTTAACCCTCCTATTTTAATAGGACCAAAATTCAGAATTTAATAAAACTTATAATTTTCATAAGTAAAAGTATGCACGTTTTATACTCACATATACACCCGAGCACGTATGTTTCAGACCTTGATACTCAAAACCCCTTAATTTTCGGTCCTAAAACAACTTAGAAACCGAAGGAAACAAGTCCAGAACTTAAAATTGATTAAATTAGAAAATTTGATTTTTTTAGTTCTCGCGGTCCGCGAAGACAGTCAAACAGTCAAAGTCCCAGTCAAAGTCCTAGTCAAAGTCCCAGTCAAAGTCCTAGTCAAAGTCTTAGTCAAACAGTCAAAGTCCTAGTCAAATAGTCAATTCATCATAAAACCTTACTTTATGGTGTTGACCAATTTTAATGGCTAATTGAATCCAAAACTAGTATAAAAACCCACCTATGGCCCATTACACTCGGCACCTCAAAATCGATTGTTTCAATCCGATTAAACTTTCCCTCATACATTTTTTCTATAGTATATTACTTCTACAATTGAAGCTTTGATTATAAACTCTTGTAATTGGCGAATTAGAAGCTTGATATTCTTTCTTTTTCGGTTTTTATTTCTTCAAATTGGACTAGCTACGTTGTTGAGTCTTTGGGATTCGCCTCACATACATTCACAACGCTTAGAGGATAATTCAACTTAGCGAATGTGAATATATCTTTCCCCTTTTTCATGTTTACACTTTTGGGGTGACTCATGTACGCTTATTACTTCACTCACTTAATCATGCTTTAGTCTATATTCACAATCGCAATTCTTGTATGTGTTTTACTTGTTGATCGTTGATAATGTGTACTTATGACCTTAATCATTAACCCGGTGTGGGCCTAGCATAACAATAAATAGTACTTGACTATTTTTATGTGTAAACTACTTGCTTTGTCGCATACTATATATAATCATACTATTGGGCGACTGCTATACATATATACTAGATATCCCATTATTCTTAGATATCATTTCTACTCTAAGGCTTGATTTTAGGTGACATTTGTACATAGCTTGAACACTAAATTGTAGACAGTATAACACGTGAATTGTGAAACTCTTTTCCTACTATATTTATTCAAACAGGGTATGCTTACCAATACATTTTGTATTGACAAAATTATTTTCGTACATGTTTCAGGTTATTATGAGATCACTGTTAAACTTTTGGAACTTAGACTTAGACTTGAGATTTACTAAATTTAATTTTAGATTGTTAGTTCTTAAACGTTGTATTCTTGTAATTTCATTTCAATGTAAAAAATTACTTAGTCAATGTATCAATATTTACATTTCTAGTCCATGAGCTATTGAACAATCGTTACCTCGTGACACCTCGATGTTTCCGCCATCGGTTGGGGTGTTACAAGGGCGTCCAGTTCGTCGATCACCTTAAAAAGCGAAGCGTCAAGCTCGGAAAACTTTTCATTTACAGATAAAAGCTCTGAATCCTTCTTATTGAGAGACCCCACAAGCTCCGGAATCTGGGCGCGCTCACCCTCAAAAGCCAAACAACCCTCCTCATCCAGCTGTCACTGAGCGTCAACCTCACGCTGCAGTGACTTGCGGGCCTTCTCCCATTCAGCCTCGTGGGACCTTAGCTGCTCCTCAGCCGCAGCTCTGATATCGGCCACCCGACCTCCTTTCCTTCTCAAACTTCTTCTTCATTTGCTCCAACTGTTGCCTCTCTGCAGCAAGCTCCACCTTCGCCTCTTGAAAGCCAACCCATTCCCGCACAATCGCAGACGTAGTAGAGATGACATTAACTGGACCACGCGGTAATATGTTCCGTCAAAAGATCCATGCGTGGGCGGGACTCCTGAAATGCCATCTCTGCGAGAGGAACGACGCCGACAAGAAAGTCACTACACACAACAGATCCCGTAAACCGAATCCCCTCAGTTAAATCCCAATTCTGGATATGGCGTTGGGTGGGGTCGATCGGAGTGTCGCCGTCTGCGGCAAAAGCCCCTCCACCCAAAGATGACCCCGGGGCAACAGTGGGAAACACAATATTCTGCGCAGGAGCCTTAATCTCCTGTGCACGAGACCTTTGGCGTGACCGGATGAGGGAGGGGTGACAGTTGTGCCTTCCTATAAGGTCATCAACATAGTGTACACCGGTGATTTGCTTGACGAACCATGGATTCTGGGGAGTCAGAAACTCGTTACTTGGAAACTCGTAGGTCATCAACTCTTTGTTACTTGGAAACTCGTTGCATGTCCTTAGCAAAGTTCGGTCAGAAACTTTTCTGAAGTAGGGGAGACTGCTATATCAGCGTCCTGTCCTCACCAGTGACATACTCCCCCAAACCTTGTAAACCCTCAACTTCCTAGCCTCGGGTCAAATGTCAAAGATTTTAAACCTTTCGCTTTAAATAACTACTTTAAACTTTGTCAAATTTATGACTGGTGTATTCTTTAAAACTTACTTGCCCTTTTCAAACTCTTTTGTTTAATGGAAACTTTCACTTGAAAGTAATTTCGTGACGGAAATTTCTAAAGTAGGGGAGACAGTGACAGCCTGCACCCTTCATTTTTCATAAATGTGCATAATTGGTCCCTCAACTATCTCAAAATTTTCATTTTAATCCTCGTATTTAATAGGATCAAAAGTCACAATTTAATAAAACTTAAAATTTTTATAAGTAAAAGTATGTACGTTTTATACTCACATCTACACCCGAGCACGTATGTTTCAGACCTTGATATTCAAAACCCTTAATTTTCAGACCTAAAACAACTTAGAACCCGAAGGAAACAAGTTCGGAACTTAAAATTTATTAAATTGGAAAAATTGATTTTTTTAGCTCTCGCGGCCGCGGAAGGAATAGTAAACCTCTTCGCGGTACGCGAAGAAATACAGTCAAAGTCCCAGTCAAACATGTCACTTTTAGTCCATGGTCAAATGTGGCCTTTAATTCGAGTCAAAACTCATCTTTATGATGAAGACTAAAGACCACAAGTCTCACTAATGGTCAATTCTCCATTTAATGGCTTTTATGTCAATAATTCATCACAAACTAGTATAAAAACCCACTTATGTGACCCATTATCATTGTACCTCTAAATCGATCATTCTACTTCGATTAAACACTACCACAACCTCTCCCATATTAGTCTATCACCTCTTCACAAGAAACCCCAACTTCTATCTCATATCCAAGACGAATTGGAAGCTTATTTTCTTGATATTTTTCGGTTTTTATTTCATCATTTTGGGATATCAAATCCGCTAGTTTTTTCTATTTCCTTTTGCATTTTGATTCATTATTACCAGTAGAACAATAGCCCTCTACTGGTCATATCGATTATAATCTCTATGGGCTTTAATTGAATTCTAAGGTGTTAAGATGTATTTGGGTATTTTTTAATTAAAAACACTTGTAAAATTTAAAATTTCATAACTCGTTAGTTATTGATCCAAAAATCATGAAATTTAGTATGGTGGCTTATATATTCATTTAGAAATTTTTGAATCAGTTTTGGGATTTTTAGCCACTGATTAATATTTTTAATTAATTTATGATGATTTAATCTTAGTTAATTCATATTAAATTATTGGTAGCACTTTTGGCTATGAAAATTTGTAGAAAAATGTTTCATTAAGCTAAGATAATTATCATGACATTTTCCACCAATTTTGACACGGATTCCTATGTTGTTTCGTTTTTATTTATTAAATAGATTTTATACAAATAATATTTATACTAAATTTGTTTTAATCTCAAAAATCCTATGAAATTTATTTTGAGGGTTCTAAGTCAGTAGGATTGAGATTTCACAAAATATTTTATTTTAAAAAAGTGATTTATATTTATTTATGAATTATGTCATTTTTAATCATGATTAATTCATATAAAATTGTAAATAAATAATTTTAACATCAAAACTGGTGGAAGTGTATATAAATATGTTAGGATAATTATCATATCAAATTACTTTTGTCTTAAAACATTTTTGTATTTTAACTAGACTTTATTTGTTGATTTAAATTTATACAATTAAGATTCTTAAATTTATTTTATATATTTTATGAATAAAATATATTTTTCCAACCTTAGAAAATATTTGTGATCGAGGAACTAAACTCATGATATTATTTTCATAAGACGTGGTAGCAACCTTAGTAGTTTGTATTTTTTTTCGCCATTATTATTATGTAACAACCCGGCACCGACCCCAAAATTTTTCGAGTAATAATATTATTAATTATATAAAATTGCATTGACCATAACCAATAATGAGCGAGCCAAAACCAATATTATTATCGTGTAATAAAAGCGAGCCAAAACCAATAATGAGCGAGCCGGTTAGGTGCGAAACTGAAATCGAACCGAATAATATAATCAATATTATTATAACACGCGTTCGTGACCGAGCTGATACGTGAAACGAACCCGTACCCAAACCCGCTCCCAATGGTGGTGATTAGTCACCATGGGACACATGGCATGATTACCATGTTCCCCATGGCACTCTTATGTTACAACACACATACACACTTATTATTATAAAAACACTATACACACATAATACACATACTCACATATCTGATAAAGAGAAAGAGAGAGAAAGTGAGAAAGAACTAGAGAGAGAAAGGAGGAGTCGGAGCTCCTCGCCGCCGCCTCCGGCGGTTCTCCGGCGACCAACCCCCACAACCAATACTATCATCTCTACAACCCCTTCTGATTATTATTTAGAGAGAGAGTAGAGCCGAAGAGAGAGAGAGAGAGACTAAGAAAGAGAACGAGGAGCTGGAGGGGCTCCTGCCACCGCCTCCGGCGGCGCTCCGGCGTACTACCCAACCACCACATCGCCACCTACCCTAATATTACAGAGGGAGAGACAAAGATCGAGTTGAGGAGAAAGAGCTCAGAGGAGAGGAACGAAACGCGGAGAGAGGAAGAATGAAGGAAGACAGCAGCGGCAGCCGCCCCTTTTACAACCCAAGGTATATACTATCATATTCTCTCTCCTCGATTTCAGATCTGAAGATAGATGGTTAAAGGGTGGTGGTTATTGTCATGTACAAGGTGATGGTGGTGATTTGTGGTCTTGATGATGATGGTTATAATACTCGACAGACAGAGGACAGCTGTGAAGGTGCTCGTCGATGGTCAGGGGCTCGGGACATGACCAGTAGTGGTGACGGTGGGGACTCGGTGGTGATAATGGATATTGGAGGTGTGCAGGGCAACGGTGGTGGTGCTGTGTTGTTAAGGGTACGGGTCAGGTACAGAGACGAGCTAAGGAATAGGTCAACCAAGGTCAACGGGGGTCAACAGTTGGTCAACCAAAGTCAACGGGTCAACCCAGTCAACGAGTCAGTCAACTGGGTCAAACCCGAGCCAAAGTTGAGCGATAGGTATAACCAAACTCGACAAATTAGACTATTATATTTATATATTTATTTATTTATTTATACATATAACGCGTGTGGGACTTTGACGAGCAATATGACAAACCGAACGTAGAAGCGAACTAAAACCAAAACATAAGATAATTAGTATTGTATAAACCTTAACTTGGATATTTGGACATGAATTATATAAGAAGCGACATATGGTAAGTTATAATATGTGAGCTTGACATTTGGACGTGGACATAAGAATAATAGGATATAATAATATAAACTCGGATGTATGGATTAGTCGCCTAGATCTTAGATAGCATGGAGCTTGGAACCTTCGGACACTTTGAACTAACTACGTCGCTTGGACATAAAACTAATAACTCGGACATTAAGTTCATGAACACTTTGTACACTTAGACATGGATTGGGACATAAGGCTTGAAGCAAAAGAAACTATATATAGTTATTAGATAATATGGATACGATTAGAGATGAACCATTAGACTCGAATTATTGGATATTGGGACTAAGATGCGGACGTGACTAGAACCTTATATTTGACACTTGAGACATGGGACATTGGTGACTAAAACTCGGACATAATAGGACCAATAAATATACAACAAGTTATGAAATATATATATTAAAGCGGATCTAGTAATGATACTTAGACTTGACAACCATGATTGGAATGATATATAGAACCATTGACACAAGTGAATATATATTAAACCTTGGATGACTAGAACCAAATAGTATATTAATGAACCATACGCTCGTGCTCGTCCCCACGTGTAACCATTACGAATAAAACCAAGACTAATAATGTGTTCGATTTAGGACTCGACCAGGAGTATAGCCGTACGAGATGTCAGACGCTGTGGTTACTATAAGCTATTCGTATGCATTGCTTCCAGGTGAGTCCTGTGTACCTTCCCCACTTTTCGTGTTTTACTGTTTTGGGGTGAATGCATGCTTCCTTTTGATAAACTGTTTGATGTGACAAGATAGTAGCTGCCGAATAACCATACCGACACTCATTAACCCAGGGGATTTGGCCACTTAATATGTGGGTAGCGCTACTTGGGGAAACCCCACACACAGTGGATCCGGAAGCCCGGAAAACCCTCCACTGAGGCCTGTGGGCCGTTGTGACATGTATTTTGCCAGGAGAATCTATAATGGCAGTAGATAGATTCTGTGTTAGGTTTGAGGTGTCGCTTGTACATCACCTTGTGTTGAACCGTGTAAACTTTATGAACCTACTTTTGAAAGGATAACCTTGTTAAAAACCATTTTAACTAACGCACGGACTCACCAACATTATTGTTGACCCAAAACCATTTTAAGCATGTGTTCAGGTACCTGTCTGAGTTAGAAGGATGGAGCAGCTACGACTCGGAGTATCCCTGGCGG
Source organism: Ambrosia x helenae (assembly GCA_030844895.1). Lineage (NCBI taxonomy): Eukaryota > Viridiplantae > Streptophyta > Magnoliopsida > Asterales > Asteraceae > Ambrosia > Ambrosia x helenae. The sequence goes on from CM061229.1 coordinate 9,490,766, forward strand.
ACGAATCAGAAGTCAAGCGAGAACCTTAGATATTACCCGAACTATTTGTATTAGAGAATGTACAGTATTTAGAAATGTAAACAATTATTTATAAAATATAGTAATATATATATATATATATATATATTGTTTCCGCTGTTTGCTTGCATTGCGTGATGTTTTTGGTAACCATCTGTATTCCGACCGGGCCCACCTGGGTCGGGTTGTGACATATTATTACTTAAAAATCCCAAATATAGTCGTAACATCCTAAGTGCCTTAGAATAAGAACCCTAGAATTTATTAAGCTTATATACTTATTTTGGGATACTCAAAACATTAGGTTGAGTCTTTGGTTTGCTCGCATTTTCACGCTCGCATTTTCACGCTCGCTTAGTCATCTAGTTATTTGACGAAAGTGAGTGTATTTTTCCCTTTTTTTATTTTACTGTTTGGGGCTACTCATGTAACATCTGGCCTCTCTCACCACCAATATTGTCCGCTTTGCCCCGATGGATTGCCCATCCAGAGTTCACGGATTTGTTTTTGGTCGCCCCGGTGGAGACTTCCCAGGAGGTCACCCATCCTATTACTACTCCCACCTGAGCACGCTTAACTGTGGAGTTCTCCTCTCATCCACTAGCATTAAGCCCAAAACGCGTTTGGTGATTTAAGAGGCAAGACATTACTTATGAACTAATGATCTCTCCTGGCCCCGGCCGATGTGGGATTTTCCTAGGGTGTCATACAAAGGTCCATGTTAATCTTCTCAGAAATCAGTACTGTTACAATCACCCCCCCCCCTTAGGGACTCATCATCCTCGATGAGGTTTGCCCCACCATCCCGAACGGCACAGGAGTGGCTCTGATACCATTTGTAACATCCGGCCTCTCTCACCACCAATATTGTCCGCTTTTCCCCGATGGGTTGCCCATCCAGAGCTCATGGATTTGTTTTTGGTCGCCCCGGTGGAGACTTCCCAGGAGGTCACCCATCCTGATACTACTCCCACCTGAGCACGCTTAACTGTGGAGTTCTCCTCTCATCCACTAGCATTAAGCCCAAAACGCGTTTGGTGATTTAAGAGGCAAGACATTACTTATGAACTAATGATCTCTCTTGGCCACGGCTGATGTGGGATTTTCCTAGGGTGTCATACAAAGGTCCATGTTAATCTTCTCAGAAATCAATACTGTTACAACTCATGTACCTTATCTCAAATTACTATTTCTTTCACTAAGTGAAATTCTCACGTGTGTTTGTTTTGTGTTACTTTGTGTATCTATGACTTGTCAAAATCATTAACCGTTGCGGCCTAGCATTTCAATGGATAGTACTATGATATATACCCCTTGTGACTCTGTTGTGAGACCTTGGCCATTGCTATGTGTTTCATTACTACTGTCAATAGCGCATACTATATATATAAATTTCATTTCACTTTCATAGGGTTGATTTTGACCCGGATACTACTTATTACATAATTGCAAACGGCATACAACACATGAATTGCTAAACACTTTTATTACTATATATTTATTCAAATCAAGGTATGCTCACCAATACATTATATGTGTTGACAAAATTAATTTGTACATGTTTCAGGTTATTTTGAGATGTTTCTTTTAAGCTTTTGGATTTGTATTTAGGCTTGTCTTCATTGTATTTCAGTTTGACTTGACACTTTATAATCATTGTATCTTTATAATTCATTTCAATGTAATAAACTATTTATTAAATATATCAATATTTACACTTTAGTACCATGAGCTATTGAATAATCGTCACTACGTGACACCTCGATGTTTCCGCCATCGGTTGGGGTGTTACAAAGCATCACCTTCATATGGGCAAGGGTTAGGCTCCACAAAACCCTCCAAGTGGTGAGCATCACCTTCATCATCATCATCACCACCCTCGTCCTCATCCTCAACATTGACAATACCAGAAGGACCTAAAACCAAAGGCACGAAACTCGACACTAAACGCGGTAAATACAATCATGGAAACAATAAACCACTAACCAGAAGTAGGCAGCGGGGGGCGCATACTTTGTGAACAGCCTCCGGCCGCAAAACAGGATTCACAAATAAGTCAGTAGTTTCATCCAAAATAAACTGCTGACCCTCAGCCACAGACTCAAAATGCCACTCCAGGCCAGGCCCATGCAACACAACCAAATAAATGTTGCACAATGCGCAAAAGCAAAACATGTAAATTAAGCAAGATGAAAACGAGGATCATCAAACACCCCATGTGCATAACAAGACTTACCAACGTCGCCATCACACAACACAAGGTTCTCCCTCTCCTCTTCATTCTCATAATGTTGGCTCATTTTGGCGGCTACTAAAGCAATCTCGTCAATAGGGACCATCTTGGCGGGATGAGATACAAGAGTGTTGTACCACGCCTGTCCCTCATAAGTTATACAGGTAGTCGTCGCAACCTCCCGCCAACCTTCCGCGCGAACATCTTCCTAGGGATAACCTCCCTCCGTGACCTAAATGAACATGTTTTTCCAGTCATAATAAATTTTGGGAGTGAGGATGAAGTTGAATAACGGCCCAAACGACAGCAGAAGGAAAACCAACTATTCGCAATCTTCAACACATAAAAACACATTAAACCGCTCAATGGTCGGTTCAATCCCTGGCGCCTTACAACAAAACTCAAATCCACATATCTTGTTCATACCCCCGATGCACCTGGATGACATGCAGGTAATAATGATATATTGAGAACCACTTTAAAGAAGGTTGTAATAGGAAGGCGGAGGTTTGCATATGGTAATGTACGCTTGGTACAAGCATATCTAAACCGCGGAAGGCTTCGTAATAACCTCCCTATGGCCGGGTATCGCGGGCTCATGCGCGACCAAGATGCCGTAATGATTGCAGAATTGACTGAGCTCGGCATCTATCCATTCTGTGGTGACCTCACTGGCAAGAGGGGCATTGCTCTTTTCCTTAATTTCATTCTTTTTGCCTTTTTACTTCTTACCGGTGAAATCCGAAGAAGAGGCCATTAAAGTGCAACATGCGGGAAACCATTTATCTTTGGAAAACTGAAAGATCAAGCAAAAAGGAAGTGAGCTGGAGAGAAGTCAAGATGAAAATTAAAGGCTCTTCTACCTTATATAGGGAGGGTAATCAATGCCCCTCGAAACCCGGGTACGAGGGGCTGCACGCCCAGATAATAATGAGGTGCCACGTGGAAGAGAGATAAAATCGTACCGCCTACTCTGAAAAAAGTATCTGACAAGAATGTTTCAACTGCTTAAAACGTCACTTCACAATCATGACAAAGAAAAAGTGGCACGCATTTATTGTCGACAACTGCATCAGCCGCTATCTGCTCAAACAACCAAAAAAGACACTACAAGAAGTCTATCGCCCACCGCGCAAGAACAGAGGACAATAGAATGGGGGGACTTGAAGAGATATGTGTATGTACGTGCGTGCGCAACTCCCACATAGGGACTTATGCACAGAAAAACATGGAGGGAACACCCAATGGAACCTTCTGAAAGGCCTCGCGCGACACCTAGTACGAAAAAAAAACGCGTGGAGAGGATGAAAAGGACATCTGGCCAATCACAGGCATTCATTCCTTGCTCCATGATCTCCTGCCATCAGCAAGGATATGAAGGACAAGTGGGAGCATGTCCGACCAATCAGAGAAGAACAATCGGAATTCCTCAACAGCCTTGTCTGTGGGACCCTCATGAATGAGTTGTCAATCACCACCAAGACTTAGAGCCGACCCATGCACACTATAAATATTAAATACTCCTTCATTCCATGGAGAAGGGGTCGGCTTCTCGCATAGTAAATACACACACTGCACTAATCTAGGTTTTGTTAGAAAGATTGATTGAAATATTCTCCTTGTAATTTTCATTAACAGTCCTTGTAATTGAGCAAACATATATCAATATGATATCCTCGTATTTATTCATTCCTTTTTATTCTCATTACTAGCTATTGAGTGTTATTGGGTCAGTGTTTCTTCAATGACAAAGTAATAAGTTATAAGGAGGTGGAAATAAGGAGAGCCAAACATGCTCTTAATACAAGTTATTTTATTATTTTAAAGTGTTGTTTTAGTAAACCATATATAATACAACATTGTTTATAAAACTACAACATTGTTTATAAAACTACAAAATGTGAATCAAAGCAGAGTCTCTACAACTTAGACCACTTGACCCACCAATAACCATAACTCATTGGTGTGTGAATCTTTTTCCTACAATAAAAAGGGGGAAATAAGGGTCTAAATGGTTAACCTTTAAGTGCGCATGAAAATGGGTCAGGTAGGTTCATCCAGCCTGTTAACACTTTTTTGATTTTTTTTTCCTTCACTAAATATTAAAGTAATTAATACACCTGCAACTTTTGACTATTATTGAGGTTGCAAAATGGGGCTAATCAAAACATGGTAAGTAAGTAACTTACATCCACCTATTGGCACATTTCACATGATACATACCTATACGCTTTTGACAAAACAAACCTGTTTAATGCATTTGTTTGTACTGCAATTTTTTTGTTAGTTGTTTGGAATTACATTTAAAACAACCCAAAAACAATTCAGCTTTAGATGTTATATATTACATGTATTACCAAATTAATTTAATAACCCAAATACGTGAAAGTATTCCCGTTATAACGCGTGGGCATTACTACTAGTTCAAACATTAAACTAATATCTTTTATATTTCTTATCTGTATTCGGCTGAAAATCAGGAATGCTGGGTTGTAAAGTTTTGGTCTTTAATATTGTGGAATGGATATTGGGCTAAAGAAAGAAGTTGGGCTCAGAAAAGAACATGTAGGCTTAGGAATAGGCTGTTTCTTTCAGAAGAATCACGGGATAGACAAATCTAATATGAAGTGACAAAATGTTTGTACCATAATAGGAATAGGTCGTTTCTTTTAGAAGATTTTTTTATTTTTTTTTATTTTTTTTATAAAGGATCAACACTCGATAACTTATAAAAACCTAATTTTTATTCTACGTGTGCACCTCTTGCTCGAGTGAAGTCTCTGTACGACTTTGTCACTTCCTCAAGACACTATAAAGCTACAATGTGAAACTGGGAAAATAATAACCAAAAATTGATATAAAATCATGTCTTGATGATGGCGATTCTGATGTGTAAAGTGAGCATATGGGAAAGAATGACATACTTTTTCAATCTATATTATGGATCTACAATCGATCACCTTGAGTGACACCGAATAAAAGAATCAATAGGTAAGCAGTAAAGATCCAATTTTGAAGATAAATAAAAATGATCCAACTGCTATCGACTAAAAAGATTGTAGGATGGTAACTTTTCATGTCTCCCGACTATTCTCTCTACTCATAGATAATTTAACTATTTATTTCAATAATCACCAGATGTCAGTTGATTTCAAAATACATACATTAAAAATGATCTAAAAGGCATGCATGGTTGGGTGATTAATTATCACTTATCATATTTACCTGATGTCTAAGAATCATAGACTACATCTAACCAACTTAGTAACTTTTGTTATCAATGTTCCTAACAACACCTATCAAAATACAATATATATATATATATATATATATATATATATATATTACTTAACTGACTATATATCTATGAATATATATGTAGTTAGTGACTTCTTATATGTAATTAGTAGGTTACAAAACATATATACTATCTTAACATGATTAGTGATTTATCTAGACATGATTAATGAATTCTAAGGTTTTTTTTTTTTTTTTTGGGGGGGGGTATTTTTGGGTTGGATAATCAATAAGATTTTTGTCACCTATTTTATCGCTATATTTCGTTGGTGTTTCCTGTATTGGTTGTTTGAGATTAAACCATAAAATTCTACAAATGTGATACGGGGCAATGATTTTTCCTTCCAAACAAGGAGTTTACATCGCAGCTTTCCCATCACCTGGCATCAATTTTATGTGACATCCATATTTGCTCCTACCGGGAATACCAAATACATAAATAGAAAGGATGCCGATTGGTAAGGTAGGATGTTTGGGCATACGAGAGACTTGTAAATGAATCAACGCACATGCCATACAATTTGTGTTGGGATGACTATGGATGGCATCATTTGCACATACACGATGTTATAATACCGGCCCATTATTGGGTAAATGAAGATGTGATAAAAGTGGCCCATTAAAAGGCTATAGCATCTTGTTTGTTAATTTTGATTGTTTATTTAAGTTACGAGTATTTTGGTCAACTCTAAGAGGGTGTTTGGGATTAAGCTTGGAAATGCAAAAGTGTTTTTGTTCAGAAGTGCTTATTGGCTTATGACTTTTTGAAAATGAGTTTTAGAAAAATTGTTTGGATTAGCTTTTGGGATGAGAAACGTTAAAAAGTCAATAGATTGTATTTTTTTAACTGTTTCGCTTAACTTATTGTGAATATTGGTTGTATGGGTGGTAGATTTGTAATTTTTTTCCAAAAGTCAAACGTCAAAAGCCAAAAGCCAAAATCCAGGATTTCTAACTTCTCAAAAACAGTTTTTCCACCCTTAAAAGCCAAAAGTCAAAACAGAAAGTGATTTTGGTTTTGGGTTACACAAACAGCTTATTGACTTATTGGCTTTTTGAAAAAACCAATAAGTCAATAAGTTGTTTTGAAACTCAATCCCAAACACCCTCTCAGTTCGATAGAGAACTTAAGATGCACCCACTTCAAGGAAAAAACGTGAACCGCAGTAAATAGTGGGGTATCAAGAATGTAGTATATATATACCAATCAAAACGATAATGTGATCGTACAACATGAAGCAACCCATCCGTGTACTTAACTTGTTTAATAATATTGGTAAAATACATATATTTATCTTTAACATGGACAATGTTGGTATATGTTTTGCTTTCGAAAACTCTATAAACGTACTGGCAATTTTAAAATATATTGATCATTATGAAATGGATACACTCATAATCGATAATTTGGAACCATGTTTGCTTAATTGGTTAAACTAGTGGGAAACCCGCGCGTTGCTGCGGGACGGTTAAGATAAATATATATTTTTTTTTTGAACAATGCACAAGTGTAGCCGTGTTAGCCCACCAAGCTGTAGGAAAAGTATAAAAACGTAATTGTCTTTGAATGCGAAACGATGTATATGAAATTAATCCATTTCTCTTCAGTGTTTTTTTTTTTTTTTTAGTCCCAACCATTCACTTTAATATATAAAAAAACAAATTACATCTGGATAATGGGTAGCCGAGCAACAAGTTGCGCCGCTATCCCCTTTTGAATCGCAAATCCTATTCTACTAAATACAAAGCCTTGGTTCCTTGGGCTCTGCGAGTCACCGTGGACCACCTTCTGCACCCGCTCCAAAAAGTGAACCGCCTCAGGGGCAAGGGATCCAAATGTGTCAAAGGCAAACGGAATGAACACGTGTTGATTCTCTAAACATGTTGCCTCGTGCTTAGCAACCTTCCTAGCTTCCGCCTTCAAAATTGCCTGTCCCGGAACGAAACCACTGTCTCTCAGCCCCACCAATGGGGACACCCCAGTGAGGTCGACACACGCATGCTTACCCCGCGCCCAGCCAAACACAAGGACGTCCGCAGGACGCAGGGTAGATCTTCCCTCTCGCGGATCAGTCAGAAAGTTAACAAGGGCTTCTTTTTTGGCTGAGAATCCGGCACGTCTAAGCACATCCCATAAAACATCTCTAACCCAGTCATGACGATACTTAAACCCTGGCAATTCTTTACAGTGGAGGGCATGCTCTCCAAATCTATCCAAACAGGCTTTTTTACAAATGGGGCATGAATCGTCTGGAGGGAAAAGAGGAATCATGAGCCGGTATTTAAGGATGGCTCTGTATTCAACAGATGACATCCGTTGCCCAAGACCTTCAATGGGCACAACAGTTAAAAAATCCTGGGCATGAGCCCCCTTGAGACAAGCAAAAACTGCCTTTTGACGCGGGGTCATATCGAACCGCTCCTCCATATCCTGCACGTGTTTACCATAAAGAGCACTCGCCAAAGTTTGTTGGGGTTTCTTGGGGGCGGTCTCCTTATCAGTAAAACCGCCTAGATCAAGGTTCGGGAGAGTTGTTCCAATATTACCAAGCGCAAGGGAGTAGTCAGGATCCACCCCCACAACACTAGCGTTTCGCAAGATGTGGTCTTGCAATTTCCACGACTGGGCCCTAGACGCCACAAAGGCATATGCGGAGACGTCCTCCGCCGAGACAAGCCCTAAGCCCCCGCAACGCATAGGGAGGGAAGCCAACCTCCATTGGAGGTGTAACGCCTGAAAGAATAAACATTCTATAATCCATGATTAATTAACATTTAGTATTATAATTAATCTAATCCGGCCCAATACATATTGAGCCCACTCAATATTAAAAGCCTGTTAAAACATTTCAGCCCAAAATATATTAGACTAACAATTGGACTCTTATAGTAAAGCCCAACACTCTTAGGCCCATTAAGATTGTTTGGCCCATTTAATATCTAAGCCCATTAAGATTACCCGGCCCATGATCCATCATGTGGTCATCTTCTTATTATGAAGCCTCTTCTCTTCTCTGCTTATATCTTACGCACACACACACCTGCGCAAGACCTCTTCTTCACTTAATCCATTCTCCTCTGCCTAAGATCTCATATCTATATATTATACTTACACCACATCAATATTACTCCACCTCATAATATACATATATACATACCCTGTAATACACTGAGAGAGTTTTACGTAAGAGAAGAGAGAGAGAGCGAAGAGTGAGAAAGAAGGATGATTACCGGACCGGTCATCTTCTCCGGTGGGGTTCATCCTCCGGCGATCACCAATAAACCCGACAACAACCTGTAACCTTTCATATTTTAGTTCTAGTCTGCATGAAAACCCCGGCGAACCAACAACTGAAACCCGACACGTCAACCTCTAAAAACTACTACTCCCGAACACCCGATCTCCCTCTGTCAATCCGTTACCACAACCCGACATCCATGTTCGAACAAACCATAACAGTCTTCAACAACACCCGGTCCGTCACCTTCAGCTCCGGTACCGGTCACCACCTCCGGCCGCTCCATCTCCTGCCGGTTCTGCTCGCCAGCAACCAAACAACAACCTTTCCTTTCCCTGTCGTCTTCTCCGGCTGTAACCTTTTAGACGACCAACACAACCACCACCGGTTTTATTTATCTTCCTCAAGTCTTAAACATATCCCGACAAGATCAGACCCGTTGCTGTTATCAAGCATGTCGCCGTAAGAATTGGAATCTGGTTACGATAGTTCGTCCGGGTTCGAACCTGTTCATGTCTCTATATCCTCCTGTAACCTTCCCGACACCATAAACTGTTAATCATCATAACCAAGTCTTCAGTTCCTGTTTGTTCGCTTCCTACTAACAGGTAACTGTTACAAGTTACCGGCGCTGTTATTTTGGCCGGTTACTATCATTTGGTGTTGAGTGGTTCTGTTTATATTCTTGACTGGTTCTCGACGTATGCGGATAAGCTAGAACGTGGTTAATATTAAAACTTACTACCATCTCCTATACCTATATCTATGGACCGGAAACCGTGGAGGAGGAGTGTTCGGGAAGACGGTAATTGATTATGGTTATATTATTATACACAGTGGGTGTGTACTTGATTTAATCGTATAATTCGGGTTGAACTCGTTTATCCAGTCAACCACCCGAGAATGATTAAAGGTGAGAATATAATAGAGGTGAGTACATGACCCTTTCCCTTTAAAAGCCTTTGGGCTGATTACATGCTTATCTAATCGTTATTAAGTATTTTATACGGTTTATATTATAAAAGTGTTATCGAGTTGTTAATAGAAATAATAGAACTCGGTCGAATAGAAACTACGTAGAGTGGATCCATTCGGTATCATAGAGTATAGCCTGGACCAATTAGAGGTTACGGGACCATATATAATCGATCTATACTCACGGGAATATATTTATCTAAACCAAGTAGAGGTTTAGAACCACAATAAGCATTTGTATGGTGCTTCATCGATAATATATTCCACCTTAGAATGACCGAACTATATAGAAAGAGTTGTATGTTCGTTAAAACTCGAGTTATTATTATAGTATGTCTAGAATTCGGCATGTCTCACTAGTATGAAAATACTAATGTACTTTAAGCATGTGGTCAGGTACTTAAACGAAGTATTAAAGAGCAAGCCGAAGAATAGAAGATCTGGATAAGAAGAGGATACTATGGTTACATTTTATGTATTTCATCGATATTGAAATTCAGTTTAATGTAATCATTACAATTAAACCTGTTAATGCTAATCCGTTGCGCCACCTGGTCGTTACAGGAGGTCCCCAAAATGCGGTCCCCCGCAAACAACAATGTCTTCAATTGCCCCTCGCAGGCCTGCATCAAAGATAGACACTGCCTCTTTTACATGTTCAGGTTGACAAGTTCGGAGCCCAAATACTAATTTAGCAACCCCCATGCACGAGCGCAACAGAAGGAGCTCACTTTGGGGGTCCCTCAAGTCTGGCAGCCTTTTCATAAGTTCAACCGCACGCAGAGCTCTCTTAGCAGCCAAAGATTGAATAAACCCTGCATCCCGACTAACCGCCCCTCCAAGGAGTTTAACCCCCTCTATAGGCCTGCTAATCTCAGCGGGGAATAAACCTGGCACTTTCTTCGAACCATTGCATGACGGCCAAAAAATCTCAGTTTTCCGAATATTTAGCCTAAGCCCCAGAGACACCCCCTTCGAGCGAATAATGCCCAACGCCCTCGCAACTTCCTCTGCCTTACCAATGATAGTGCCATCATCCAAATACCAAGCTTGGAAGGGCAAGGAACAGGCGCCCTGCACACGAAGGATGAGCGGATAGAGGACCAACGCAAAAAGAAGGGGGCCGAGGGGGTCCCCTTGCTGCACCCCTGTAGTAGCCCTAATATGAGTATCCCCCACATATAACCTGGCAGGCTGGGCATATAAAAACTGGACCCACGGGAAGATGGATGGGCATATGTAGCTAACTTCCCTGAGAAGGTCACACCCTCAAATTCCACGTGCGGGGTTTTACCGCGAGGCGCGTGACACACCAGGATCTCAGTCAACGATCACAATAAACATACGACAAACATGCATTCATAAATATATTTAAAACCAAAATATCATGCTTTGAGCCGTAAACCAGCAGCGGAAGCATTCTTGTTTACAACCAAAAGACATATCATTGTTTACAAAACATTGTTTAATATGCTTCAAAATATTAGACGCTGTGCATGACTCCGTGCGCCTAGCCCATTGACTGCTACCTTAGCGACCTGAGAAAACATGCCAAAAATGTCAACATATAATGCTGGTGAGTTCACAGGTTTTCTTTTATAAAAGTGTTGTCACAAGTTCACAAAGATCATTTCCGTTAATACTATGTCATAAGAACGTTAGCTAGACGTTAAGTGTCTTTACTACTACGGTTGGGAACCCATTACTAAACATGAACCAAAAGATGATACCAGCCCAGATGACTGGGCTACCGATGCCTCGGTAACCCGATAGGTAGAGACAATATGCACCCGCCCGGCCCCGCCGTCGAGTGGGGCTTGTGAGGCCCAATAGATCTATCCACATTTCCCCCGTTGTGCGTTCCAGCACATTCATGGTTTCCCCCTGGGACTTTCCATAAAAGCCGTATAGTAACATAAAGTGCCCATAGTATAACATGACCTTTAAATAGTTTGTACAAAGCATGTTTCTCCCCCGAAAGCAAGACAGTAAAAGTGGGGCTGTGAAACTCACCTTGGATTGCGTTACTTGAAAACAGTTAAGTAATTATGTTATGATAGCCCAAAATAGCGGCGACCTATCATAAGATGTGTATAAGTATTCGGACTAACAACCCGCAGGTTAACCAGTCCCCGAATGTCCAGACCGTGACCATGACGTTTGAAAACATCTTTAACTATTAAACCGACCGTGCCAGACAAGACCCGACGTCCCATTGGTGACCCGACGTCCCACGTGTTAGGTAAATACAAGACATCATGCAACATATGCAATTAAACACTTAATACGTGTAATAGTTCACCTAGTCTAGCATAATGTCCGATTAACGCATAATCAGGTCCGAACACGTCTTACTAAGTCATTGGGTGCATCCCGGGGTTCCTATCATGTTCCTAGGTGTCAAATCATGTTCCGGGGTGTCAAAACGCGTTTACGACAGCAATACACGCGATTAAGAAAGTCAATACGCGAGTAGCTTCAGTCTATTGGCGATTAGGGGCCCAATCGCCTGATATATCAGGCGATTAGGGTCCTAATCGCCTTCATGCATGCCTAATCGCCCTCAGCATCAGGCGATTAGGATTCCTAATCGCCTGCTGCTGCTGTGTAACGGATTTTCGCGCGTTTAACCCTCCAAATCAGATCCGAAACATGCAACAACACCCAATATCAAACCTAAATCATTTACCAACCCATTCCAAGCAAAAACCCCCCAACATATCACTGATCTAACATGTTCTAAGCAATTATTTCCTAAAATGGCAAGGTACTAGATTTCACCAACCAACCTTATCTTTCCTTAAATGGAAACAGTCAGATTTCAATCTCTACAAACTTGCAAACCATCAAACCTCTGATCTAACATCTTCCTAGTATGAATTCTAACAACATTGCATCAACAATCATACCATAATCATCCTAAATCTTCAAGAACATTCAAATGGGTCAAAATACACATTTTCATCAAAACACAACAACAATGGCTCAAACTCTAAGATAACCTTCCTAATAATCTCTACATAACAGAAGTACAATCATATCATGGAAACAATCATGTTATAATCACCAAGAAGACCAACATATGCATGTAAACTTCACATATGACAAGCATTAAGGTGTAGACTTGGTTTAGAACTCTTTTGAAAGGTTTTTAAAGACACAAACTTAGTAAAACAAGGTCTGGACCTTTGGGGAACCAAAATAACAACTTTGCAAAGGTTAGGGATGAAGAACACACCTTGGATTTTGTTAAAGAAAGGTGTGTAGGCTTGGAGATGGTGATTTTTGTAGCAAAATGAGTTCCAGAGGTGTTTCAAGGTGTGTGGGTGGCTTGGGATCAGCTAGGGTTGTTCTAGAGGTGTTTGGGGAGTTAAGGGTTCTATTTATAGGTGTTTTGACCCGGACTCTGCAGTATAGGCGATTAGCAGCCTATGTCATGCGATTGGGGGCCTAATCGCATGCTACATCAGGCGATTAGGTCCCAATCGCCTGTTATCATCCTCCTACTCGCCTATATATAGGCGATTAGGCCCTTTTCCAGATCCTAATCGCCTGAAATCCTCCAAGCTGGGTTTTCGGCGCGTTAAACGCTATTTTAACACATATAAACACGTATTCACATACCGATAAGTCACATAATGATTCCAAACATATAATGCATGATAACTAACACGTTTACATCCGTTCACCAATTCCCGGGACTCGAGACTCGTGTGTGCATTAAACCCGGCGATTCCACGAATCACCAATCCTTGTACACATGGTTATGGACCGACTCCCGATGACCCTGCGGATCATCGTAACGACTCCCGATGATTCCCCAGAATCATCATACCGACTCGACTGACTCCGTTAAGTACGTAATATGCATGACTCGCTAAGGTAGACTTACTAGTTTAGTCAACGTTACTAACCTGAGTTTGTCGGGTGTCACATCATCCCCCTGTTGAAAGAATTTTCGTCCCGAAAATTGCCCAAGGCCCAAAAAGGAAGAGACGAAAGAGAAGGAAAATTTCCCGGTTGCCACAAGAAGGGTCGTACGGTTCACCTCGTTGAAGGCGTTAGAAAAATCAACAGTGAGCATAGCTAGGGACCCGTCAGAATGAAACACGCTTAGAAACCTGTTAGCGCTGTGCAGTACCGCTTCTGCCCCGTTAGGGACCCCTACACCAAACTGAAAATCCCCTAGATAGGCTACCATCTCTTTGCCCACTTTACGCATAGCGACTTTCGACATCAATCTTCTCCAAATAGCCCCCACCGCGATGGGCCTAATCCCGTTGTCAGGCTTTATCAAGGGGGTCAATGGCGCCGAAGCAATGAACTCCGCCAGAGCTTTAGGACAAAGCCCCCAAGCCACAGGTTGACAACATCGGTGATGGCTTTAAGGAGCCCGGAGGCGGTTGGAGACCCCTGGCCGCAGAAAGCGTCTAAAATATGCTGAGCCCACAGACCATCCTTCCCACAAGATGTCCCTTTCGGGAATGATTTAATACATGCCAACACACAATCCACATCCACCTGCAAGGCTGGTTCCGCTGGCAAAGCGGAGGGCATGGTTGGGGGGTCCACAATAGGGTGTTTATCTATCAAGGCTCTCAAGGTATCCCCCCCAGTAGGCGCGACCCCGGATGAACACAGGACCTTGACTGCCGCTGTGTAGTGGCCATCCGCTACCTTCCGAAGGCACTGCTTAATATTGCCCCCACCATCTTCTTTAGTTCGGTCCTCTACCCCCCCCCCCCTGTAACATCGCGAAATTTTCCCTCGAATTTTTATAAACACCCTTATTTTTGTTACATTTTAAAAATGTGGTAAAGTCTTTATTTTTCCTCATTCACAACTTATATATATATATATGTATATATATATATATGTGTACAATAATAATAATAATAATAATAATAATAATAATAATAATAATAATAATAATAATAGTAATAATAACCATTATGTAGATGGATTTTTTTTTTACAAAACAAACCACCATTAACCCACTTATGCTTTGGAGCCCAGCCCAACAAACCCCAAGTACCCGGCCCAACAGTCCCTCCCCCCCTTACTGCATTTTAAAAACAAAAAAAAACTTGCCTTTCCGGGTTTCGAACCCGCGCCTGGCGTAACCTCAACACACCCACAAACCACTTGGGCCACAGGCCATTTCTTGATCTAACCCGGTTTTAATTATATATATGGTATATCTTTTAAAGCTGCTGCTAAATCGCTGCATATCAGGCTGCTCGCAATCAACATTTAAACCATCAATTCATCAATCTATCACACCATTATGGTAATACTCGTGAACGATACGTGATTTCCGGCCATCAGTAACTATGATACGCGAATAACAGCCATCAATTGTTACCCAATTTGAATAATTACGCGTTTAGACTTAAATGGTTAGTCAAACCTTCCAATTCGAATGTCCAGAGCTATACCCTATAAATTGATGCCTTCTGAACCATTACAACTCGCTCATAATCTTCTCTCAAACCTCAATATTCTTCATATCAATCTGTGCATCTTCATACGATCATCGGTTGACTTTTATCTTTGACCCGACAATCAAACACGAATCAACGTTGTAAGTTAAACTTTTTTTTGTGGGTTTTGATCACCGGCGTTCACACATCAAAAGCCCTAACATCAATTGGGCCAACGATGTGTGAATCGTGTTATTGCAGAAGCTAGGGTTCGTGGGTATTGATTTGGGGATAAGAACTGATTTCGCGTATGTTTATAATTATTTTAGAACAGGATTCATCACAACCACAGGCCTAGGCCAAGTGGTTGTGATGGTTGCTTGTAACCGGGACCACCAGGGTTCGAGACCCGGCGTGGACACCCCTTTTTCCTTAAATTCATTTCTTTTTTTAAACCAATTATATATATATATATATATATTTCATTTAAAACTTATAAATTCATTTTTAAATATTAAAACTATTTTATAAATTCTAAAAAAATTATATTTATTAAATCTGAGTCAAAAGTTTTATTCACAATTTTTATTTTTTCTAAAATTCATTTATTTAATATTTATAATAATTAAATCAATTTTATACTATTATATTTATAAAAATCCATTAAAATATCAAAACAATTTTATTAAATTCTACAAAAATTATCCTGAGTTTTTATAACATTAATATTTTCAGAAATGATTTTTATTTCAGAAAAATCATGTATTTAATATTTTTAATCAATTTTTGTTAGTTTTAATCATAATTAAATCATAATAAATCCAATTTTTAATATTTTTGCACCAAAATTTTATACAAATTATTTCTGATCATTTAGAACAGAAATATGAATTTTAAAATAATAATTCTTTAATTTTAGTATTTTTGAATATTAAAGTTAAATTTTGGCAATTTGTAATAAATAGATTTAAAAATCTATTTTAAAGGAAATAATTTTGTAAAAATTATTTTTATACTTTAAACACATTATTGTGATCATCCTAAATTTTAAATTTCATAAAAAGATTTTTGGTTATTTATTTACTAATATTCTCTCATTTATTAAACAATTTTCACATTAATCAAACAAGCATTTATCCCCAATTCGAAGCCCTAGAAACTTATACATTTTTAGGATTGATAGACTTAGACATATTTATTACTTTATTATAGGGTGATACTTGATACATTTGGTCAACACAATTATCCAAATTTCTCAACAGATATAACATTTTACCAAGGTGAGTTTTACATAGCCCCTTTTTTATTTATCACCGTTTTTGGGGTGAAACATGTTACAACATCATTTATGCAATTCAATCATCAATGTGTCTATGTGTTTTCTATGTCGCATTATGTCTTGAGCATGATTAGAGTAAGCACCATTCTAGCATAATCATTAACTCCGTACAAGCCGGCGGTAAACATTGATAGATCTATTGGACTGACAATCCCACCCGGATACGTGCCTCCTACAAAGGTAGCGTGGGTGTTTGTTATCGTATAACATATTCAATTGGACCATGAGCGTATGGTATGTATCATATTATAACAGTCATCAGGGTTGATTATGCACTCGATTTATTTCTAGTATGTTCTCACATATGGGCTAGATTGACATGACACATGAATTGCACAACATTTTTATTCAATTATCAAAAACCTATGTAATTCTCACCAACTTTTGTTGACCCAAAACATTTTCAACTTAACATGTTTCAGGTTCTATTTGCTTGAAGATTTGAATTGATGCTTGAAGATTTGTGTATAGTTTTATCCAATTTGATGTACAAATTCTAGAACAATTGTATGTAATTCATTTAAATTATTTAATGGAATCTATTATTCACCATGAGCTACTGAACAATCATCAATACGTGACATCCCGATGTTTCCGCCATCGGTTGGGGTGTTACAGATTGGTATCAGAGCCATGGTTATAGGGAATTAGGTTATTAGAAAAATAATCTAGTCTATAACCATAGGATTTTACAAGTACTTGCTTCCTTTACTTGCTATTCTCTATCTCCCTCCTACTTCTTATCCCTACCTTCATCCTTACAAGAAGGCTGCTCTCCAACAGTGGATCTACTCTTAGACTAATAAGGCAAAATCCTCAGGTTTAACCTGAACCCCCTTGAGATCTCGTCAAAGTTCTAGATCTTAATAACGAACACGTGCAATCTGGAAGGGTGAACGCCTGTATTCTGAGTCTTCTGTCTAGGCTGGCATTGCGCATATATCCCAATCAGACGAGGGACCCGGATGCCTACCTGGGAATTCTCGGGATGAGTGTTCACTTATAGGCTAAAGCATGTCTTCATATGTTATTAGAATCTAGAATCTTTGATAAGTCAACGTTTTCGTTTATTCGTTTTAACTAATGAATAAATGATTACATTCCTTATATAATCTCATTCACTTCATTGTGTCCCTTACAGATCATGTCTCCACGTCGCAGCACTCTTCTTAGCAATGGTGACAATCAAGATGAAGTGAATAGCAACGACCATAACACTAACCACATTAATGGGAGTGATGCCCAACTAGCTACGATTATTTCCCAACAATTGGCGCAACAATTGACAGTAGCAACAGGGAGTGCGAGGATTCGCTCAAGGAGAGCGACATCTATCCCCAGCTTCCTAGACATACCACTCTCAGGCTTCACTTGCGGACCACAGGGTTGAGGAATCCCTACAATAAAATTAATTTCACCTCCTGCACGTGATGTGCATTTAACCACATCTTTCCCATGCCGGCAAAACCGATTCAAGGCATGCAAGGTCATGCACTCCCCACATAACCAATTCTTAAGCAAGCGCAGGGTGTCAACAATGTCATTGTATAGGTTCAAGTCTGAAGCAAGATGCTCCTTTAACTCATTCCTCCTTTCCTTTTCATTGAAATGATCCCTCTTAAAATGCATGAGTAACCTTGAATACCCCTTGTATCCAGGCATACCATCTTTGCAGGAATGATAATTTTTAAAGGGGCAATGCCAAACCCCCGTGGCTAAGTTGGGACCAAGCTCATCACC
The DNA here is from genome assembly GCA_030844895.1 of Ambrosia x helenae. NCBI lineage: Eukaryota > Viridiplantae > Streptophyta > Magnoliopsida > Asterales > Asteraceae > Ambrosia > Ambrosia x helenae. The sequence goes on from CM061229.1 coordinate 9,509,030, forward strand.
ACAGGATCCCCTGCCAGATACAGAAGATTCCATATGGGAGGTAGCTAAAAATAGAGCATATTATTATTATTATTATTGATATTGGGATAATTCAGGCTCCCAAAAATCCATTACAAACCTCAATAATATTATTCATAATATTAACCCTTAAGTATTATTACGAATTACAAACCTCAATATTTTAATAAGTATTATTATGAATATTTCACCTTAAGTATTATTACTCTCAAGAACAAAGACCCATACACGACAATGTTTTCACCTTAAGTATTATTACGAATTACAAACCTCAATAATAACCCATCTTCACACACCACATACACTAAATAAATCAAAAGGAGCCTAATGGAAAAAAGGGCAGATGAACAACAAAGGGTCGAAAGGACAAAAAAAAGGTCGAAGGAGAAACCGGTGGCCGAATGAAGAGAGCAAAAGGGTCGAATGGGACAGAAACCAAAAAAAGGGTCGAATGGGTTTTTATAACTTTGAAAAGAAACTATATTTTTTTATATCCAACATATACGTTCTGATAACTTTTCATGACACACTATGTAAATCGTCCAACCATATGTCCTTAACTTCCAACATCTAAGAGTTGATGTGTACACAGGACACTCAAGTATAAAAAAAGATTTCACTATATATGAAAATGAACTTCTTTGATCATCAAAATTCAGTCATCAGCACTGTTCTCAAAACCAAATATGAGCATAGATAACTTTTATTCCCAAATCTTTCTATATAATTTTTCACAAATTTAGACCAAACCACCATATGAATACGTATTGTCAAGCATGAACTCAAAACCAAATATGAGCATAGAAACCAAAACAGGGTAGATAAACCAAAACACAACCATTCGATATCAGTATAAACAAGTAAACAGAGAAGTAAAGAAGTATCAACAAGACATTTATTTTAATAAACAAATCAAGTTTAACCTAGAAGATGAACTTGCAGATACAATTCACTTTCGGATTGTGTCGACGTTTTGCCAGATTCCTTACAACATGATTACTCTTTTCAGCGTCCTCGGTCGCACCTTGTCGTTCTTATTAAATAATTAAAATAAAAAAACCTTATCTACAGAAAATCAAAACGTACCGTACTACTTGGTGTTGTGTGTGCGTCACTTCGTACCACCATTAACTCTCTGCAAAGATAAAGATAAAGTAATTTGTTTCAGCAATTCTCATGATGAACGACACTGTATATTTATATAAACATATGCAAATTTAAAGAAAGAAAGAAAATGTAAAATTAATATTTGTTGAATATAATTATTTGAAGCTTGTGGTCATACCACATCACATGATATTATATATAACAATTTGAACGGATTTTTGTGAGCAAATCATCATCATCATCATCATCATCATTATCATCATACTCAGTTAATCCCACCTATAGCAAAACTAAGGTAGGGTCTGAGGAGGGTAAGATGTAACGTGATTTTTGCGAGCAAATATAAAAACTTAATTATCTAGAAAATAAACTTTTATTTATCTTTACTACATGGTACAAGTATCTTAATGCATTGAAGGGTAATTTAGGGAAGATTTATATGATATTTGAGGGTTGAAGCACATGACTTTTCACATCTCATTTTAATTTTACCAAATTGAACATGTTTGCCCATTACTCACTCTTTATAATGTAGTAGAGATAATTCCTTAAACTGAAATCTCTAGTAAATTGTAGTTAATATACCATTCAAATAAATTCAGATGGTGACTACTATGTATATAAGAGTATAGCTAGTGAATTGTGTTCTTGACTATGTTTTTTACTCTTATTAATTTTAATATGCATCCTTCACTTGCAGCTCATTTAGTAGGTGACCGGGCTCTTCTTTGGAGAGACTTGAGTTCGATCAATTAGCCGATATTTGAGGCAATGAAGAGGAAAACATGTAAGCCATTAGTTGCGCAGGTTCGAATCTGAGCTGGCCCAGTTTTCATCCGGCTGTTACTCCAATGAGGAAACTCGTGTGGAGGCAGTACGGTTTCCGAGGGAATGCCGTAGTCCCCACCGTACCAACATGGACCCGGTTCAGACAACATAGTCTGGACGTGTGGGTGATTAGGGCCTGCCAAGAGACGAGTGTGATGATCTCTGCCACACAGTTAAGAAAGTCAATGTTCAAAAAAAAATTAATTTTAATATGCATTAAGAATGTTCGACGATGGGTTGGAACTCAAACAACCGATTAATAAACCAACCCAAAATGAATTACTAAGTGAAGCTAGTGAATCACTTTGAGTTTACCAACACCAACTATTTTGTTAGTCTAAATCGAGTTTTATTTAACTACCAACACATCGGATGTGAAATTCAATGTGTGTGTGGGTGGGGATTGAATCGAATGAGGTATTCAAGTTAATTACCATATAAGAATTCGTATATGTCTTTTTGTTTGGTTTAACGGTTCAAATACAATATAATGAACACTTGAGTGTAATGTGACATTCGACTTGTTCTTCCGTCAACATGATAAGTTTATAACCGACTTTGACTCTTGACACAGTTGTTTTTCCTTTCCATTACCTACTATGATGAGGTCAACATAATTTATAGAAGACTTTTGTTCATGTTCTTGTCGTATGTTCTCAACATCTTCTTTCTAACAGTTACCATAAGCATTGTTAGTGTTATTATTTTAAATACAAAAATAATAATAATATTAATTTGTTTGACTTAGATTTTGACACTAATTTGACTCCTAACCCTAAAAACACGCAAAAAAGAAAGCCATTTTGCCAAGTCATATGCTCAATTATTTAAAAATAATAATGATATTTTTTGGTGTGAAGACCGTCCTTTCTTTGTAGTTTCCTTCAAGATCCATATCCATTTAATACGTGCCATCTGTCCCTAAGCTTTTCCCAGCTAAGAAAAAATAAAATATAAAAACATATAACATAAGTAAAAAAGGATATCATGTGTACAATAAACGGTGCATCATGTACAAGTAGGTGAGAGAATTTTATATTGGTAAGAGAAAATTGCTCGAATAGTCCCTGTGGTTTGCACAATTTTCACCTATAGTCCCCAAGTTTTTAAAATTACAGCTATAGTCCTCAACTTTTGGTGTTTCTTAACTCGGATAGTCCTTGGAGTGACTGTGAAATTACTAAATTACCCTTTTGATGGATGGAGGTTAAATAATTCAGTTAAGTGGATGTAAAATTACTAAATTACCCTTACCTCAATAAAAATAAAAAAAAATCAATTAATTAATTAAATATAAATAGGGTCCACCTAACTCATCTTCCCCCATCCTATTTTAGTGGGGCCCACTAACTTCATCTTCACCACCACCACCACCACCACCACCACCACCACCACCACCACCACCACCACCACCACCACCACCACCACCACCACCACCATTATTCTATAATCCCATTCTATAATCCCTAAAAAATAATAATCTTCTAAGCTCTCTTATCTAGAAGCTTCATCATGGATCAGTTTATCCACCGCCATACATGTCTCTGTCCTAAAAGGAGAATTATATGTTACTGGATCATCCACAGTGGTAACTTCTGATAAAAACATTTTACCCTATCAATTAGAACAGACTTCTTAACAACTACACAACAATAAACTGATCTTCCATCAGATATTCATAATCATATACAATCATCTTAAAAGAGTACATATGAAATTCTAGATGCATAGTTTCAAATGCTTGCCTTAAAAGCGTTACTGTTGCCACTGTCAATAACAAGAAAAAGTGGCCTTAATCGGAGACCTGCTTCAGTCGGTTATGCCAGTTAGTCTAATAACCACCACAGTAACCATAATCGGAGACCTGCTTCAGTCGCCGCCTTCATCTTCGTCTCTCTCTCCTCTGTGTCTTTCTCTCTCCTTCGCGTCTTTCTCTCTCTCTCATCGGTCCTCTTTGTTCCAGATCTTATGGTAGATGTGTGTGTGTTATTGAGCGATGGTGGAGCCACCACTGCTGCGACGTGGTCCTCTTTTGGTTCTCCCATCTCTCTCTTTAATCAGTATATGTGTGTTTGTTAGAAATGAAGTGCGCAGATAAGGGGAACACAAAATTGGGTTAGGGATTTTATAAGAGTTGGGATAAATGGTTTTTATAAGAGTGGTGGTGGTGGTGGTGGTGGTGAAGATGAAGTTAGTGGGCCCCACTAAAATAGGATGGGGGAAGATGAGTTAGGTGGATCCTATTTATATTTAATTAATTAATTGATTTTTTTTTATTTTTATTGAGGTAAGGGTAATTTAGTAATTTTACATCCACTTAACTGAATTATTTAACCTCCATCCATCAAAAGGGTAATTTAGTAATTTCACAGCCACTCCAAGGACTATCCGAGTTAAGAAACACCAAAAGTTGAGGACTATAGCTGTAATTTTAAAAACTTGGGGACTATAGGTGAAAATTGTGCAAACCATAGGGACTATTCGAGCAATTTTCTCTATTGGTAAGTTGAGACTTGAGATAGCAACATGAGGAGTGTAACGAGTCAAACACACCCAATATTAAGCTTCATCCCTTGTACAAATAACGTGTTTGACATCTATGCTGTTTTGGCATTTTTGCCCTTCCCCAAAACCAATTAGTAATTTTTTTAATGGCCGCCACGACATTAAGCCTCAAAGTCGAGATTAATGGTTTGTGAGAGGCTACTAGCATCACGTCCCACCTCAAGCCCAAGGCACCACACTTAACACCTATTGTACTAATTCCCTGAGAAAACCTCACAAGACATGCTACTTAGGAGAGTCGAACTCATCTATACATATAATAAACCAAAGCCATTTTAATGACATGACACTCAAAGAGACATTCTCTTCTTTGAGTGTGCCATGTGTCATCCCATATGGCATTGAGATATTTTAGGAAAAAAATAATTTAAAAACAAAATTGGATTTTTCACCCTCATGTTTCCTCTCATAATTTTAAACGTTAATATATTTAATATGCGAGATTTTTTAAAGAAAAAAATTACACCAAATTAACGAGCGTTTTATTATCTTTCCAACGAGTACCATAGTGCTATATAAAAAACGGAGAAATTTTTTTGTGGGGTTTTGTTCATACAGGAAAAAAAACACAAAGTGTTCAGGTAAATCATTAATCATGTATAGCCAAGTCACTAATTATGTTTAAATCAGTAAATAGGATTTTTTTTTTCAACCAGAGCCGAATAGGTTAATAAAGTTACACGTCGTTTCAAGTTAGGTATCAATATTAGTATGTTATAGTTGTACATTTGTTTAGTCTTTAGGATATGTGTTAATATTAGAGTTACATTAAAGTTCTACATCCTTTTAGGTTAGGTGTTAGCATTGGAGTCGTACATTGTTAATTTGTTTTAGGTTAGATATTAATCTTAGAGTTATACATCAGTCTATTTAATATGTAAAATTGATGTATCATATTAAATTTCTCAACCCGAGACGCTCCCGGGGTATAATCTAGTGACCTTATAAATAAAACCATATTGGCTCCACCAGCTGGGCTGGCTTAATCACCTTAAATCAATTTGTCAAATTTTAAAGCAGAGAAAATCTCACATGTTAATCACATGTTAAACCATATAAATTAGTAATATTTTGTTGTTTTATTTACATAGTAATATTTTATATTTTCTTGACTACAAGAGGTAAACCATATAAAATTTTAACTCTTTTATGAGAGTTGATAATAAAATTAGGTGGTATTCAAATACGAAAGTGGAAAATAAAAATAAGATCGTAGTATCAGTCATATAAATATTTATCCACTCATTAGAGCTTCGCCATAAACAAGAATTACTTATTATCGCATTAAGTTGAACAATGTATTAACATCTAAAAACACACTTCCATCTTGATTTTTACCTACTTATGCAAAAAAATTCCAATATAACCGGTGAACTAGTAGTGTGACAGTTCAATTACCGATCCGGTTTCCAACAAAATTACCAAAGTAGTTCTTAATTTTTATCCTTCATTTGTAGTAACTTACACATGTCTAAGGAACTAGTTTGTAACATAAAGTATATAGCACATAGTGTGCAAATTAATTAATTCTTTTTGAATAATAAAGGGAGAAACGGCAAATAACAAATACTCTAACGTGGGTTTTTAATATAACCTCACATATTCTTTATTTGCTTTCTAAAAGAAATAAATCACCAAGCTTTTAAAGATGTCAAATACGAGTCAAAAGAGAAAAGCACTAGATAAATCTGAAATAATCCTCAACCTTTTAATAAAAATTATGAACAAATCAAGCCACTTGAGTTCATTTTTTTAATTATGATTTGATTGGAGTTTTTAAAATAACAAGACCAACTAAATTGCTTTTAGTTAAGTACATGCCTGGTTATTGTTGAGGTAAAAATAATTTTATAAAGCAATTAAGACCGCTAATTTCACAGACGGGGCATATAGCGACTTACTGATTCGATTAGCGGCCTTCAACAAAGAATTTCAAGGTCTCACAATCAATAAGCGATCTTCAACCAAGGTCTCAGTTTCATTCAGCGATCTTCAAAGAAGGTCGCTGAAAGGATTAGCTACCTTCAATCAAAGTCAGTCAACCTAAAATCGTTTGAATTTGTCACGTGAACGGTTGTATCTTTTGGTTTTTTATATGGAACAAGAATAGGATGGCATGTCATCCTAAAACAACCACATCGCCATCTTTTCGTTCTCATCTCCATCGTTCGTATATCATCAACTTCAAGAAACCCGGGTCGCCGATTCTACTGTTGTAATAGGAAACCCCATGGTTGTGGATTCGTATGCTGGGCTGAGCCACCTGTAGTAGAGATTTCGACTTCGGGTATGATGAATGAAATCAGGGAACAGTTTCATCGTTCTTTAAACATCAATGACCAGCGACGAAACCCTACCTTGCAACACTCCCATTTGCAACAACCCTACCCATACCATCCGACAACTCCACAACCACAAAACCATAATCGTCCGACAACTCCACAACCACGGGGCTATAACTGTCCTACAACTACGCAACCACATCCATCTACCATGGAACAATGTAATTATCGCCCTCACACTGGTGAGCAATCAAACTCACCCCACACTGAAAATGAGTTAGAGGATTTTGATGAGACGGTTCTTGATGAAATCCAATTCCGGTTGTGGCATAAACAACAAGCTCGTGAAGAGTACAACTCAGATGTGGAACCAGTCTGATTGTTCAATGTTTGTAGTTAAGTTTTATTAATAATGTGTGTTTAAAGTTGTTTAATTTAGTATGTTTGTAGTTAAGTTTTATTAATAAGGTGATTGTTTTTGGGGCGATATATGTTATTCTTAGAACTGGCATTACGGGAACGATGGTACACGTTCTTAGAGCTCAGGCGATATACTGGCATGGCATAAATGTCTACGTTGGGTGGATGCATTACCGACTATGCAATGCATCCCGAACAAACTGAAAAACCCCCATTTGCACACACTAATTATGGCATGAGAAATAAAACATAATTTTTCATTAACTACAAACACGATTAATTAAACACACATTATTTCCAAAATCAAACACTGAAAATCTGGTCCCGAAAATCTGAGAAGCATTCCGAAAATCTGGTCCCAAGGAAATTTGTTGTGAACGGTCAAATAATTACGAAGGACTTCTTGCTAACACTGTTGTATACGTTTCTGATCCGAATTTCATGCAGATGTAACATGGTTCCAACAACACTAAAAAACCATAGCCTCCAACAATGTTTTTTTATGGTTGAATAACATTATTTTTGAATGTGCATGGCCTAACAGGATTGTGTGGTGGAAGCCATATATATAAAACAATTGAATTCGGACAACATATATGTGTGTGTGTGTGTGTGTTCACGGCAAAGGTTGTGGAATCAATCAACGACCTTCAAATGTCGTTGATCCAACTAGCAACCTACGATGAAGGTCACTAGTCCAACCATTAAAGTCACACCATATTATAAAAATTATAAAAGTATTTAAAATTCCATAATTTTTCATCTATTTAAGGGGTAGTCCCCCCCCCCCCCCAAGCTAAATTGGTCACAGCTAATCATCTCTCTTAAAAACAACCATTTCATACAACACCTGTTTCCGCCCAAAACCTTCCAACCTCAACCGATGGCTTCATTCTCTCCATACCTTGTTAGATTATACCGGGTGATCGTTTTTCATACGTTAACAGGGCTGTTTAACGTGATGATTCTCTGGCAACAACTAGCTTTGTCATGCAAGCGGATATGTCATTTGAACAACTAGTTGAAGTCGTATGCAGTCATATTAACATTAACAAAGAATCAGTTACTATTCAACTACTGCTTGGTTACACTTTCCAAGGGTCCTTTCAAACATCCAGGATCTTCAACGACGATGGGGTTCGAATGATGGACTATCTCGCCGTTGAGGCACGTGACCATTTTGTTGCGGAGATCTACGTTGAATGGCAACAAGCTCGTCCGTTACAGCAGCTTAGTTTTACTAACATGTTGCGTGACGTGGCCCAAGTAAATGTTGATGCACCCTTCGGGTCTCAGCATGATGCGGAACCAATCCAAGTTGCGCTCGGTAACGACGAAAACGATGAGGTAGGTTCCCCTATGACGGACAAAGAAACCGTTGCGGTACCTCAATATGTTGCCGATAACGACCTGAACGACGGCTTCGATGACTCCGGAAGCGGGGACTCTGAAGACACGGAAGACAGTCATCACGAAGAACCCGTATCAGATGACAGTTCCTCTGAAGACAAGGCCGCAGCCAGTCAGGGCCCCTCGGTGACCAAACCAACTGACGGATTAACTCTCTAGTTACATCCACATCAACACAACGATCCTGAAGATGATGTGGAGGTAACTGATTACGTGGTTCCAGATTACGAAGATGACGACCTCGTGTTATGCAACCCAAATATGAAAGATATCCGTGTTGGTATGTATTTCAAATCCAAAGATGAGTTTGACCGTGCAGCTAGACAATAGAACGTTCGTCGTGGCCGAGAGATGTTCGTAAGGGAAAGCAAAAAAACTTTATACAAGGTCATATGTTACACTAGAAGACCAAAATTTGTAAATCCTTTTGCTGGTGCTCGAAAGTGTGAGTGGCGTTGCGCCTGGCTTTGGTCAAAAGCGTCGGGCTTGGTTTTGTTTGATTAGACCACAGGCGCCTCGCTTTGACTAAAGCCAGGCGCTTTGGCCTTTTTTTTAAAAAAAAAAATTAATTTGTTTTAATTCATTTTAAATACTTGTTATTTGTAAAAAAAATTAATTCATTTTAAAATGTTTTTAGTTGTTCCCAATCCAACAAAATTCGTTTAAGCGTTCCTGGTCGTTTATTGCTCATTTATGTTTTTTGGTAGAAACATCCGAGTTTGTACAACTTTCATAAATCATTGTATGTGGTGCTCGGACTATACAGTTGATACCCATATTTTTTCACAATACAATTTTTGCATGTCTATTCGATATGCTGGACTTCCGGACTCTGTTTGGCGCGTTTCAGAAAGTTTAATTGATCGTTTGTGGTTTTCAGAAGTCACATCCGATCAATTAAAACATACCGAAACGCGGAACCCTTGTTTGATTATACTCGTGTTCAGCCTTTAAACTTCGTTTGTGTGTTTTTTAGTAGAAAGGAACTAGGTTGCAAACATAATAATAATTTAAATAATAATAATGTAATATAGTTATGGTTAATGCTCAAAGAAGTCAACCTTTGTTGACTCCTATAAGTTTTGAAGATTGATGGAGAATATGCAATGAGATGATTTCGTACAAGATTCCAATGCAAGCAAGTAAAATTTAGTTGTTGGACATTGTGATCGGGAGAATTCCTATGGAAGTTTCTATAATAGTAAATCGTTACATCCACACATTCCCTCAACAAAAGCTTTGTCATCAGAGTATCTGTCAATAATGAAGGCAACCTGAAAACATCGAACTCCGAAGTGGGTCACTATTCATATATAAAGAACATTAAAATCTCTCTGATCCATTCATCACAATCATTGCTCCAACATAACTTGCAACAACTTGATATATGAGTTTGATTAGCTTAAATCTCTCTGATCTATGGTATCCACTAACCGTAGCGATTATCGGAAGATTTATTTTAGGAATTGTTTGAAAATATATTTTATGATCAAAGGATCCATAACTGAACAGTTATTTGGAATGTTCCCGATCATTACAGTAATGATCGCTTTACAATGCCGAAAATGACTATCATCACTCTGTATGGGTTGCTTGTTAGCGTCGACCCGACTATCAATTTCTTTCCACAACCAGTACAACGAACTCTGTATGGGTTGCTTGTTAGCGCCGATCTGACTGTCGATTTCTTTCCACGACCAGTACAACGAACTCTGTATGGGTTGAAAGATATCTCTCCGATAACAGAAGAATTATCTTCAATGATTCTAAGAAACTTGAAGGAAGAGGTACCTTGAAGACTAGATTCGGTGCAATCAGAATCTGAAGAGAAGTTATTATAATGATCATGCACTGGTACAAAATGGTGAATGAGCAGCTGAATATTATATTACAATGATATTACAATAATATTACCTTGAGCAAAAAGTTGAGTTTGAAGGCTGGTTTCTTTTAGTTTACATTTTGTTAGGATTTTAAACAGAGAAGATGGAGGGTTAGCTATTACTCTGCACTTCAAGTAGAAGAAGATGAAGAAGAATAAATGAAGTTTATTAATAGAGGTTAGTAGATTACTCATTACTGCGGGATGCGAATCGTGGTGTGATAAATTTTTATAATTTTATTGGTTATACTTTTTTTTGAATTGGAATCATTGGTAGTTCGGTTGAGGTGTCGGGTGTGTTGTAGGGAGTGGACAAACCGAGGCATAAGGTGAATCCGTTTGGTGATGCTAAACCTAGAGAGGTTTGCTTCAGGAGAAATGTGTGGATTATCGGAAGATTGATTTTAGGAATTGTTTGAGAATATATTTCTGATCAAAGGATCCATAACTAAACAATTATTTGGAATGTTCCTGATCATTACATAAGAGGAATGGTTTGAGGGTGTGTGTTGTATGTATATAATGGTGAATTATTGTAGTGTGTTAGGTATATGATGGAAGGGTTTGAAACAAACATAAAACAACCAAGACTTCAATATTCAGTTGTTGTCGGAAATTAGTAAAACAACTGTTCAGGCAAGCAAGTAAAATTCAGTTGTTGTCAGAGAGATATCTGTCAACGATGAAGGCAACATACTTGAAATCAATGGGAAGGTGAACAATTCCTGCTCATCATGAGGAATATCTAGCTCATCCTGGATCTTGGATTTTACATTGCCAAAGGTCTTGTTGAATATCTTCATCAATTTCCTTGATCTACGCATAAGTGTGAGAGTCGATTTCCCTTTTGAGAGTGACTAACAAATAGATGGTCTTTTTGATGAATGTATTATTCCCAATTATTTACATCTTTCCCTGTGAAGGTGGATCCGTTGACGATGTCTAAGTCAGCAAAGGTATCGCTATCTTTAAGGACAACACCATTAAACATCAAAGTCGATACAAGTTGGTTGTTATTATTTTGTTTTTTATTTTTTTAAAATTTTTTTACAATAATTATATTAAAAAAATAAACAAAATAAAAAAAAACAATTCAAAACACCAACAAATACCTCAAAATAAAACTTTGATTCGAAGCGCCTCGCTTTGGCCAAAGCGAGACGCTTCGGGTCAAAAATCAACTTTTATAGACCTCAAACCGAGGTTATTAAAAAGTAACCAAAGCGCAAAGCGAGACTCTTTGAGAATGGTGGGAATAGAAGGGGGTATTATCATCCTTCCAATGCAGCTCAGTTGGTGACAGGCTCAAGTTCTCCTTTGAGGGACTTGGGTTCGAATCCCTTTGGTTGCATTTGGGGGATATGGGAAATGAGGGAAGACTCAGGGCCACTTGTGGTCAGGGGTTCGATTCCTGATCCCGTCAGGTTTTACCGGTTCACTACCGTCGTGTTTTCGGGCGGGTATGTGGGTCGGGTTTTCCCTGGAAGCGGACTGTCGGGCGGGTTAGGGACTTCGTGTGTCCAGGGTGGGCCGGGTTGTGCCCCTATCTTTGTCACCGAAGGCCGCACACGAAATAACCGCGTTGTTTAGTTGGTCGTTAGAAAAAAAAAAAGGAAGGGGGTATTATAACCACCCATATTATATTGGACTGTTAACAACTATGACGTATTATTCTTTTTAAAAATATGTCCACTAAATCACTAATTAACTAATTTAAGTGTGTACCGTTCAAAAAAAAAACTAATTTAAGTGTGTGTATAAGGGCAATTTAGTCCAACTAAAATATTTTTTCTACAGCAATGAGAAACAAACAAATATAACACGGAGAAGAATAGACTAGCGGGACCCACTTTGACCATTATCTCCATATAACGTCCACACACAACATTATTAAACCTTCATCACAACCCCAACAATAATTCGAACGTTACAACACACACAAACCAAACCAAACCAAACATGTGTACCGTTGCAATCTCTAACTCACCTGTCTTCTCTCCATCATCAAGAGTCTCCTCATCAATATTCTGCAAATCATCACCTGAATCTCCATCATGTTCCTCATCACCGTCGTCTCCGTTCAAGTTCCGGCTACAGAGACCACCGCCTCCCTCAGTGGACTTATTAGAACCTCTAATGATGATGGAACCACTTCTTGTTCTCCTACTTTGTTGAAGAGAAAGAGACCCACTAGATTAGATATTCCTATCGGCGCGTTGACTTTTTCCGGTGACCGGTCAACGCCGGCGGTGGATGACCGGTGGAAGGAGGTGGAGGTTGATGATGATTTATATTCGGTTTATTGTAAGAGAGGGAAGAGAGAGAAGATGGAAGATCGGTTTAAAGCTAACGTTAATGGGCGGAATAAACAGGTATATATCTTTTTTTTTATTTAGTTTGATAATAATATTTTATTTTAGAGTAACGTTTCAGCGGTAAATTCTGTGTTGCAAAACGACCATGTCCAGGATCGAATCCCATAGCACCACACGAGTTTCTCATTTCAAACCCAAGCGGTTATTTTTCGGTGGAGCGTGAGATTCGAATAGAAAGATGATTTTTTTTTTTTAAATTCGATAATATATTAGTTAGGGTTATTGTAATAATATATATTTTTTTTCTAATAAGTTCGTAATGGACAGAATTGACAAATAGACATATGATATTTTTTTTAAATTCGATAATATATTAGTTAGGGTTTAGTGTAATAATATATATATATTTCTAATAATATGGTGATGTTTTTAGGCGTTCTTTGGTGTTTTTGATGGACACGGTGGATCAAAAGCTGCGGAATTCGCGTCAGAAAATCTCGAAAAAAATATTCGAATCGAGGTGGAAAAGAGGGGTGAACCCGAAATAGTTGACGCAATTAAACAAGGTTACTTAACCACGGATTCGGAGTTTCTAAAGCAAGAGCAACGCGGTGGAGCTTGTTGTGTAACCGCCATCATCACATCAGGAAATCTTGTTGTATCGAACGCGGGTGATTGTCGCGCTGTTGTCAGCCCGAGGAGGAGAGGCTGAGGCGCTCACTTCGGATCATCGCCCATCGAGACCAGATGAAAAAGAACGAATTGAATCACTGGTAAGAATTAAAAAAAAAATGTTTATTGGTTTAATTTAAATTTCCACACATTTTATAGAATTTTAGCATTGAATATTTATGGGAATTTTTTTCAGGGTGGTTATGTCGATTGTAGTAGAGGGTTTCTCGAGTTCTTGGATCGCTAGCAGTATCAAGAGGAATTGGCGATCGCAGCCTAAAACAATGGATAACAGCTGAACCCGAAACAAAAACATTCAAAATTGTGCCGGAATATGAGTTTTTGATTATGGCATCTGATGGTTTATGGGAGAAAGTTAGCAATCAAGAGGCAGTTGACTTAGCTCGACCTTTTTGTGCATCAACGGATAAGTTAGATGCAATTTCGGCTTGCAAGAAGCTTGTTGAACTCTCGGTTTCACGAGGCTCGCTAGATGATACTAGTGTGATGATAATTCAATTGGGTCGTTTTTGTTGATGACATAATCTTATGTTTAAAGATCATCAAGAAACATTTTGTTTTTCAGGGTTTTTGATGATGATATTAGTGTTTCTTTATGATGTTTAATGTTTTGACAAGATCTGATGTTACAATAGAACAACTTACTTTTTAGGTTTATTCTTTATTTCTTTTCAACTCTGATCATGTTTTTGTTATTTGAACAAAAAAAGATTATTCTTGATTTTTCAAGATTGTTATGGTTATAAAAGTAATAATGCACATTGTACAATGTACAAGAAGACAAGAAAGGAGCCGTTGAGGCCATTGATAGATCAGTCAAGATATTCTTGCTAGTTGCTATATATTTTTTTTTTTTGAACGGCCAACGAAAATTTTATTGATCACCCAATTGCCAGCGGGGAACTGGCCGAAAAACACCCCAATACACCAATTCAAACAGTAACGAAAAACAAGAAAACAACCAAGCTAAGATACACAGATATATATACTACATATTTGAAAGAAATAGGCCACCCCACTTATCTTTATCCAAATTACGCATCTTCGCCCTTTCCTTGATCCATAGGAAGCTTAGAGTTTTTATGTCGCCCATAATCCTTTGAATTGAACACTGCTGCTGACGAAAAAGCGCCTCATTTCGTGATTTCCAGATACACCAAACAGCAGTGTAGCAGATCGCCTGTAGAGCCTTTCGAGCATTTTCGGACCCCCCACATATGAATGGAGCTTTATAATATCTCTGAAGTCAAACAGGAACACTTGTCCAATGTTGCACCACTGCGCGAGAAGCTGCCAAACAGTTTGCGCGAACCTACATGAGACAAATAAGTGTTCGATCGTTTCCAAATGGTCACCACAGATTGTACATAATTCTGAACCAATATTAACATTCCTTCTCTTGAGCGCCTCCTTTGTTGGTAGTCTTCCTTTGTCCGCTTTCCATACGAGGATACCCACCTTTTTCAGCACCCATGTATTCCATTCAACCAGTCGAGGACACGGTATACACCTTGCAGCAAATAAGTCTTTCCTTGACGCCTTTGACTGAGAATTGCGACCCACCCCTCCCATCCCATGTAACACCCCAACCGATGGCGGAAACATCGGGATGTCACGTAATGATGATTGTTCAGTTGTCACACCCCGACTTTTCCCTCGTCGGATGCGACGTTTGGTGCCTTTGCCAGCGCAGCGGAAAGAATGCATCTAAGACTCTTATATCCTGAACGCCATTGCTAACCCTCTAGGATCCCCGATCCCAATATGCCGACTACTCCAACCGTGCCGTTACCAAAGTTTAAACCTGAAAGACATACTTAAAAAGTCAACATAAAGCTGGTGAGTTCATAAGTTTGCAACAATAGTTCCACAAGTTTTTATAAAAGAGTTTCCATAAGTCTGAAAAGATCATTCCCTTGATATTTCGTCGATGAGTTTCTTCAAAGTCGACATTTCAGTTGAATCGAATTGTTGGAATTTGATACAGCACCTTGCGGTGAATATTCAATCTACTTGGAATAACGAATGATTTTTATTGACATGTCTCACTTTCCTCAACGTGTTTGTTATTGCCTTAAATGCAGACACACCTTGTGGTGTGTAATGAAAAGTTGGTGCACTAGTTGCTTCGTTTGAGGTGTGCCAATAGTAGTTGTTGATAGAGTTATTGTTTACGCTTTGCATTCAGTTGATTCTGAAACCTTATTTCGTGCCATTTGTACGGCAAGTCCGTTGACTATTTTTGTTGTACTACCATTGGTTCTTGGATGATATCCTACCTCAAATTTTGAGGACAAAATTTCTGTAACATGGGGAGGATGTGACAACCGGCAATTTCCGATTTATGCCGATGTGATTTTTATTATTAAAAATTAAATATTTATTTTAAATATTTCTAATTATTAAGTTTCGGAAGTTTACTGACTGTTTTTACGATCGAAACTGCGACCGATTTAATTAACGCGATTTAAACGCGTGTTCTGAAAACACGCGTCGGACATCGAAGATATTTATATTTATGCTCGGTTTTGTATTTCGAACAAAACCGACTAATTTTTATAATTAATTATCGAGCCTAAAACTAAACCGAGACGTTTACGTTTAAACGGGTTAGATACGCGGTATTAACCTACCTACCAAAAACCCTACCTATAAAAGGCACTTATCCTCTTCTTCTTCCCATTTTCTGCCGCTCACCTCTCTCTCTCTCTACTCTCTCTCTCTCTCACGAGCTCTTTCTCTCTCTCTTTACTCTCTCTCTTCATCTCCCTCGTCCCCCTCTCCTCCTCCCCTCTGTTTCAGAAGCCGTCCGGCCACCATGGGGGTGGTGGCGGCGGCGTGGTGGCTCGAAAAACCCACAGGGGCCGGGTTGGGTTTGGTTTGGGTTCTGATCGGGTTTGAGACTCGAGTTGTGGTGGCTCGGTTAAGTTAAGAGGGGGGTTGGTGGTTGTTGAAGGGGCCGGTGATGGTTGTTGGTTGGGTTGTGGGTACCGGAGGTGGTGGTTGCAGAAGGCGGCGGCGGCGGGTCTGGTTTGGGGGTTTGGTTTTGGTCAGGGTTGGTTTGGTGAGTTCAGGTGGTGTCCGGCCATGGTGGGTTTCGAACGTCGGAGGTGATGGCTCGGCTGGGTTGGCTCCGGCTCAGGGTCCGGTGGGTTGGGGGCAGATCTCGTGGGTTTTGGTCGGGTTTAAGTCGGGTCAGAGATGGTGGTGGTTGGCCGGAGATGGTGGTGGGTGTCCGGAGGTGGTGGTGGTTGCAGAGGCAGCGGCGCGGGTCTCGGGTCTTGGGCCGGGTTGGTTAGATCCCAGATCAGGTTCGGCACGGGTCCGGTTCGAGTCTTCGTGACTGGTCGGGTCTTGTTTCGAGATGGTTTTCAACTCGGGTCAGAATCGGGTTTGGGTTAAGGTTGTGGTTCGGATCAAGGTTTGGTGGTTTTGGTGTTCGGGTCAGATTCGGTACGAGATCGGGTTCGGTACGGGTCTTGTTCGGGTCAGATCTGGATGGTCAAGCCTCGGTCAACGCGCGGTCAAAGCTGGTCAAACTTTGGTTCCGGTCTACACGCAGTTCGAGGCGGCTTCGGGTTACTCGCGTGTGATTCGGTATACTTGAATTCGTACATATTTCATTGTTTCATTTTTATAAGCATTGTATTTTTATAAAAGATATAAATATATATATAAATAGTGTCTCGCGAACGAACCGACAATATTATTATTGATAAGTATATAAAGTGTGACTTGGTATTATTGGACCCCGGACTAAATTGGTTGGACTATAATATACATATACATTGTCGTGTCTTTATTCAAATAAGTGTAGTTTATGTAAAAGCGTCGAAACGTATAAGTCTCGTCTGATTTGGAATTGCGGATAAACAAAATGTGGATTTGTGTTTGATATTGATTTTTGGGAAAATTGTAGGCGACTTGTGTTGCCTGGTTTGTACAAAAACAGAGGAAAACTCTGCCGAAATTTTATAAAATTTATAAGCGTAAACGAAGGCGATGTTTCTTGTATATTTCATTATAAACAATCTTCAAGTATTTTGACAAATGTAGTTTTCTACAATATCGCGAAAAGGTTTTTGATAAATGATTTCTTGCAACATTAAATACAAACGTCGAACAATTGTTTCCAAAACAAATACATAATATCTACTGAGCGTCAATTGCGTCAACCTTTAAAGATTTTGGTAACTAAAACATTTCCATCTAAGCGGTTTTGAATTATAAAACGCTCAACCTATTTGAGAAAGAATCATATAAAATTTATGTTCGAAACCTTTAAAGATTGGAAAAGAAGCGATATTGTTACTAATCGGTTTTAAATAACTATACTTATATTTCATCAAAGAATATTTTCCTAAAATATAATTATAAGACGAGCTACAGCTCGGGATAAGTTATACGTTTCATAATATAGTCCAACGTGGTGTGCACACGAATAGTGACAAGTGCGCAACTTGGGTACTATGTCGTGTGTTAACGCATAAGTAAGATAAGTCATGATCGGTTCGTCGAGTTGAGACTCGAGTGATACACACGAGTCTAGATAGTTGGATAAACTATCTTTTAGCCGGATAATAGGCTAGGTTTATATGTGTTAGACTTAAGGTGTCCTTTGTGTAATAGGGCACGGAAGCCGGTCGAGGCTTGACTTTATTTGCTAGCTTAGCATGGAAATTGAGGTGAGTTCATGACCCCACTTTTTACTGTTTTATAAATGTTTACGGGGTGGAAGACATGCTTCTTTATGAAAAACTGAGGAACTTAAAACGAAACAAAGTTTTGGAAAATGAAATGGGTGCGTGAGTGTCACGGCCCTGCTGTTACTGGTTTTACATTCGGGGAAGAAACATGCGTACTGCTTACATTGTTTTAAAGATCATGTTATACTATGGGCACTTTATGTTACTATACGGCTTTTACGGAAAGTCCCAGGGGGAAACCATGAATGTGCGGGGATGCACAACGAGGGAAATGTGGATAGATCTATTGGGCCTTACAAACCCCACCCGACGGCTGGGAGCCGGGCGGGTGCATATTGTCTCTAACACTTGGGGTTGCCGAGCATCGGTAATCCCGTCCGTCTGGGCTGGCTTCAACACTTATACAGGTTTAGTAATGGGTTCCCAACCGTAGTAGTAAAAACACTTAACGTCTAGCTAACGTTCTTATGACATAGTATTAACGGGAATGATCTTTTCAGACTTATGGAAACTCTTTTATAAAAACTTGTGGAACTATTGTTGCAAACTTATGAACTCACCAGCTTTATGTTGACTTTTTAAGTATGTCTTTCAGGTTTAAACTTTGGTAACGGCACGGTTGGAGTAGTCGGCATATTGGGATCGGGGATCCTAGAGGGTTAGCAATGGCGTTCAGATATAAGAGTCTTAGATGCATTCTTTCCGCTGCGCTGGCAAAGGCACCAAACGTCGCATCCGACGAGGGAAAAGTCGGGGTGTGACATTTTGGTATCAGAGCTATAGGTTTTAGCGAACTAGGTGTCTGGGTAGATATCTAGGCTTTAACCTGAGTTTGTTTTGAAGTTGGGACCAAAATTTCTAAGACATGATATTAGTATGAACGCCTAGGAACTGGAATTCCAACCGTTGCCAAACAAGTTGCATGACTATTAGTGTATCACACTAGCTCAGCGTACATTCCTTCGGCGCAAGGAACATTTATTTTTCTTATGTGAATAGGAAGTCGGTATTTTCTGTAGTGGTATATAGAAAGGACATTGGTATGTAGTGGTTAGGCATACCTCACGGTGACTGGCGAGTCATCGTTTTAGACTTCAGAGCGGTTATTCACATAGAGTTAGCCGAGTCATTGTTTCTTGGTATGAGGAACAATCTACTTGTTTGTATACAACGTGTAATTATGTAAAGTATATATAGTACGTATCGCCAATGGTTGTCGACTCAAGCTTGGACGTATTGGGAACGCACACACGTGTCACGTTAGTTGGACGAGTTGGCAAAGGATTGTTGTAGCATCTGCGGTCTCGCATCCCGTGTACGGAGTATACTATGTCATCAAGGCCGGGTTTGGGCCGAAGACATCTTGATGAGGCACCTCATTCTGCCGATGATGCTGCGAAGCTGGAATGCGGACGGGGAAGAGCACTTGGGAAAGTGACGCAACACGACGAACATTATTTATGTTTATTATACGTGTTACTATATGAATGTGACGAGTGCTCGTGATATAGCTTATGATGGAGGTTGATAGGGTGATCTGGTGAGGTAAATTTTTCGATAACGCAGACGTCACGTTATTGCGGATTTACAGGCACTTGATAA
This sequence comes from Ambrosia x helenae, assembly GCA_030844895.1. Classification (NCBI taxonomy): domain Eukaryota; kingdom Viridiplantae; phylum Streptophyta; class Magnoliopsida; order Asterales; family Asteraceae; genus Ambrosia; species Ambrosia x helenae. The sequence goes on from CM061229.1 coordinate 9,528,858, forward strand.
GTCTAAAGACATCTATCGTGAGGGTATCTATACTATTATGTTGTTGTATATATATTTATATATATAAAAATAATGGATAAGGGTTTTTCATTATTTTGTTGTTACGGACGTGATTGTCAATTCTCCCCTGTTCGTGTCATTTGTGACTTGCTTTTCTAAACCAGTTTAAGATCTTGATGATCTTGTTTCTTGAACTTCTAAGGTTCATGTTGTAGAACCTAGTTATATCTTTTTTGAGTACGATCTACATCTCTCTCCTTTTGTATTTGTGGCCTTCAACATTCAATCGTAAAGGAATTTAATTTTTGGTTGATTCCGTATTCTTTTCACCAAATTAGACACGTATTTTTTGTACACGTGTCAATTGTCATATGTTTGAATCTTTAAACCTGTGAAGGTCCATTGTAGGGCTTCGCATCAAACAATTGTTTCATTAGTGATTTTTTTAATCATTACGTTGCTCGTAATGCCTGTTTCTAATCTTGATGTGCCAGGCCATTGTGGGCAATGAATCCCTTGATATTTCGTCGATGAGTTTCTTCAAAGTCGACATTTCACAGTTGAATCGAATTGTTGGAATTTGATACAGCACCTTGCGGTGAATATTCAATCTACTTGGAATAGCGAATGATTTTTATTGACATGTCTCACTTTCCTCAACGTGTTTGTTATTGCCTTAAATGCAGACCCACCTTGTGTGTGTAATGAAAAGTTGGTGCACTAGTTGCTTCGTTTGAGGTGTGCCAATAGTAGTTGTTGATAGAGTTATTGTTTACGCTTTGCATTCAGTTGATTCTGAAACCTTATTTCGTGCCATTTGTACCGGCAAGTCCCGTTGACTAATTTTTGTTGTACTACCATTGGTTCTTGGATGATATCCTACCTCAAATTTTGAGGACAAAATTTCTGTAACATGGGGAGGATGTGACAACCGGCAATTTCCGATTTTATGCCGATGTGATTTTTATATTAAAAATTAAATATTTTATTTAAATATTTCTAATTATTAAGTTTCGGAAGTTTACTGACTGTTTTTACGATCGAAACTGCGACCGATTTAATTAAACGCGATTTAAACGCGTGTTCTGAAAACACGCGTCGGACATCGAAGATATTTATATTTATGCTCGGTTTTGTATTTCGAACAAAACCGACTAATTTTTATAATTAATTATCGAGCCAAAACTAAACCGAGACGTTTACGTTTAAAAACGGGTTAGATACGCGGTATTAACCTACCTACCAAAAACCCTACCTATAAAAGGCACTTATCCTCTTCTTCTTCCCCATTTTCTGCCGCTCACCTCTCTCTCTCTCTCTCACTCTCTCTCTCTCTCACGAGCTCTTTCTCTCTCTCTTTACTCTCTCTCTTCATCTCCCTCGTCCCCCTCCTCCTCCTCCCCTCTGTTTCAGAAGCCGTCCGGCCACCATGGGGGTGGTGGCGGCGGCGTGGTGGCTCGAAAAACCCACAGGGGCCGGTTGGGTTTGGTTTGGGTTCTGATCGGGTTTTTGAGACTCGAGTTGTGGTGGCTCGGTTAAGTTAAGAGGGGGGGTTGGTGGTTGTTGAAGGGGCCGTGATGGGTGTTGGTTGGGTTGTGGGTACCGGAGGTGGTGGTTGCAGAAGGCGGCGGCGGCGGGTCTGGTTTGGGGGTTTGGTTTTGGTCAGGGTTTTTGGTTTGGTGATTTAGGTGGTGTCCCGGCCATGGTGGGGTTCGAACGTCGGAGGTGATGGCTCGGCTGGGTTGGCTCCGGCTCAGGGTCCGGTGGGTTGGGGCAGATCTCGTGGTTTTGGTCGGGGTTTAAGTCGGGTCAGAGATGGTGGTGGTTGGCCGGAGATGGTGGTGGGTGTCCGGAGGTGGTGGTGGTTGCAGAGGCAGCGGCGCGGGTCTCGGGTCTTGGACCGGGTTGGTTAGATCCCAGATCAGGTTCGGCACGGTCCGTTCGAGTCTTCGTGACTGGTCGGGTCTTGTTTCGAGATGGTTTCAACTCGGGTCAGAATCGGGTTTGGGTTAAGGTTGTGGTTCGGATCAAGGTTGGTGGTTTTGGTGTTCGGGTCAGATTCGGTACGAGATCGGGTTCGGTACGGGTCTTGTTCGGGTCAGATCTGGATGGTCAAAGCCTCGGTCAACGCGCGGGTCAAAGCTGGTCAAACTTTGGTTCCGGTCTACACGCAGTTCGAGGCGGCTTCGGGTTACTCGCGTGTGATTCGGTATACTTGAATTCGTACATATTTCATTGTTCATTTTTATAAGCATTGTATTTTTATAAAAGATATAAATATATATATAAATAGTGTCTCGCGAACGAACCGACAATATTATTATTGATAAGTATATAAAGTGTGACTTGGTATTATTGGACCCCGTACTAAATTGGTTGGACTATAATATACATATACATTGTCGTGTCTTTATTCAAATAAGTGTAGTTTATGTAAAAGCGTCGAAACGTATAAGTCTCGTCTGATTTGGAATTGCGGATAAACAAAATGTGGATTTGTGTGTTTGATATTGATTTTTGGGAAAATTGTAGGCGACTTGTGTTGCCTGGTTTGTACAAAAACAGAGGAAACTCTGCCGAAATTTTATAAAATTTATAAGCGTAAACGAAGGCGATGTTTCTTGTATATTTCATTATAAACAATCTTCAAGTATTTTGACAAATGTAGTTTTCTACAATATCGCGAAAAGGGTTTTTGATAAATGATTTCTTGCAACATTAAATACAAACGTCGAACAATGTTTCCAAAACAAATACATAATATCTACTGAGCGTCAATTGCGTCAACCTTTAAAGATTTTGGTAACTAAAACATTTCCATCTAAGCGGTTTTGAATTATAAACGCTCAACCTATTGAGAAAGAATCATATAAAATTTATGTTCGAAACCTTTAAAGATTGGAAAAGAAGCGATATTGTTACTAATCGGTTTTAAATAACTATACTTATATTCATCAAAGAATATTTTCCTAAAATATAATTATAAGACGAGCTACGCTCTCGGGATAAGTTAATACGTTCATAATATAGTCCAACGTGGTGTGCACACGAATAGTGACAAGTGCGCAACTTGGGTACTATGTCGTGTGTTAACGCATAAGTAAGATAAGTCATGATCGGTTCGTCGAGTTGAGACTCGAGTGATACACACGAGTCTAGATAGTTGGATAAACTATCTTTTAGCCGGGATAATAGGCTAGGTTTATATGTGTTAGACTTTAAGGTGTCCTTTGTGTAATAGGGCACGAGGAAGCCGGTCGAGGCTTGGACTTTATTTGCTAGCTTAGCATGGAAATTGAGGTGAGTTCATGACCCCACTTTTGTACTGTTTTATAAATGTTTACGGGGTGGAAGACATGCTTCTTTATGAAAAACTGAGGAACTTAAAACGAAACAAAGTTTTGGAAAATGAAATGGGGTGCGTGAGTGTCACGGCCCTGCTGTTACTTGGTTTTACATTCGGGGAAGAAACATGCGTACTGCTTACATTGTTTTAAAGATCATGTTATACTATGGGCACTTTATGTTACTATACGGCTTTTACGGAAAGTCCCAGGGGGAAACCATGATGTGCGGGGATGCACAACGAGGAAATGTGGATAGATCTATTGGGCCTTACAAACCCCACCCCGACGGCTGGGAGCCGGGCGGGTGCATATTGTCTCTAACACTTTGGGTTGCCGAGGCATCGGTAATCCCGTCCGTCTGGGCTGGCTTTCAACACTTATACCGGTTTTAGTAAAGGGGTTCCCAACCGTAAGTAGTAAAAACACTTAACGTCTAGCTAACGTTCTTATGACATAGTATTAACGGGAATGATCTTTTCAGACTTATGGAAACTCTTTATAAAAACTTGTGGAACTATTGTTGCAAACTTATGAACTCACCCAGCTTTATGTTGACTTTTTAAGTATGTCTTTCAGGTTTAAACTAAAACTTTGGTAACGGCACGGTTGGAGTAGTCGGCATATTGGGATCGGGGATCCTAGAGGGTTAGCAATGGCGTTCAGGATATAAGAGTCTTAGATGCATTCTTTCCGCTGCGCTGGCAAAGGCACCAAACGTCGCATTCCGACGAGGGAAAAGTCGGGGTGTGACATCAGTAGCTCATAGGTGAATAATAGATTCCATTAAATGATTTAAATTTAATTACATACAATAGTTCTAGAATTTGTACATCAAATGTAATAAAAACTAAACACATATCTTCAAGCATCAATTCAAATCTTCAAGCAAATAGAACCTGAAACATGTTAAGTTGAAAAGGTTTTGGGTCAACAAAAAGTGGTGAGAATTACATAGGTTTTTGATAATTAATAAAAATGATGTGCAATTCATGTGTCATGTCAATCTAGTCCATATGTGAGAACATACTAGAAATAAATCGAGTGCATAATCAACCC